>JAKSZU010000003.1:173168004-173738004 GCA_026018925.1 Tupaia tana | reverse complement strand
TACTTTTTTTGGGGGGGAAAGACAGATGCACAGGTGAGATTTGAGGGTGTAATATTTTCATATACTCAGAAAAAAACAAAATGAAATATCAAATAACCATCACAAAAACAGATTGAGTCAAATTGATGAATAGTATGTGAAAACTCAAATTTATCAATAATTTCCTGAATGGTTATCACATAAATTCCTAAAAGTTTTTTGATCATATCAAAAGTCTAAATTCAATATTTTGAGAAACATGAACAATGTTTGCAAATAATATCCGAAGCAAATTGGTTACCAAGTTCTTACCAAAGAATCAAAGGCATCAAGAGAATGGGAAAGGGAACCAGCAGTTAGCGTAATGGCTATGTCGGTGGACTCCCACGTAGTCGACCGCGGTTCGCGTCTCGGACCCGGTGGCTTACAACTCACGCCGGGCGCGTGTGCATGTGTGCCCAAGATCCCGAGAGGAGAATGGAGGAGAAGGGATTGCGGCGTGACCATCCCCCCGGGGGGTGATTTCTCACTTTCTGTCTCTATGTCTCTCTCTGTCTGTCTGGCGAGCGCACGCGCCCTATAGTGAAAAACCTCTCCAAAAAAAAAAAAAAAAAAAGAGAGAGAATGGGAAAGAAGAGGAAAGGGAGCCATGAATACGGCTGATGGACCTTCAAAGTAAAGATTCAAACATGCTCCTATAGTTTCAATGATTCTGTTCCCTCAAAGAAATTCATGCTGAAACAATCACCAAAGCAATAGTGTTGAGATGTGGAGTCTTTGGGATGTGTACAGGTTAACATGAATAGATTAATATTGTTACAAAGATGTTTGTTCCTTTTTGTCCTTGTGCCTTCTGCCATATGAGGACGTACACGTTCAAGGTGTCACCCTGAAGCAGAGAAAAGCCCTCAGTACATGCTCATGATTGCATCTTGGATTTCCCAGCCTCTGGAACTGTGAGAAGTAAATTCCCGTTCTTCATAAATAACCCAGTCTATAATATTCTGTTATAGAAGCATAAAATGAACTGAGATAGTTACTTACATAACACAATCTAGGAAAAAATGAAAATCAAAACTCTTGGACTTACCAGGAAACTCTCCCTTTCGGCTGCTTTGACCAAACTCCTGAAGCTGAGCTTGCTGATTTATTTGTTCTTTCTGCAAATTTTCATACCAATGAGTTACTTCAGCCCTAAGATCTGCTACCTGGTCACTAGGATACATTTCAATAGTCATCTGAAATATGAGATGCAACCAATTAAAAAATATAGAAAAAACAGATTTTGAATTGGGAAATGGTAGCAATTTGGCAATTAAAATTAAGTAACTACCTTGTCAGGGAGTCCAGCTGGCTGGCACACCACCCGCAGTGGCAGAGACTGTTTGTCACTCAGAGCTTTCAGATGACTGCTAATACCAGTGCCTTCAATCTGCCACTGTCTCAGATGGTAGGCAAACCTAAAACACAACAGAACCACATACAGGAAGGGTACTGTTTTAAACCAGCTTTAAACTATTTCAGTGTTACAGAAATTTTTACAATTTTACAAACTAGAAAAGTCCAGTTTAATCTATAGAACTAAATTTAAGTTTATAGTCATAAGTAATCAAACTTAAATGGATAAATATACCTAAGAGCTCCTAACAAAATAGTCTCCACAAAATTTCTGACAGAAAAAAAATCTCAATAAGAGCAGTTTTGAAAATGAGGGCAGAAAGGCCAGCAGGTGGCATGGTAGATGGGATGCTGGACTCCCCCACATGGCTGACTGCAGTTCGGGTCCCGGACCTGGTGGCTTGCTTTTTCACTTTCCCTTTCTCTCTCTCTCTCTCATCAAATTAAAACATAAAAATAAATGAAATAAAATAAATAATTCTTTTTAAAAAATGAGAGCAAGTAGGAGACGAAGTCAGAATTAAAAAAAAAAAAAATTAATCCAATAAATAAGATAGCAAGCTGTCATCTCTACATTAAAAAGAAGAAAAAGAAGGTATTTTAAAATATTTTTGAGAGTAAGAAATATATTCTTGTAAATATGAAAGCCAGCCTACTCCAATCTGACAGTCCATTTCATGGCTGCTAAATGGTAAAATGAATTACAAAGTTGAACATTTCAAAGTAAACAGTAACTAAGTATCACATTCTTCAAAAACATGTCAATTTTCTAACTTATTTTCAGTTGTTGATGACAGGATCCAGGGTACCTGAATTTAGTTAAGAAAAAAATGATCAATGCCTAAAAGTAATCAGCAATTCTGAAATAGAAGGATGTAAAGTGAAAGAAAGAATGGATTTATCTTATTTCCTAGCAATAATCCAATATCCAGATTCCACGACTAAGCAAGAGAGCAATTTAAAAACAATGCTTTCTGTTGTATATTTCAAGACCAGAGTTTCTCAACCTTGGCATTATAGACATTTTAAGTTCCATAATCCACTGTTAATGGGAGACAGCGGAAGAAGCGATCTCATGCACTGTGGGATGATTAGCAGTGTCTTTGGTCTCTACCCACCAGATTTTAGGAGTACCCCCCAACCCCTCTCCCAATCTGTGATAACCAAAATGGTCTCCAGACATTACCTACTGTCCCCTGGGAAACAAAATCACTTCCACTTGAGAACCACTGTTTAAGATTATAATCTTATGTCTTTTTTTCTTAAATACATCATCTTTGTGTTTTTCCTTTATGAGAGAGAGGAAGAGAAAGAGGGAAAAGAAGAGAGACAGATTTTTGACAGATTCTTGCTGTTTCATGATCCTCCTGCCCCAGGTTCCCAATTAGCTAGGATTACAGATGCTCACAACTGCACATGGCATGTTCAAGATGGCCCAGGAATGAACCCCATGTGGCTTTCCAGCTTCCCAGGTGGTGACACTACCTGTGCGCCCCAGTGGTTGGGCCAATCTTAACTCTTTTTAAAAAGAAAAGCCTTTAAGATATTATTATTTACTCTCTTAATATAAAGAATATACAAGAAGAAAATAATTACTTTATATTTTTAATCTACAAATGTTAGGCAATTTTTAATTATTAGTAGCACTAAAACCATTAAGCACAATGACACAAGGTAAAAATTTGCACAGAAATACCTAAGTAACTGTGTAAACTACTGCTATGCTTCTGAATATTAATTTTAATCTATTTACAAGTTTCACTATTAGTCACTCACAAAAGTGAGTATTTATATAAGTTATTTAACACCAATAATAATCTTTAGTATAAAACAAAGATTATATAATTGACATTACAATAGATTTTTTTCAAGAATGAAAACAAAATCTGTACATCTGAGAAGAGATTTTGGACTTAAATTTCTTAAACTTATAAAAAGCATTACTGGGATCTCAGAAATGGATATATTTTAAAACACTGGTAACACTGTACAAGAACTAAGCGTTTGAACCAACAGGTCTTTTTTTGGTTTGTGTTTTGTTGACCCTGTAACACAGAAAAAACTTCTGAAAGAATGGGTACCATATCATTAATAGTAATTCTTTCCAACAGGAAGAGAGCAATTATAGGACTTTTGTTTTCTACATAATATTTTAGTGTAATATCTACATTTTATAAAAAACATCTTGATTTTAAAAGACTGAATCAGACATATCAACACATTTGTTTATGCTTTTATGTTTTAAAGTGGTAAAAGTTATAAGGCAGTATTCCAAAAACTCGTGAGTTCCATTACACATTCTTTAAAATTGCAATAAGCAATTTAAGTAGAATTGCAATAAATTGCATCCATAATAAAAATAAAAAATTTCACAGTGCCTTTATGTTTCAAATTATGGAACCATGTTATAAGAAATGTGTAGAGTACCTTTTTATTATTCAATATTTCCTGGTATTTTTAATTAAATGTCAATAAATATTAATGACTTCAATATCAAACTAAGATCTGAAGTTGAAAGAAGTTATTAATTTTAACAATTTTCTTCAACACAGTTCTTAGTACTTTTACTCATAGTTAATGATTTTTAGCAAACAGAATTTCTTAATTAAAACTATCTACTCACCTTTCATTTTAGTCGAAATATTCATAAATGTTAATTTGCTTTATTTCTGTATTACACAGGGTATGTCTAAATTAATTATACAGATATTCATTAACACAGAATTTTTTTGCATGTTTCCATGGTAAATGGAAATTCAAAATTAAAATACTGTCTCCTAGTCCAGGAAGAAAAAAAAACAGCAAATGAAACAAATGACTTGACTGAACTATGAGAGATTACTTGATGTTCTTGGTGAGAGTTTCAGTGAAACTTTTTAACAGTGGTGTTCTGCCTTTTTAATCATAGCTAATATGTTCTTAGAAATGAAATTCTATCTAGAGATTCCTATTCATGCATATCTGCTCAGTCTCATCACTTTCAAAGCTTTGAAATATTTATCAGGACCTTATACTACCTATTCCACGGTGATCAGAACATATTCTTAATAAAAATTATTTTTATTACTACCTTTCAACTTTGGTAAATTATGCTTTCTACCTGCCTCCAATAAAAGCTTTTGTTAAGAATACTTTTGAACATTTTAACAATAAAAAGACTAAAATTCATTCAAATAATGAGATATGAAAAGATTACCTTCTCCTAAATGCTTCCAGATGTGTTTTCAGCATAAGAAGTCCTCTTTCTATAACCATAAGGCTTGAGTGTGATTCCTGTTCAAGGCTGCTAGAAGCTATCATAAGACTCTCCATGCACTTACTAATAAATTCTTGTTCCTTCTCCAAACCCGTTTTACCTGAAAGTTAGATATTTACATATGTATATTTAATGTTACATTCTTATGTAACTATGCTGAAGGAAATAAACTACAGTTTAAAAAATATTTCACACAAAAAAATCAGCTACTAGACAATATTTCAAATCACTTACCATTAATATAATAGGAGTTAATATATTGGATAGCTGCTCGACTGACATCTCCCGATTGTGCTCTTAAAGCAATGCCCCAAAATTGGTCCATACCACACAGCTAAGGAAGAAAAACATAATGACATCCCTAAATTTTATTCTTTGACAAATGATGAAACTGAACAGAAGACTGAAGTATCTGACTTAAAATCATACAATACAGAGATTTTTTACTTTATCTATAGTATTAAAAAGGCAATACCTATTAAATAGTTATCAAATAATAGTAAAAAGTGATACAAGCCATGCAAATTTCCTCAGTTAATGAAACATATCTGTATTGGTTGTAGAAAAAATGCCATTTATAAAGCAGATATGAAACAAACACACACACACACACACACACACACACACACACACATAATGGTGTTTAACACACAGTAGGAAAAACTGAAGTCCCAAAACATGCTATAAGCGAATAAAACCAAAACACAAATATTAATTAGCACACAAATGTTTCATTGATTCCAATCAACTTAAAATTGATAAAGCTACCACTATGTTTTCAGAGAAAATTAAAATGACACACTAACCAAAGTTTTCACTAAAATTTATGATGTTAACTATGAAATGACAGAGTATGCTTTCACTAAAAGTACAGAAAAAGCAGGGAGTGAAAATGCTCAAAACTGGGCATGGTGAAGAATGATATCCTTCTAGTAGGTGAATGGAAAGTTTTAGTTTTAATATCATCTACTTAAAAAACATATTACCTCATAATTTATTGCACGACAACTACTTTGGTAAATCAAATCGGTCTAGTTGTCTGAAATTACCAAATTGAAACTTATCACAGTGATACTGCAGTGAGAACTAGGGCAAAAAAATTAAAATGAAAACCTAGTGGGACCAGCAGTTAGTGTAATGGCTATGTCGCTGAACTCCCATGTAGTCGACAGCGGTTTGAGTCCCGGACCCGGTGGCTTAAACTTAGGCAGGGCGCGAGTGCGTGCCCAAGATCCCGAGAAGGGAATGGAGGAGAAGGGATTGTGGTGTGGCCATCCCTGGGGGGGTTATTTCTCGCTGTCTCTCTAGCTCTCTATGTCTTTCTGGCGAGCGCATGCACCCTATAGCAAAAACCTCTTCAATAAATAAATAAATAAATAAATAAATAAATAAAAAAAAAATATTCAAAGTAGAGAAGATAGGAAGACAACATGTAAGCATTCTAAATGCAATTAAAATTACTCTTAACCACATAAAGAGCATTTTTTACTACCTTTCTCCTCCTAATAAAGCACCAACTTCTTTCAAAACCTATGAAAAATATGGACACTAAACAAATCAAAGCTACTACTAACCCAATGAGGAAGATGTTCAAGTAACAGCCTACATTAAGAGAGTTCAGGAATAATGCATCAACAACATGTAGCAGCAAACTAGGCAAACGTAACTCTAGTCAAAGACAAGAATAGTGATTTGTGACATATTTCACTTAATGAGTTCATCCACATGCTTCATGGTCAGAGATGATTAAGGTAGAGTCTATTCCAGAAGGGAAGGTGCCAAGAACTCTAGAGTTAAACTGTCCAAGGTCAAGTGTACCAACAAAAATGGCATAAAAATCAGATTTGAGACAAATCAACCTTCTATATGAAATAAACACTAGACTATATGATCTAGGAACTTCTAGAATACTCAGATAATCTCTTCTTTTTAAATCAAGGAACAAGTAATAGGTTTCCATGAGCACAACAAAGGTTATCATTGGTAACGAAAAAAAAAAAAATCGCAGGTTCCTGCCGTTTGGTTGTTGCAGTTGGTGGGCATAAGCTGAGACAAGATGCTGCGGCTCTTCAGATTACCCAGAGGACCATAAGCACTGCTTCACACAGACATTTTGAAAATAAAGTTCCAGAGAAACAAAAGCTGTTTCAGGAGGATAATGGAATTCCTGTGCATCTTAAGGGTGGAGTAGCTGATGCCCTCCTGTATAAAGCCACCATGGTTCTTACAGTTGGTGAGCAGCATATGCCATTTAGCAACTGGCTATGGCTTCATTTCCCAAAAAGCAGGACTGACTTTGGTCATCCCAGCTGTCCTTTCATTCAATTTCATTCAGCTCTCTATGGACCAGTAATATGATAAATAACTGAGCTCTCCTCTGGGGATCAGTATTTATTGACTTGTACTAATTGCCATCAATAAAGCAGTTCTTTTCTTTTCTATTCTTTTCTTTTTGGAGAGGTTTTCGCTATAGGGCGCATGCGCTTGCCAGACAGACAGAGACACAGAGACAGAAAGCAAGAAATCACCCCCCAGGGGGATGGTCACGCAGCAATCCTTTCTCCTCCATTCTCCTCTCGGGATCTTGGGCACGCACGCACACGCGCCCGGCGTGAGTTTTAAGCCACCGGGTCCGGAACGCGAACTGCAGTTGACTACATGGGAGTCCAGCGACATAGCCATTACGCTAACTGCTGGGTCCCAAAAAGCAGTCTTTACCATGAAAAAAAATCACAAAATCTGCTTTAATAAAGTGTCTTCTTGAGACCAAAACATAAAGCTTTTTAAATTTAAGAATAAAAGCTGGGACCAGCAGATGGTGTTATGATGGTTGTATCGCTGGACAACCACATGGTTGACTGAGGTTTGAGTCCTAGACCTGACGGTTTGAAACTCACGGTGGGCGCATATGTGTGCGTGCCCAAAACCCCAAGAAGAGAATGGAGGAGAAGGGACTGTAGTGTGGTTATCCCCCCTTGGGGGTGATTTCTCGCTTTTTGTTTCTCTGTCTCTTGGCGAGTACGTGCGCCCTATAGCAAAAAATTTCCCTAAAAAAAAAAAAAAAAAAAAAGGGACCAGCAGTTAGCATAATGGCTATGTCGCTGGACTCCCATGTAGTCGACTGCAGTTCGAGTCCTGGACCCAGTGGCTTAAACTCACGCCGGGTGCGTGTGTTTACCTGCCAAGATCCCGAGAGGAGA
This sequence comes from Tupaia tana, assembly GCA_026018925.1. Taxonomy (NCBI): domain Eukaryota; kingdom Metazoa; phylum Chordata; class Mammalia; order Scandentia; family Tupaiidae; genus Tupaia; species Tupaia tana. The sequence goes on along the minus strand of JAKSZU010000003.1, from coordinate 173,730,171 downwards.
ATGGAGGAGAAGGGATTGCAGCGTGGCCATCCTCCCCTCGGGAGTGATTTCTCGCTTTCTGTCTTTTTGTCTTTGTCTTTCTGGGGAGCGCACACACCCTATAGCAAAAATTTCTAAAAAAAAAAAAAAAAATCTTAAGAATAAAAGTCTCTTTCATTCAGTATATAATCTGGTTATCAACTATAATTTGACAAAAAAGAAAACAAGTTTACCTAATAATGACACATCTATATTCATACCTCAGAATTTGAACCACCATCATAGGCACTAGTAGCCAACCGAGCCAAGTTACAGAGATGCTGAAACAGGTTTAAGCCAGTCATGCTAATTGTTTCAGGTTTCAGCTGAGGCATCTTGGGGGGGGGGAAAGAAAAAAGATTTACGCTAGTTCAGTGTCATAATTAGTTAACACATAAATTTATGTGTTAAATTTAAGTTAATAAATTAATTTTACTGAGAACATAGAATATATCAGTTCAGATCAATGATAATTTACTGGTTTGCTGGGAAAGTCATGATGCATTTTTGCATAGAAAAACCCATCGTGACTTTCTCAGCAACCTAATAAACCACTAAAGTGGATAGCAATTAAATGAAAAATTTATTTAGGTCATAATTGAAATCCATCTAATATGTGTTTCAGTTTTTGAAATGTAAAATTAGAGGAGGTAAATAAAGATATTTGTATCACTCATTGTATAGCTATATTGTACACATTTATGAATGTATGGCTACATGTACAAACTGTTAAAGTCAGGGCTTGACATCAAAGCTATCTGAACTTTTATTTGTAGCTTTGTCTTTGATATCATTATTAAGTGACCTAGTGTATATATAAATAACACTCATTCATATATACCTAATATCACCAAAGATATAACATCAGAGGACACAGAAAGTCTGTACAAGCTCAAAAATAAGCATAAAATTAAGTGTACTGCATTTTCATTGACTTTCAAAATTCAAATAGGAATAGTCCATTTAAGAAAACAACCACATGAACTAACTGTGGCATCTGGTAAAGGGAAACAAAAAAAATTAAACACCTTTATCTCACAATGACACTTCCTAAAATGTCTTCCCAGGAATCTACAAATGGGGAGCGCCTTGTTTGTTTCCCCAAAGATCAAAACCATGGGCAAAAGTTTAAGTAAGAGTCACAGGATACAGTTCTCACACTTGTTGGTGTAGATAACAGCCAGGAAGATTAGACTACAATGGTATTAATGATTTTTAAAAAACAAACACCAAAAAAATCCTCCACCTAGCTAATTAGTGATGCCCTCAAGAGTTATTCTAGGGACCTGCAGGTGGTGTGGTGGTTACACCGCTGGACTCCCACATGGTAGACTGTGGTTAGAGTCCTGGACCTGGAGGCTTGCTTTATCATGTTCCCCTTCTCACTTTCTCTGGTCAAATAAAAAAATGACTATTAAATAATTCTTTAAAAAAAGTTATTCTAAAAATTCTTTAAGTACTTTAGTCAATGAATAGAACATTACTGTAAATATCAATATAAACTAAGAATTTATTTAAATATAAATGATGTAAGGGACAAAATTATAGGAAAATCTGCATAGCAAAAAAGTATATAAGGACTACTATAACTAGTATATTATCTTTTTAAAATAAACTATGTCAAAAAGAAAAAACTGAACACTAGACAGTTCATATTCTAAGGATAAAGAAGAAATACAGAAAAACAATACAACTAATAGAAAATAAAATTACCTTTTCCAGGAAAAGATGTTTGTAGGTTTCCATTCCCATAGCATGTTGATCTTTACTTCGAACTTGATTTAAAAACCAATGGAGTGCATCATCATAACACTCAGTATCTTCTACCAAACAATGCCATAAAATGTCGACTTGCTCTAAACTTAACCCTAGATAAAGATAATAAATTTTAGATTTTACTGACCACAAAAAAAGTCACATCATCTCTTAGAGGGGTTTGTGTGTATATATGCATGTGCACAATTTGTTTACTTGTATAAAATATGTACAAAATATTATCTCAATAGTCGTTTCTTATGCCTGCCTATTTGAAAAATTTTGAATTAATAAATTATATATAAACAAACAATGTTTTGGCCCCAGTCCAATGTCCTAGAAACTTCAACATAACCAGAAATACAAAGTGATATCATAGCATTAGGTTTTATAAGAATTTGACATTTGTTTTCAAAATGTAAATATAATCCTCTTACAAATGACCAAAAAACCCACACAACTAACTCCATATTCTAGGAGAGTTATTTACTTGGTCTAAAAAACCCATCGACCTAAAATATAAAAATATTATAATATTATAGTAAAAATTAGCAGGGCAGGTAATCCTAAACATTTAGGAATCACTTTTTTTTAAGAGAGATTTTTGGTATAGGCCACATGCGCTCGTGAGACAAAGACAGAGAGACAGAATTCGAGAAAACACCCCCTAGGGAGGTGTCTACACCGCAATCCCTTCTCCTCCATTCTCCTCTCAGGATTTTGGACATGCGTGTACATGGCCTGGTGTGATTTTTTTAAGCCACTAGGTCTGGGACGTGAACCACAGTCAACTATGTGGGAACCCAGAGATGTAACCATTATGACATTTGCTGGTCCTTCAGGAATCACTTTTAAAGTATTAGGATTATAAATGGAACTGACAGCACATTCAACATTAATTATAATATATGAGATATATGACAAGTATCAATTTTGTAAACTATGAAAAAATGATCCTTATAAAGCAAAAAGAAGGGAACTGACTGTCTAAAGCAGATAGTCAACACGTTAGAGAATACAATTAGATAGGAACCAAAATAAAGAAACAACATTCTCTACGGCATTTTGATCCAAGTATTTTTCCAAGTGTGGCAGAAAAAAGACGCATAAAGACAAAAAGATGGCATTACAGGCAATCATATATCTGAATATAAATAAATGAGACAAACACAGAACAAATGCATCAGAGGAATATTTTTCTGTAAGTTTTTAGTTTTTATATAATTCCTGACAGAGAGTGCATGTGTGAGGGACGTGGACATAGAGAGTCCAGGAACACCCATGACAAGGTCTCATCATACCACAATCCCCTTTCCCCAGACCTCCAGCTCATGGTGATCTTGCCCAGCATGTTTTCAAGCCAATCTGCGGATCCAAACCTGTGGTTATGCATGTGACTTCCATCACTGCAGTCCAACTGCTACTGAGTATGCCACTAGGCTGGACCCATAATAGTTATTTCGGAAATATACCTTAAGGGATTCCATAACCTTCAGTGACTCCCCAGAGTCAGAAGGGGAATAAAAGTACGGTAGAACACTAGAAACATCTATCTTCCTTAAGGAGTAGATTAAGAAGAAGAGTTTAGAATATGGAAAAATGCCTCAGAAAATATTCACTTAGTAGCAATCTGTGTAAAGTGTTTCATCATAAAAAAGTATCTCATTAGTTCATTCACAGAAACACTGTATAAATTATTTGTCCTAAGAATAATCTGTGTCCCTAGAACCAATATAAACTAGAAACACCTTTAATGTGTTAAGTAATTAACACACTAAGAAGAACATTATGTAATTAAGAAGAGCAAGATAAATAAATAAAATAGACAAAAGTCCTCAAAACAAAATATCCAGGTTAATTATAGCAATCTACATAATAAACAGAAGTTTATTCATAACTTACTGAATCACCTAACCACATTCATTAGGAAATGTAAAATAAGCTGTTACTGTTCCAAGTTTTTTTTTTTTTTTTAAATTAGATATCAGTATACTGAAAATCAGTATTAATATATTGGATGAAACTGCATGTAACTTTAGAATAACCATATTATAGATGACAGTAACTGTGCCAGTAAGAGAAGTAAAACTATAATGTGGGATAAATGAAGTTTTTTATTTGACTATATCTGGACAACACCATTGCAAACCCAAAAACAAAGAACTTATATACTGTGTGAAACAAACATGAAACTTAATGGTCATGTGAGATTATTTATGCTGATCATATTGTTTTGATTTGACTTCTTGTATAAGATTAATATTGCTGTATTTTATATTATTTATTTCTTGGATATTATCAGTCATATTGGCTATAATTAATGACCTAATGACAAAAAATTCCTTTAAAAAACAGGAAGCATGGGCTGGCCCTGTAATGCGGAGTGTACAGAGGTCATATGGCCAAGCAGGGTTCAAGTCCTGGCCCAAACGACAGTTTATGCCCTCTTGACCTTGACAGGCTGAAGAAACCAAGGGAGAAGGAATGCAGCATGACCAGGTCCTATTGGTGTTTACTTTTGCTGTCTCATGCACGCACCGTATGGCAAAATGAACCCAAAAACCAAAAACAAAACAGGTGGCTTACTTCTGAACGTTTTTATCCCATGGGAGAAAGGCTCTTTCTCTCACACTTATGCACACACACACACACACCAGTCAGGCATCTCTAAAACATGGTCTTCACGCTATGATTAACCCTAGCTTCACCCAGCCAGAGGCATAGGCACAGGCACATGAGCCCAGGTTACACAGAGAACTTGGGACTCTTGCATGCAGCTTCCCCATCGCAAAGTTGTGTCGGCAGTGTGCCGTGTGGCTGGCTGGCAGCTTACTTTTTTGAAATCTATTGATATCACAATTACTGTGACATTTGTTATGAACAGTTTGATATGAAAGAGTCAGGACAACACCTCTCAGGTTCACCAGACTACCCATGAAACTAAGTAATTTTGAAAAGATTAGCTCTAATAAAAATAATACATAAACAATGGCTGTTTTAACTGAAGTGATGGCAAGATTCTATAATCAAAGGTAATAAAAGAAGCAGTCACCCTTAAGTGGTATATTCTCCTATCTCAAATATTTTGTTCATTCTCTTTGTGTTCACTGAGAAACCAGCACTGAGAAACTGAAGGGGGAAATAGAGTATTTCAGGATGATATTCACATTTCCATGTATACTAAGGATATATTCAATATTTGGGAGCTTGAAAACATAATACTTTAAAATAGAGAAAATATTTTCAACACTCTAATTGCAATCATAAACCTGGATGGAAACACCAATGGTAATGGACATATTCAAAAATCTTAAGCCAAAGATTTTAAAAGTATGCATTATAAAAGATCTTATTAAAACAAAACTAAAAAAAAAAAAAAAATTTAAAATGTAAAAAGAAATCTCAATTGTTTTAATAAAGTGTCTAACCACAAACATAATTTAGAAATGTACTGGGCCAGCCACAGGGCCAGGTGGTGAAGGCAGCAAGGTTCCACATAGCCAACTTTGTGATTCAAGTCCCAGACCCAGTGGTTGAAAACCATGCCAGGAGTGTGTGTGTAACTGCCCCAAATCCCAAAAATGGAGGCAAAAGGACTGTAGCATGGCCATCCCCCTAAAGGGTGATTTATCTCTCTCTCTGGCATATGTACACATCCTATAGCAAAACTTAAAATTCATGAGTAAGTAAATAAAATAAATGTATTGAGAATAAACACCACATCAAGGGTCTAGTAAATTTAACGAGAGTCTTTCTAACGTCAAAACAGATTTTAAAATATACTAACTAAAAAACTTACTGAAATGATCAGGTGATCCCAGAGTCGAAAATACACACGTCAAGAACTGAAGTCGAACTTGAACTTCGGCACTATGGCTGTACCTGTAATTGAAGAGACATTTAAATCAGTAAATAAAATAAGCTATTTCTTAACTATTTTTGATCATTTTCTAGTCTGAACCAAAACTAATGACAAAGAAATAGATTTCGTTTTATTAATTCATAATAATTACTTTAATTACATAACTGTTCATGTAGCAATGTTCATAAAGCTGTTATATATAAAATTTATGCTAATAAATTATGAAAATTTCCAAACTATAACAAAATTTACTTTCAAATTAAATAATGAGAAAGTACATACGAATTCAACACTGGGGCAAGAGAAATTATGAAGCTATTTAAAAATTATTTAAAATGCATGTGAGCTAGAATACTTAAATAGTAAACTATGTACCTCTAGATATTACATTTTTTCATATATCGTTGTTCCTACAGTGATATTATATATTCCTTAAACAAGTAACACTAACAAGGACTAACTAGCCCCATAGCCTAATAGTTAAGGAAGCTGGAGAGTCCTAGCACAGGCAGTTTGAAAGATACACTGGGTATGCTGAGTGTATGTGCACTGTCCCGACAATATGGAGAGATGAAGAAGGCACTGCAGCATGAAAACACCTCACTGGGGAGTGCTTTCTCCCTCTCCTTATCTCTGCCTCCCTTCCTCCCTCTCTCTCTGGAGAGTTCACATGCCCTCTGGCAAATTAACAAAAGAAGAAAACACTTTCTTCCTGCTTATAACTGTAATTTAATCACTGTAGAAAGCTTTGAAAATACTTTGATATAAATATTTAAGAACAAACATTTTTAATACCAGTATTAAAATTTTGGTATATATAATTCTAAGTTTGCATATCAGGATTCATTAGCATGTTGAAAAATATCTGTGAAATGAAAACTTTCTCGTTCTCAAAAGAACCTGAACACTCTGTTAATGAGACTAAACTAGTCAAGAGTTCTTATCTTTATGTTACAGGTCAAAAGGCAGGTGATGTGAGTTAGCTCAGCGACGTGCTATCAAGTGAAACTAAATGCATGTGAACGATGATGAGTTGGATTCCCTGGTCAACTTGTACATAGCAGCTTTCATGCCCAGGATCCTGGCAAACTGCGAAGGTGGGAGGCAGATTGTGGCTGTCGAGGGTGTGCGTCTCTTCCTCACTTACACTCTGATGAAAACAAACTAATTTCTCCACAGCTCTATCCTTTCAGGATTTGCGGTTCACATGTACATGCACTCAGCTTGCTTTTCATGGGGCCGGATTCAAACTGGTTCATCATGTAGGATCTGGTTCCCTTAACGACTATGTGGAATAGATCAAGAGACAGATCCAGTATTTTCTTTTTTATGCAGTGAAGGATCTAAACAGAGGTAAGGGACAAAATCTTGTTTGTCTGATACCATATATTTTATGCTGTCCAGAAAGTCATAATACATTTTTGCATAGCAAAACGTAGAAAAATACATTGTGACTTTCCTGGTAACCTAATAGTTCATTTTAGCTAGGTAACTACAATTTATTTTGGGTCATCAGGAAAGTCATGATGTATTTTTGTATAGCAAAACAGAAAATACATCATGACTTTCCCAATGACCTAACAAATTAATCTATTATGTGCCTCATACAATTCACTACATCATTTCATTTAACTCTTGCAAAAACTGATCAGGCAAGTAATTGGATGAGGAAGGTAAATAATTAAGGCTGGTTGTCAAGATAAAAGCAGTGTTTGTGGGAATGTCAACCTGTGAAAAGACATGGGATATACCTTTTTAAAAATATTTAAGTTTATATATTAGTATTGTTAATTTGTTATAGAGCACATGTGTTCACCAAAGAGAGAAAGAGGGAAAGTGAGAAAAGCCAGGTCTGGGACTGTGGTTGACCATGCGGGAGCCCTGAGTCTTAACCACTATGCCACCTGCTGGCCTGGGGATATACCTTTAATACCTATTTTAGCATCAGCATAAAGTAGGATGGTCCTATAATGTGGCACTTAAGAATAAATTATAGATCTGGTTAAATGTGCGAACTTGGGTAAGTTATTGATCATCTCATAGCTTCACTGTTCTTATTTATAAAATGAAACTATCTACCTCAAATGGATTTTTTTTTTAAAAGAGGTTTTTGCCTTAGGGCTTGTGCGCTTGGGGGGGGGGGGGGTAACGACAGAACCCGTTGGGAGAGGAAGGGGACAACAGTGAGAAGGAAAGTGAGAAATCACCCTCCAAGGGGGGGATGGCCCTGCTACAATCTCCTCTTCTTCATTCTCCTCCTGGGGTCTGGGGCACGCATGCAAATGTGGCCAGCATGATCGGACACTTGAACCGCGCAGTCGGCCACATGGGAGTCCGATGACGACATAACCATTACACCATCTACTGGCCAAGGACTGGTATATATCTTAAAGAAGTTAATACTTAAGTGGTATTTGGTGCATTGCAAGTAACAATGAAAACTAGATTTTTTAAAAAAATCATCATTGTTCATGTTTGGAAATAAAAAGAGTACAAAGAAGGCCCAAGTCTCCACGTTTTAGGTGACTGGGAAAATGGTAGTTCCCCAAAGGACACAGTAAAATCTGAAGACACAGATTTGTCAGGGGAAACAAGTGACTTCATTTTTTTTTAAAGAATTATTTTTTATTTTACTTTATTCATTATTATTATCATTATTATTTTCCAGTTTGATCAGAGAGAGACAGAGAGAGAGAGAGAGAGAGAGAGAGAGGAAATGAGAAAGCAAGCCACCAGGTCCGAGACTTGAACTGTGGTCGGCCATGTGGGAGTCCAGTGCCTTTAACCACCATGGCACTTGCCGGCCCCAAGTGACTTCATTTTTTAAAGTAAATATAGCTTAAAGGTCTATGACTTTTCTGAACACTTTTGAACAGTCTGCTCAATTTCCACCTATGTGGAAGGTTTTCTATGCGGAGATTTTCTCAACACAACGGTGTAACTCTTACTGACTGACATGCTTGCCGAACTGGTATCCTTGACTTTCACACCAACTGCCTCAACAGCATAAACCCCAGATGTTTTACATGTATCTCCTTATAAGAAGCTTTAAACCTTATCTACACCACTACTGATGGATTTCCAAATTCTTATTCCAAGTTACTTAAATATATCCAAAAAAACAGTTTTTGATAAATATGAAATAATCAATCATGTCAACACTTTTTAGACTTTTCACATGCCCTAAACTTTCTAATACTATTATACAATTATAGAAACAAAGAAAAATATTTTAAATTAACTATGGCTAAATATTTTCTGGAAGTGAAATATTTACTAATTTTAGTATAAATGCTATAACATATTAAAATACAGATATCAATTATTTCTGAAAAATAATTTTGATTCCTAAAAAAATGCAAAAATCTGATAATAAAGGTTATTTGATCCCCGAAAGTTATATAAGCTACATTTCCCTAAGACCAAGAATTGTAAGAGTAAATTCACAAAAATCTTTCAACTTAAAAAATTCTACCAGCCTGTTTCTTACAATTGATTTTTTTCTTTTTTTCCTTTTCTCTTACAAATTTTTTTTACAAAGTTTATTCATTTCTTTCATGACTGAGAGAATGAGAAAGATTAAGAGAGGCACCCTTAAAGGTTCTTGGGCACAATCTTCCTCCAGTCTTCCGACTCAGCTAGGACCCCATGACACAGGTATGAGCCCAGAGTACAAACTGACCAGGGAACAGACCTTGATGTTCCATACTGTTTCAGCAACACAGAACAGTGTGCCTACTCTGTGCCATCACAGTAGGGCCTCCCTTATTACTTTATACAAATAAAATTGTGTTATAGTTATTTACAATATATAAAAAAAAAGTAGGAAGAACAATGGAAATTTCTCTTTCAAAAGAAAGACATATTTAACTTGATGGAAAGGTACTTACAATGCATGTTTTTGTCTTCCTTCTCTTACAGCTTGAATGTAGTACACCAAGTTATCAAAGAAAAGCTTCATCATGTTCAGTTCTTTTTCTGCCCACCTGGCCCAAGTGAAGGACAAAGTAATTTTAAAAGATGTAGGATAAAAAAATAGTCTATGCTAGAAAGAACAAAATGTAATACAAATCAACTGTAAAATGTTTAAATTATCAAAAATTTATTAGATTTATTTACAACTGAATAGTGAAAAGATAAAAACAATGTTCCTTAATTTTCATGAATTAAAAGTATCATTATTGGGGTCAGCAGCTGGTGGTAGTGGTTAAGGTGCTGGACTCCCACATGGTCAACCTCAGTTTGAGTCCCGGACTTGGCACCTTGAAACTCACACTGGGTGCACTTGGATGCATGCCCACAATCCCAAGAGGAGAATGCAGGAGAAGGGACTATGGTGTGGGCATCCCCTTCCAAGGTAATTTCTCGCTGTCTCTCTCTGTCTTGCCAGTGAACACACATGCCCTATAAAAAAAAAAATCTCTCAAAAAAAAGAAATAAAAGGAATTACTACTGCTTTATAATCTCAAAATAACCAGTCCTCATGAATGGTATAAAACACCAGAAGAGGGATCAGCAGATGGCAAAATGGTTACATTTTTGTGGGGGTCGCTGGACCACCACATGGTCGACTGTGGTTGAGTCCCAGACCTGGTAGCTTCAAACTTATGCTGGGTACAAGTGTGTGTGTGCCCAAAATTTCCAGAGTAGAATAAAGACACTGAGGTGTCGCCATCCCCCCACCACGAGGAAGAGAGGGGGATGATATCTCATTTTCTGTCTCTCTCTATCTCACCAGTGAGTACATGTGCCCTATAGCAAAAATCTCTCTCAAAAAACAACAAAAAACACAAGGCAGAGTTCTATTATGACTAACTAATAAGAATTAATATTATATATCTCTTATTATTATATCATTGCATATGAAGATGGACTTTGTGCCTTTTTTTATTTAGCAATGTTTCAGCAGAATGCCTAGCATGTGGGAAACATACAAAAATCAATGTATTGAATGAATCTTTTTTGTCAATAATTAGCTTAATATTTTAAAAATCTCTTTAATAAATACCTAGGCATTAAATTCTAAAATTACCTAAAAAATTAGAATAAAAACAGTAATACTGTTGTAATAAATATAAGAGATCCCAGGGTCCATAACTTTCATAATTAATGCCCATTTCACATTTAATGTTTCCTGAAATTCCAGTGTCTCTAAAATCTCTCCAACAGTTTATTTAGAATAAAGTAACACATTTTCTTAAATTAGTAAATTATTTGTGGTGGCCAACTTTCTCTATTTATCAACAAAAAATGTGATCAATTTCATATCTAAATATTACCCCTGAAAGAAATTTTTTAACTCCATCCATTACTCTAGTTTTCTATAAATGTAAATAAGTAAGAGGGTGGTGTCAAGATTATCCCTATCCTGACTTTACATTTAGTATCAATTGCTAATAATGAGAAAATCAGGGCCAGCAGGTGGCATGGAGATTAAGGTATTGGATTTCACATGGACAACTCCACGTTTCTAGTCCCAGACCAGCAGCTTGAAAAACTCAGCAGGTGTATGTGCATACGTGCCTAAGAGGAGAACAGTGGTGAAGAGATGGTGATGTGGCCATCCTCTCTGGGGAGGTAAGTCTTTACTTTCCCTCTCTCTCTCTCTCCTCCTCTCTCTCTCGCACTAGTAAGCATACATACCTTATAGAAAAACTTTAAAAAGAAAAGAAAAAATTAAAAGAAAAAAATTAGAGGAATCCAAAAGTGTTTTATTAAGGATGTTCTTCAGGAGTCCTCCACCACATATACTAAAAATTTCAACTTGAGCCCACAGAGAGCAGAGGAGGGAAAGTTGGTGGCAGCAGGAGCAACTGCATGCGACGCTGCCCCATAGATCTCCCCGCCTCCACCGGCCCCAGACTCGGACCCAGTGAGGTGATGGCCAAGGTGTAGGTGCAAACATAGCGGTTCAAGATCAGCTTTGGGTGTAATAAAGCCCTGGGTGGACAATGAGACTGGGCCTGTGCAGAGACCCCCACCCCCTACCACTGAGGTGATTCCAACCTCCTTGTGGAAAACAAGCCATCAGGGCTCGATCTCCCAGTGAAACCTCTTCATCCCACCTCCACCAACTCCAATCTCCCTATTTACCTCCTCCCAGTGGAGACTACCCCCCAACACGTGCTTATTCCTGTTTCCCCTGGAGACCTCACCCCCACTTTCTTCCTCCTATGGGTCACCTCCTAAGTTTCCCATTTCATATGTGTTTAAAAAAAAAAAAATTGTTTCCTCCCTAAAATTAGATGATAAATTATTATAACATTGTTATCAAACTATAAAAAACAGTCACTTTTCCTACTGATTAGGATATAATCTCCACCTGGCTAAGTGGCAGAGAAACCTAAAAAACATTTAAACCACATGAAACTCCTATTTTCCTGGTGCAAAGTAAAAGCTGTTAAGTTATTTAAAATCTTGACCAATAGCTACACTTTGAAAAAATAATCTTAAAATAAGTACTTTTTCTTTTATTTACTTACATCGTAATCCAATGTGTATCATAACTGCTCCCAAACTGCTGAAAGGTACCGAATAGTTTTGGAAGAAGACGAAGTGAAATTACTACTGATCTGAAATAGCAACAACAGAAACTTATGGAATAAAATCATTCTAACAATTATCAGTGATTTTCACTTTTAACAGAAATTCAGCTATTTAAAATTTTAAATGCAGAAGAATAAATTTTAAATATGATTTCCTTACATAAACTTTACATAACAATGTTTTTCCTAAAGTATAAATTCATTTTATATATTATATTAGGATAAGACATCCAGTTTTTAAATTCCAATTCAAGACTTAAAACACAATATAAATATCTGGGTATAAAAGAAAGTAAACAGCATTTAAAGATAATTGTTTCTCAAGAAAGTATTCATTCTCTTCTTTTTTATGAGAGAGAGGCAGGGGGCATTTTGTGAAATGGTTTAACATCACAATCCTTCCTGCCCCAGCCTCACACCCAGCCAAGACTACAGGTGTGCACATTGTACCTGGCCTGCTCAGGCTCAGCTAAGAACTGAACAAAGGCCTCCCATGCAGCCTCAGTCATCATACAGCAGTGCCCTACAACCTGTGCTAATGAGGATGGGCCTCAGGAAAGTATCCTTGAACGAGGTACTACTACTACTACTACTACTTTCTTTCCAGTTCTCAATATGATGTGTATTCCAGGTAAGAATCACTCCCTGATGAGCCCTATTATCGGTGGGTGCCAGATCTCACACGGCCCACCTTGTGGTTCAAGTCCCGGCCCCGGCATGTCTATGTATTCTCAAAACTCCCAAGAAGGGAGAAATGGAGGAGAAGTGATTACAGTATGACCACATCCCACTGGAGGTGCTTTCTCTCTCTCCCTCTGTCTCTCTGGTAAGCCCAGGCTCCCTTTGGTAATAATTTAAAAAATAAAACAAGAGAAATCCACCCTAAAAATGTTCAGTTGAAAACTTCATTAATTACAACTGGATATGTTGCTTATTTTAAAGGCAGAAAGTATCGCTATACTCCATATACTGTCATATATGGCTAATGTCATTCAAAGTAACATTACTATACTACAGCAGTGCTCTGAGGAACAAAGTCTGAAGGCAAAAGTAACTTTGATTTGACATGTATATTTACTAAATATCTAATAAGCCATTAAATAATGATGATTAGAGATAAGGGACAAATGAAAAACATTTCAACTTCAAGTAATTTATGGGTGGGCAAATCAATGTTTACTTAAAAAAAAAATTCCACACTGACAGGTTTTTTGTTTTTTTTTTTTTTTTTGAGAAGTTTTTGCTACAGGGCGCGTGCACTCGCCAGACAGACAGAGAGACAGAACGCGAGAAATCACCCCCCAGGGGGGATGGCCACGCCGCAATCCCTTCTCCTCCATTCTCCTCTCGGGATCTTGGGCACGCACGCACACGCGCCTGGCATGAGTTTAAGCCACCGGGTCCGGAACTCGAACCGCGGTCAACTACATGGGAGTCCAGCGACATAGCCATTACGCTAACTGCTGGTCCCCCCACACTGACAGTTTTCCATATGGATTTTTCCTTTTGTCTCTTTTTGATTCCTTACTCATAAAGGAAACGTGTGTTAATCGTGGGAAGATTACAAAATTCAAAATCACAAATAAAAGAAGAAAAGAGTATTTCAATACTCCCAAAAATAACCATGTTTTGGATATTCCACTGACTTACTTTTTGTAATCTTGTTTTAACAGATGGGTCTGTTAGAATAATATACCCATAAATTTAAATTTTAAAAACAGGACTCTTAATGGCTGCATGATAGTTCATTTATCACAGGATTTTTTATGTTTTAAAAAAAAAAGTATTGGGACCAGCAGATGGTATAATGGTTGTATCCCTGGACTCCCACGTAGTCAAATATGGAGTCCCAGACCCAACAGCTTAAAACTCATACCAGGTACATGTGCATGCACGACCAAAGTCCCAAGAGGGGAATGGAGGAGAAGGGATGGTGGCATGGCCACCTCCCCTGGGAGGTGATTTCTTGCCTCCTGTCTGTCTCTCCAGCAATTGCATGCACCCTATAGCAAAAATCTCTCTAAAAAAATTTTTTAATTAAAATGTAATGTTAATACATACAAAAATGTGTAAAAATCTAAGTGGACAGCTCAAAATTTTGAAGTAAACACATCTGTGAAACCAGAACCCAGATCAAAATATAAAATCAGTGACCAGCAGTTAGTTGGTGTAATGGCTACATCGTTTGACTCCCATGTAGTCGACTATGGTTCAAGTCCTAGACCCAGTGGCTTAAATTCACATCGGGTATATGTGCATGCATGCCCAAGATCCAGAGAGGAGAAAGAAGAAGGGATTGCGTCATGGCCATTCCCCTGAGGGGTGATTTATCGCGCATATATGTGTGTGTGTGTGTGTGTGTGTGTGTGTATAAACCAATCAGTCGATCAACCATATCAGCATCTCAGAAGTCTCCATTGTGTCACCTTCCAATCACTAATAACCCATTATCCTGACTACTATATACATGATTTCACCTGTTTTAAATTTGACAGAAATTGAATAATGGTGACACACATTTTTGTGTCTGGATTCTTTCACTCAACTTTGTTAGACTCACTCACATGAATCCATCAAATTGTAGTTGATTCACTGTTATTACTATTTAGTGTTTCATTCTATTAATAGTCTGTAGTGACCATTCTACATTTTTGGCATTTGTATAGCTATACAAAGAATATTTAGTTATTCTGAATAGTGCTATTATTCTTTTCTTATGTCAGAGAGCATAAACACACACAAGGGGTCAGGGAGAAAGCACCGCCAACAAAGCCTGGTAACATAACAAATCTTTTTTCTGTAATTCTCTGTACTGCTGGGATCTACACCCAGAGTGAAGCCACCAAGGTCAAGCGTCAAACCTCAGTTGACCAGATGGGCTCTGACTTCCACAGTGCAGCACTTAACCACAGGTGGCACCACAGAACAAGCCCTATGAACATTCTTGAATGTGTCTTTTAGTGACCATATGGATCAATTTCTATTAGGCACATGCTTAGAAACAGAACTGCTGGGTCACAGGTTATGCAAATACATACATAGTAAATATATTAGGTCATCAGAAAAGTCATGTCATATTATTCTATGCAAAAATGTGTCATGATTTCCCCGAGGACCCAATAAATTAATAAAAATGCTTCAAAAGATCGTTTGGTGTTCTCAAAAAGACTTACAAAAAGAAAATTAACAGGGACCAGCAGATGGCACAATGGTTACTTTGCTGGACTCCCATGTAGTTAACCATGGTTCTAGTCCTAAATCCAGTGACTTAAAAAAAAACTCACGCCTGACATGTGTTCAATGCATGCCCCAAATCCTGAAAGGTGACTAGAGAAGGGATTGCAATGTGGTCATCCCCCCAACCCCTGCCAGAGGGGTGTGATTTCTCTCTGGGGAGTGCACATGCCCTATGGCAAAAATCTCTTAAAAAAAGAAAACGTATTTACAATTCGATACTACTAAACCTATGTAAATAATGACTTAACATACAGCCATTCAATGTATCTTTTTAAAGTATAATTGAGCAGTTGGTCTACTAATAGCGTTACATTAATGGATTCTTATAACTTCATATATAAGCAATTTTTCTGTGAGTGTTAAAATGACAGAACCAAAAATAGAAAATAAAATACTAAACATACTTTTTTTTTTTTTCTAGAGTACACATGTTCACAAGGGAAAATAAGAGGAAAAGAAAGGGAGAAATCACTTCCTTCCCACTCCCAGCAGGGACAGCCATGCTGCAGTCCCTTCTACTCCATTCTCCTCTTGAGATTTTGGGCATGCACACACATGCACCCAGCATAATTTTCAAGCTACTGGGTCTGGGACTTGAAACACGGTCAGCTATGTGAGATCCTGCTGCCTTAACCACCATGCAACCAGCTGCCTCATGCACATACTTTTTCTAATTAGAAAGAAAAATATATTTTTAAGCATTTATTCAAAAAAAAACCTTGATATTTTTGGCAGGGCTGGCCAGAAATGAGCTGAAAACAACATATTAATAACTGAATTGTCAATCATGCCAGATTCATGCTTTCTCTACCTGAGAAAATTTATTATTAAAGCAGTGTTAAATTAGGGGAAGCCTGAAACTATAGCAGTGGAACAGCACTGAAAACTAAAAATCTCGGAATAAGGCAGAATTCAAACTAGAGAAGACATACTTATTTTTTTTAAAACTAAAAAAAAACTTTACAAGGACCAGCAGATGGCATAACGGCTACATCGCTGGACTCCCATGTGGTCAACCGCGGATTGAGTCCCGGACCCAGTGGCTTAAACTCATGCCGGGTGAGTGTGTGTGCCTGCCCAAGATCCCAAGAGAACAATGAAGGGACTGCGGTATGGCCAACCCCCCCAGGGGGTGAATTCTCGCTTTTTGTCTCTCTGTCTTTTTGTCTCTCTGTCAAATTGCACAGGCCCTAGAGCAAAAAAAAAAAAAAAAAAAAAAAAAAAAAAAAAAAAAAAAAATTACAGAGGTATGGATTACATATAAAGACCTACACTTATTTACTATATACAGCTTTATGAGTTAACTAACCTAATTTTTATGGACTACAAAAGTTGAGACACAAAAAGATCCACCCAAAAGAAAGAACAATGCCATTATCAAAGTGTTTTTATTTTACCTTAACTTTAATTTCACTTATCTTATCTTAACTTCCTTTATATGATAGAGTTCAAGACTTAACCTAAGATTAGGGACCAGCAGTTAGCATAATGGCCTTGTTGCTGGACTCCCACGTAGTCGACCGCGGTTCGAGTCCCGGACCCAGTGCTTTAACTCACGCAGGCCCATGTGCGTGCGTGCCCAAGATCCCGAGAGGAGAATGGAGGAGAAGGAATTGCGGCGTGGCCATCCCCCCTGGGGGTGATTTCTCGCTTTCTATCTCTCTGTCTCTGTCTGTCTGGTGAGCGCACGCGCCCTATAGCAAAAACCCTCTCAAGAAAAAAAAAGAAAAGAAAAGAAAAGCACCATGTTCCCAGAATCAAAAAGAGATTATTCTTACTCTTTTTTGTTTGGTTGGATGGGATCTAACCAAGGGTAATGCACAGTGCTGAAAAAACCGTCACCAAGTGATAAAATAGTAATCTTGTAAAGGAAACATCTCTAAACCTAAGATTAAAACACACACACACACACACACCAAAAAACACCACGATTATGAGGCCAGCAGGTGGTATTGTTGGTTAAGGCACTGGACTTCTACACGGCCAACTGTGGTTTGAGTCCTGCTTCAGGCAGCTTAAAAACATGCTGGGGGGACTAGCAGTTGGCATAATGGCTATGTCGCTGGACTCCCATGTAGTTGAACACGGTTCAAGTCCCGGACCCGGTGACTTAAACTCACGCCGGGTGCGTGTGTGTGTGTGCCCAAGATCCTGAGAGGAAAATAGAGGAGAAGGGATTGTGGTGTGGCCATCTCCCCTGGAGGGTGATTTCTCACTTTCTATCTCTCTATCTCTCTCTGTCTTTCTGGTGAGCGCATGCGCTCTATAGGAAAAACCTCTCAACAAAACAAAACAAAACAAAAAAAAAAACATGCTGGGTACATGTGCATGCATGTCCAAAATTCTGAGAGGAAAAAGAAATGAGGCCTGGCCAACTTCCCTGGAGGGTAATTTCTCACTTTTCTTCTCTCTGTCTGTCTCTATCTCTCTTGGTGAGCACATAAGCCCTATGTCAGAAAGAAAAAAAAAAAAAAGAAAAAAGAGAAGAAAAAACTAAAATGATGCAGGTACATTAAACAATACAAAAACATCACACACCGTCTACAACGATGCACAAAAAGAACTTTGACCAATGTGTAAAAACTTATAAAATTCTTTACCTGTTGTTTCCTAAATTTTCGAGGCAACCTTCAATGAATCTCATTCGAATCTGTCTATCCGTAAACCAACATACTAGGGAACAGAGAAGTTTCTCTGCTTCATTTATTAATCCTTCAGAAAGATTAACCTACAAAAAAGTACATAAACAAAGTTATCATTTATTTTGATGACATTCACTATAATTTTTAAGTCTTTTATCTCTATTAAATAACTCACTGCATCATCATCTTGGACTATATCCCACAATAATGTGTTTCCTTTCTTGCAAACATTATCCAAATTAATGTCTGTCACAGCATTACTGTTGAACTGATGTTTATGAACTGCGGGTCCTGAAAAGGCAAAACAAAGCACACTATAGAGAAATGCTGCTGACCCGACTTGCAAATTTTAGTCAACAAATCCCCAAAAAAGTTCTTAGATCACAATATAAAAATACAATAATAGACATGTTTGTAGATATGTGTATCAGTTGCACTAACTACTGAAAATATTTAGTTTAAGATCTTTCATAAATCAATAAAATGTGAGGAAAAAACCAACGACATGGAAAGCAACTGTAGATACCAGAGACAGTGTGGGAGGAGGGTGGGAAACAGCAGAGGGTGAGAGGAAGGGAATCAAGGAGGGAAAATCAGAAGCAAAATATATAAGAAACAAGAAATTAAAAATAATTGTTGAGGATAACATGTATGATAATATCTTTGAGCCAATATATAGTGATTTCAGGATGGAAAAACTCATTTTGTTTGCTACAATGATATACAGTGAATGAATGTAAAATAAATAAATTTTTAAAAATACAACAGTGTTATACCACTTTATGAATGGCAAAAAGAAGTATTGTTTAAACTTTGATAAGGCTGAAGCAAAATAAGAGTTTCTTTCTACAGTCTCTTTACTTTCTAGTATATGTAAGTTACTTTCTCACATGTCAAGAAAAGTGAATATAAAACTTGATAACTGAAATTAAACACAAAGAAGACTATCTAAAATAATTCTTTAACCAAAAGACATTCCTCTATATGTCCATCTGTAATAGTCTCTTATAATCCCCACATTTTATAAAAATAAAACTATTTTTATGGGAGATGTTTACATTTTACATTTAAAACATGCAGTTAAAAAAATTCTATTATTATAATTCAGACAGAGTGCTAGGTCAAAAAATCACCAGTTCTGTTGTATTAAGCAAAAATACTGTTTTGGGTTTTTTGTTTTTCTTCTTTAGTTTACCAATGGAAGTCACTTACTTATTCAGTTATAAATATATAAAGATTTCATTAAACTGAGAATTGTTCAACCATCACCACCATCCAGTTATAGAACATTTTCACTACCTCAAAACATTCCCTGTACCTGGGCCAACAGGTGGCATGGAAGTTAAGGCAGCTGAATCTCACATGTCTGAGTGGTTCGAGTCCTATAACCTCCACCTTGAGAAACATGCCAGGCATGTGTGTATGGCCAGCCCAAAGTCCCAAGAAAGAATGGAGAAGGGACTCTGGTGTGACTACCCCCCACCCCCAGGGTTCGGGGGCAATTTCTCCCTTTTCTCCCTATCCCTCAATCTCTCTCTAGTATGCACACATACCCTATAGCAAACTTAAAAAAAAAAAAAAAAAAAAAAAAAAAAAAAAAAAAAAAATCACTCTACCTAAATACAGTTATTTTCAGGTTTTTTATCACCCTCATAAATGATCATTTTCTAGAAATTTCATGTAGTTAAACTTATAAAATATGTCTGGTTTCTTGCAGATAGCATGTTTTTCAAGTTCTTCCAATGTTACTAAGTACATTATCGATAATGTGTTCCTGATAAATAAGATTATTCTATTACATAGAAATGTCCATTTTGGGGGGCCAGTAAGACGCATGGTAGGTAAAGGAGCTGGACTCCAAGATGGCCGACCGTGGTTGGAGTCCTGGACCTGGCGGCTTGCTCTCACTTTCCCTGCCTATCTCTGGTCAAAATTGAGAAATAATAATAAACAAATAATTCTTTAAAAAAGAAAGGTCTGTGTTTATCTATTCTCCAACTAAAGGACATTTGGAAAGTTTCTAGTTGTGTGGCTTTTATAAATAATGCTGCCATAAATATCAGTGTAACAAGTCTTTATATGAACATACTCTTTCCTTTCTCTGGGGTGTAATACCTAGGAGTCCAACTGCCGGGTCATATATTGTATGTCTAACATTTCAAACAACTGTGAAACTGTTCATGAAAGTGGTCATGCCATTTTATATTCCTACCAGCTGCGTAAGAGAATACCTCTTCCAGTTCCTCCACAACCCAGACCTGGCAGATGCTTTCTCACTTTCTCTCTCTCTGTACCTCTCTGGTCAAATTAAAAATACATAAAGTGAAATAAAAAATAATTCTTAAAAAAAAAGAGAGATACAAATTATTTTGATTAATTTATAATTCTATGTAGTAAAATACATGTAAAATATGACTGAATAAATAAAAGGAAATAATGTTTTAAGAAAAAAATGGTGATAATTCAACCAAGATGGCATCAAATTCAATCTGATAATCTCACTCTTAAATCTATTCATGTCAATAGCCACAAAAATATGACAATAAGGAATGTATAAGGAACATTTAAAGCCAGGAAGTTGTTGCCAAGGTCCACAAGTTCGATCTCTAAGTCTGATCATGGTCTTTTAGTATAAACCACTCCATCAGGTTTACTTGTATTGTAATAAACTTCCAAAATCTGTCCCCAATTCCACTTCCTAGAATAGCACGTGCGAATGGTACACAATTAAGCAAGAGGTTAGATTAAGGAATTTAAATCGCCAATTCTAAAACTGCTTTTCCTTTTCTTATTTTTTTCCTCTCTTTTCTCCTTAATCTTCTACTACTCTCTTTTCTTCTTTACTTATGATAGAACAAGTGTGCATGTGGAAGACAGAACAGCACTGTCCACAGGAAACTGGTCGTGCTATGATCTTCTTCCTCCAGTCCTGTTGCCCATCGGACTTTGGGCACTCAAGCATATGCCCAGTAGTTTTAAAATGTAGTAGTCTGAGGATCAGTCACCAAGTGCAAACCAATTTTTTTTTTTTTACTAGCACATTAGCACTGAGCCACATAGCCAGCTCAATATTTTACTATTTAGCCTCTTCTATCCTCCATTCTTCTAAGTTTGGTCATATCCTATTACTTTTTTTTTTTAGACTGATTAGAACTTTCATTCACCAAATATTTTTATCAACACAGATGAAACACCTGGCCCTTTAAGTAGTCACCCATGCTAATCTCCCACCAACTTTCCCTCACTAAAAGTAACCACTAATCTTTCTGTGTATATAGATTTACCTATTCTAGATGTTTCCTATAAATGGAATCATACATTATATGATCTTTTGTAATAATACTTTTAGGTCCTAAGATTCCTAAATATAAAATCAAATGCAACCATACATTTTCTAAAATATAAAGTTGTAATATTCTTAGCTATTATTATATATTTATCAGCTGACCATCTCTTTTTTTTTTTTGGAGGGGAGAGGTTTTTGCTAAAGGGCGCGTGTGCTCGCCAGAGAGAGATACAGAGAGACAGAAAGCGAGAAATCACCCCCCAGGGAGATGGCCATGCCACAATCCCTTCTCCTCCATTCTCCTCTCGGGATCCCGGGCATGCATGCACACGCGCCCAGCATGAGTTTCAAGCCACTGGGTCCAGGACGTGAACTGCGGTCGACCACGTGGCAGTCTAGTGACATAGCCATTATGCTAACGGCTGGTCCCAGCTGACCATCTCTTTTTTAAAAAGATTTATTTATTTATTAAGAGACTTTTGTTTGTTTGTTATAAATAAAGAGAGATTTTTGCTATAGGGCAGTTGTGCTCGCCAAGAGACAGAAGGTGAGAAATCACCATATGGTGAGATGGCCATGTTGCAACCCCTTCTCCCCCATTCCCCTCTTGGGATTTTGGGCATGCATGCACATATGCCCAGTGTGAGATTTAAGCCACTGGGTCCAGTACTGGAACCATGGTTGGCCATGTGGGAGTTCAGTGATGTAACCATTATGCCATCTGCTGGTCACAAGAGAGTTATTTCTTTTTTTTATTTTTTTTTATTTTTGCTATAGGGTGCATGTGCTTGCTGGAGAGACAGAGAAGAGAAAGTGAGAAATCACCACCCAGTGGGATAACCATGTTGTAATCTTTCTCCTTCATTCTCCTCTGGAAATTTTGGGCACACATGCACAACTGCCCAGCATGAGTTTCAAGCCTCCAGGCCCTGACTTGAAATGCAGTTGGCTATGTGGGAATCCATAGCCTTAAGCGTTAGGCCGCCTGCTAGCCCCTATTATTATTATTTTTTAATTTGACCAGAGAGAGACAGAGAAGGAGTCGGGGGGAAGGTGAAAAATTAGGTCACCAGGTTTGGGATTCGAACTGTATTCAGCCACATGGCAGTCTGGCACCTTAATTGCCATGACAACTGCCAGCCTCTCAGCTGACCATCTCTTGATAGAACTGCAGTCCTTATTTATATTCATGATGAAATACTTATAAAAACTTTATTCCCTTGGGGAAAAAACTACCATATCAAAGTTAATTTGGCAAAAAATTTAAGTACCAAAATATTAACATTTGATTCCTTTAGCAATGTAATATGAATTATTTGTTTACTTACTATAGAACCTTACCTTGACTAAGATGTTCATGATAAATGGATGCTAAATTGGGAAGATGTTGTTGGAGATGAGATGTTAGTTCTGCATGTGAATTAATTTGAACTAGTTCCTCTTCACATCCAGATTCTTCACCATCAAAATCAGCCATATTTTTTTCTGATTTTGCACTGACCTGGGAGCTACTACAACTGACATCATCTGCACTTAGCATATCATCAACCATATGCCTATAACACAGAGAAGAGCATATAGTTAGTAATTACTAGTTTAAACATACATCATGAATTTAAAAAAAAAAAAAAAACCTGCCCTAAAATAGCTGACACAATACACTCATGAATAAAACTAAAGCTACTTTTTAACACTATGTAAATTTTCACAAAAATGTAAAGGCCTATATCACATTTAGTAAGTTCACAATATACACATATTATAACCGAGCCCACTGATAAATCTTACTAGGATAACTTCAAAGAAAATCACTTTAGGCAAGATCAGTAACACTCACTGTTACATATTATTTTATAAACTCCAAGTCACAAGGTAAAATTGGAATTTTTGTTTGTATTTATTCATACAATTGCAGAATCAAATAACTACCCAATAAATACTTCAATTTAAAGCTGCAATCTAGAGAGTATTATCAATAAGGGGATTTTTAACTCAACAAACATGTATTAAGCACTTGCTCTTTTTTTTGGAGAGGTTTTTGCTATAGGGCACATGCACTCGCCAGAGAGAGACAGAGAAACAGAAAGCGAGAAATCACCCCCCGAGAGGATGGCCACGCCGCAATCCCTTCACCTCCATTCTCCTCTTGGGATCTTGGGCACGCACGCACGTGCCCAGCATGAGTTTAAGCCACCGGGTCCGGAAACTGAACCGCGGTCGACTAAATGGCAGTCCAGTGACATAGCCATTATGCTAACTGCTGGTTCCCAAGCACTCGCTCTTTTCTGAAGCTAATCTATTTCTCTCATGAGAGGAGAGATTGCAGAAAGTGGGAGGAAGCACCTCCAACTGGGTCGAACAGGATATTCACATCTCGATCCCACACCCATCCTCAGCCAGCCAAGCTCAAGAACATGCATACCCACACCCAGTATACACAGGAAGACCTAGTAAAGAGACCCTACAACTTGCCCATATGGCCTCAGCATCATGAAACATTATATTATTACTGCAGCACATTGGTTGGCCAAAGCACTTACTTCTAAAACATACTGTGCTGGCTACTCTAAAGAACATCAAGACAAAAGGATGAAAAAGAATATTAAGAAGGAAAGTTCAGATTAAGAAATTCACAAGTGTACCATATACCTAGAATATGTAAAGAACTAAAAGGCATAATTACATCATTATGTAAGGGGGTAGGATGATGAGGTTGCAATGTGCCAGTGGCACCTCAGCTTTTTAAAAAACTGTTTTGTCTTCATCATGAGCTAGGCTGGGAATAACATTTGTGCACATCTATGATGTCAGACAGAAAACCAGTGGTTTGTTAGTCAGGGATGACTTCAGCCCCCAAGAGGGCCATTTAACAATGAGTAGAGAAATTTTTGGTAGTCACGCTGGGTGGAATCCTACTGGCATCTAGACAGACACAGGGAAGTTACACTACTGAACATTCTATAACACACAACAAAGCACTCATATTGTTGCAAATGTAAAACAAAAAAATATGGGGGCCAGCAAGTGGCATGGAGG
This sequence comes from Tupaia tana, assembly GCA_026018925.1. Lineage (NCBI taxonomy): Eukaryota > Metazoa > Chordata > Mammalia > Scandentia > Tupaiidae > Tupaia > Tupaia tana. The sequence goes on along the minus strand of JAKSZU010000003.1, from coordinate 173,705,790 downwards.
TTAAGGCACCTGGTTCCAAACAGCTGACTGCACAGTTTGAGTCTTGGACCTGGTAACTTGAAAATCACACCAGGCATGTGTGAGTACATGCCCAAGATCCCAAGAGGAGAATAGAGAAGAGAGTGCAGTGTGGCCATCAGCCGTGGTGTGATTTCTTACTTTCTCTCTTGCTTAATCAATTTCTCTGTCTCTCTCTCTCTCTCTCTCTCTCTCTCTCTGGCAAGCACACATGCCCTATGGCAAACAAACGGACAAAAAATCTGGCACAAAATGACAATAGTGCCAAAGTTGAAAAATTTTGCCTAAAATCTTAATGTGTTACTAAGAATAAACTAAAAATGCCAAAGAAATAAAGAAACAAAGCTGATCCTTGAGCAACAGTTGTTTGAAATGCACGGGGTCCACTTATACATAAATTTTCTTTTTAAAAATAAATTATTTATTTATTTATTTGCTTGCTTGCCTGCTACAGGGTACATGTACTCATGGGGCGGGTAGGGAGGGGCACAACCCTCTAGCTCTGAAACTTGAACCACAGTCAATCATGTGGGAGTCCAGTGCCTTAACCACCTCACCACTTGCTGGCCTACATGATTTTTATTTTTTCAACAAAAATACTGAAAAAAGTTTTGAAGACAATTTGGGAGATAAAAATCATTGCAATTTAGAGATACGTGGACAAACCTAAAAATGCAGTATTAAATCCTAACTGCATAAAATTAAATATAGTAATACACTGTACTACTATAACAATTTCATAGCTACTTCCTGCTGGTATTGCAATGTGCTTAAGTATTTCAAAGGTCCACATAAAACACTATGTGTAGCTAATAATTTCCGTATGACCAGTTTGTCTCTCTAATAAACTGTGTATCACAATATAAAGTGATCTCTCATAGTTCATGTTTTTTTCAATGGGTTTTATTGTAATACCATAAATCTTGAATAAAGCCACAGAACCCATATAAAGTGCCACTAGTGATACTGGAAGTGATCCCACGCAGCAGAGAAAAGTCATAACATTTCAAGAAAAAGTTTAATTTCTTGATATGTACTGTAGATTGAGGTCTGCAGCTACAGTTACCCACCTTTTCTAAAGACCATTATAAAGACCAGCATAAGACCATCATAAAAGGATTTAAAAAAAAGAAAAGGAAGTTCTTCAAAATATTACTACAGCTATATCAGCAGGCATAAGAATCTTATACTTTTTGTGAAATATATTCTTATCTTGTATTGGAAATGCAATGAACAATAAAATTTGAGTGTAGGAATGATGTAAGAAATGATGACCTACAGACGATAGTATGATTCAAGAAAAGGCAGTCGTCATATGACAACTTAAAAAGAGGAGGCTGAAGAATATATGCTAGAAAATTTAATGCTAGCAAAAATATTTTGAAGATTTTTTTTTTCCCCAAAAAATATCAAGACAGGGCCGGCAGGTGGTGTGGTGGTTAAGGGTGCTGGACTCCCACATGGCTGACCACGGTGCAAGTCCCAGATCTGGCAGCTTGCTTTCTCGCTTTCTCCACTCCACCCCACCCCACCCCCTCCAGTCAAATTAAAATAAACAAATAAATTTAAATAAAACAATTCTGTAGGAAAAAAATTAAAAATAAGGAGAAGCGCTTTCTGCCAACCAAGAGGCAGCAGGTGAGTTCTCAGATGCCATTAAGAAACTCATTAAGGAGAAAGGGTATTTGCCTGAACAAGTTATTTTAAATACAGAACAAAGTGGCCCATGGGGGGGGGGGGGGATAAAGGCCACAAAGAACATTTATTATAAAGAGAATTTTAAAAATAAAAGGATAAATAAATAAATAGATAGATAGATAAATAGACACAAACACCAGGATTTAAGGCAGGAAGAAATGGGCTAAAAACTCAAATGTCTTGTGCAAATGCAATCTGGTATATGACCAGTACAGTCCTCAACAATGTAGCTGCTAACCACAAGCTTTTTTTTTTCTGAGAGGTTTTTGCTATAGGGCGTGTGCGCTCGCCAGACAGACAGAGACAGCGAGACAGAAAGCGAGAAATCACCCCCCGGGGGGGATGGCCACACCGCAATCCCTTCTCCTCCATTCTCCTCTTGGGATCTTGGGCACGCACGCACACGTGCCTGGCGTGAGTTTAAACCACTGGGTCCGGGACTCGAACCGCGGTTAACTACGTGAGAGTTCAGTGACATAGCCATTATGCTAACTGCTGGTCCCAGCTAACCACACGCTTTGAGGGAAAAGATAAATACCAGGGGCCAGTACTTTGGTTGTATGAGGCAGCCTAGACAACAGTCTGGTTCCATAGATGCTTTATTCCTGAATCAGGAAAAAAACTTCATCAGTAAATAACTTCTTTTTACATTTCTTTTATGAATGATGACCCTGGCAAATTCAGAACCATATGAATTCAATACCGAAGACATTTAAGTGATCTACCTGTCCCCAAACATAGTGTCTCTAACTCAGCCTCTAGATCAGGGGACATAAGGACCTTTAAGACTTATCACACACACTGCTAGATGGGAAGATTATCAATGATATAGCAGTGAAAACGAGAATATCATCTAAGCCTGGAAGAATTATACCAATGAAGTTACAATTGTTGTTATAGAATAGGCAGTGAAAGCCATCAACCTAGAAATAATAAATTCCTACTGAAAAAACTGCCTAGATATTGTCCATGATGCTTCAGGATTTATGACAGAGTCAAACAAGGAAATCATGAAAGAGAATGTGGGGGCCAGCAAGTGGTATAGTGGTTAAGGTACTGGACTCCTACACGGTTGATCACGATTCAAGTCCCAGACCCAGTGGCTTGAAACTCAAGCCCAGCGTGTGTTTGTGTTTGTGTGTGTGTGTGTGTGTGTGTGTGCCCAAAATCCTGAGAGGAGAATGGAGAAGGGATTGTAGCATGTCAACATGCCATCCCCCATGGGGGATAAATTCTTGTTTTCTCTCTCTTGTCTGTCGGGCATATCCATGTGCCCTATGACAAAAATCCCTTAAAAAAAAAAAAAAAAAAAAAAAGGAAGGAAGAGAGAGAGATTGTAAATATGGCAAAAGAAAAAAAAAAAAGGTAGGAGAATGAAGATTATACCTTTTTTTAAAGGTATAATCCTGGGGGCTAGCCAGTCAATAGCATGGTGGTTCAGACAGCTGGATTTCACATGGCAGACAGCACAGTTTAAGTCCTAGACTTAGGCTTGAAAAATAGGCCAGGCAGGCCTGCAGGTGGTGTGGTGGTTAAAGACACTGGATTCCCACATGGTTGACTGCAGTTCAAGTCCTGGACCCAACAGCTTGAAAAATCACAAGAAATAAATAACTAAATAACTAAATAAATAAATGTTCGAAAGAAAGAAAGATATGCCAAACACGACTATGTTTATGCCAAAAATCTTGAAAGGAGAAATGGAGGTGAAGCGACTGTGACATGATCATCTCCGAAGGGGAGGGAAAAGTAGACTGACTCTTTCCAGTAAGCACACATACCTCTAGCAAATTTTAAAAAAAAGGATATGATCTTGGAGAAATTCAAGAGCTAACAGACACGAGAAGAACAGACAGAAGATAACTTCAAAAAGATGAGTGCTTCCAAACCAGTGACAGAGATGGAAAAGAAGGTATAAAAGTGCTAGTACCAAAAACTAAACTGACAATCTGGTAAATAGGTTCCAATTATTAAAGACTGCTTTTTCATTTCTTTTACGACATGGACCCTTCTATGATATGGGTACTGAAACTTAAGCAAAACAGTAGGAGGAGGGCTGGTACCACATTAAAACATTTTTAGGGGACCGGCAGTTAGCGTAATGGCTATGTCGCTGGACTCCCACGTAGTCGACCGCGGTTTGAGTCTCAGACCCGGTGGCTTAAACTCACGCTGGGCGCGTGTGCGTGCGTGCCCAAGATCCCGAGAGGAGAATGGAGGAGAAGGGATTGCGGTGTGGCCATCCCCCCCTGGGGGGTGATTTCTCGCTTTCTATCTCTCTGTTTCTCTCTGTCTGTCCGGCGAGCGCACACACCCTATAGCAAAAAAAAAAAAAAAAAAAAAAAAAAAAGTACTAAAAAAAAAAAACCCAAAAAACAAAAAAACATTTTTAGAGAAATTAAAAAGCAAAAAGTCAAATTATTGCATGATATATTTCTGTAAAGTTGTACCCAGTGTGCTTGCTTACCTCTCCTGCCACCCTTTTTTTAAAAAAATTATTTTATTTAGCTTTAATTTTATGTTTATTTATTTATTTATTTTGATTTGACCAGATGAGACGGAAATGAGAAAGCAAGCCACCAGGTTTGGAACTCGAACTGCCGTCAACCATATGGGAGTCCAGCACCCTTAACCACCATGCCACCTGCTGACCCCTCTGCCACCCTTTCCACCTCCACTTCTGCTACCCCAAAAACAATAAGGTCAATTTTCTCCCTTCCTCAATTTACTCAACATAAAGGTGATGAGGACAAAAATCTTTAGATGTTCCACTTCAACTTAATAATTAGTAAACAATATCACACCATTTAGTTAATAAATGTGTACATGTATGCCTTCATATGAACTACCAAGTATATGAATATGACAAGATCTATATGAGACATTTTTGTCACCATCACCATAGCTTCATAAGAATATCACGTATAGAGACGAGCAGTTAGCATAATGGCTATGTCACTGGATTCCCATGAAGTCAATCAGGGTTTGAGGCCCGGACCCAGTGGCTTAAACTCACACCAGGCGCATGGGTGTGCGTGCCCAAGATCCCAAAATGAGAATGGAGGAGAGGGTACTGTAGCGTGGCCATCCCCCCTGGGGAGTGATTTCTTGCTTTCTGACTCCCTATCTCTCTCTTTCTGGCAAGCGCATGCACCCTGTAAGGGATAAGGTGAGTGATATTTAATATAAAGTTAGTATTTTATTGGGGCCAACAGGTGGCATGGTGGTTAAAGCACTGGACTCCGACATGGCCAACCATAGTTCAACTCCCAACCCAGAGGCTCAAAAATCATGCCAGGTGCATGTGTATGCATGCCTAAAATCCAAAGAGGAGAATGAAAGACAAAGGACTGTGGTGTGGCCATATTCCCTGAGGGGTGATTTTTTAATTTTCTCTCTGTCTCTCTCCTGCAAACATGAACCCTATAGGAAAAAAAGAAAGTTTATTTTCTTACTGTTTTATAATTGAAAAATTATATTAAAACAGAATATGCTTCTTTCTTTTATTTGGAGAAATTCCTCTTTTCACAGAAAAGTATAGCAATGTTTCCAACAGTGTAATATGACATGACTGAAATACTATATGCCATAAAAATGTTGTAACAATTTATTCACTAGTGTATAGGCTAGGCTACCATGAAGCAATCATATTGATTAAACTAGGGTACCATAAACCAATCAAATCACTGCTTCATTATCAATACATGAATAATTATATCTATAAATATAAATAGCTTTATCTTTTTTTTCCCATTTCTGATACCCAGTGTAGTGAGACATGTACCAACTTCAGTAATTTACATTAAATAAGAAAATCTTGATGTAGGTATAAACAAAATCACCTTATAAACATAAGATATAAACTTATGGTATTAATAGATATAGTACAATACTGTGAATGCATGCTTTTGGTTTTTTTCCTAGAGAGATTTTTGCTAGAGGGTGCTTCCGCTTACCATAGATAAAGTGCGTGAAATCACTCCCCAGGAGGGATGACCATGGGGCAATCCCTTCTCCATTCTCCTCTAGGATTGTGGGCACACAGAGACATGTACCTGGCACGAGTTTCAAGCACGTAGGTCTGGGACTCAAACTGCAGTCCAGTGATGTAACCATTAACCATCTGCTGAACACCCCTGTTTTTCTTGAAAATTTTTGCTATAGGACACATTTACTCACCAGAGAGAGACAGAGACAGAAGGAAAGTGAGATATTCCCCCATGGGGGAGATGGCTACACAATCCCTTCTCCATTTTCTTGGAATTTTGGGCATGTATGCACATTCCCAACATGATTTTCAATCCACTGGGTCTGGGATTTGAACTACTCAGCCATGTGGAATCCAGCTGCCTTAATCTTCAGACCACCTGCAGGCCCATAAACGTATTTTCTATTCCTCATGATTTTCTTAGTAATATTTTTCTTCTCTCTAGCTCTCTTTAATATAATATAATATAATTACCAGATTCTGGTTAACATCAGACTATTAGCAGTCAAGCTTTGGGGAGTCAAAACTTAAAACACAAACTTTCAACCACACAGGGGTTTGGCACTCCAACCCCATGTGTATAAGAGTCAATTATAATATGTACAAATATATATGGAGTTGTTTGGGGGTTTTTTTGTTTGTTTTTGGAGATTTTTTTTGCTATAGGGCACGTGCGCTCGCCAGACAGATAGATAAAGACATAGAGACAGAAAGTGAGAAATCACCCCCCCAGGGGGGATGGTCACGCCGCAATCCCTTCTCCTCCATTCTCTTCTCGGGATCTTAGGCACGCACGCACACGCGCCCGGTGTGAGTTTTAAGCCACCGGGTCCAAGACTCGAACAGCGGTCGACTATGTGGGAGTCCAGCGACATAGCCATTATGCTAACTGCAGGTTCCCTATATGGAGTTGTTTAACTCCACTGAATTCTGAAAGGTCTTGTAAATTGTCAAGTCAAAGAAAACTCCTAATAAACCATAATTATGTTTCATCAATTCAAATACTATATGCAATGACAACAATGTATCAGCCAACATTTATCAACACTTATTTTGTACTAATCACATTAGCCAATAAAATCCTCATGATCAATCCATGATAAGCTACTATTTACATTTTATAAAAGAAAAAAATTGAAGAAAAATTCAGTACTTTGGCCAACATAATACCACTACAAAGTGACAGAATCACTTAAATACCATGAATATATTTCACAGGTAAGCAAAAAGCTTTATGCTGGATCTTAATTCTTATTAAGACACAAAAAAATTTCCCTATTCATCATCATAGTTTGGTGGAAATTTCTAAAAGCAATCTTATATCTGCTTTTAGGCAATTATTACAAGGAGCTGAAGATCTATGTCTGTGTTGTCCGACATTATACCCACTGGCCAAATGTAGCCAATATACACTAAAAGTGGTGGGTCTGAAGTGAGATGTGCTCTAAGTATAAAATACACCTTACAAATTGAAGACTTACAATGAAAAAGAACATTTTGCTTATTTTTTTACTTTGAGATTTTTTTTAAATTGGCAGAAGGCAAAAGGGGTCACAAAAGACAGGAAGAGGTACAAAATACCCTCAATGGAGCATGTATGCAATCCCTTCTCCTTTTCACCATCCTGTTAGGATTTAGGTCACGCAAACACACAGCAAACACATACACATTTTTCAAGTCGCCATGATTGGGATTCAAACCCCAGTGAGATATGTAGGACAGGGCTCCCCTAACCAGTAGGCTATACGGCCATGGCCAGCATTTCTTTTGCTTTTTTAAAATATGCCCACTGGAAATTTTTAAATACCTCTTCCTTGCTTGCATTTGTAGTCTTCATTATACTAGCACTGAACAGCACTTACCTAGAATAAGTTGCAACTGAATGGGTATAGGCTACATTTCCCTAAGGGAAATATAAACTAAAAATTTTAAAAATTATTATTTGTGAGAGACACACACACCCTCAATGGTCTTCACATACTGTAATCCTTAGCCCAGCAGTCAGACAGGATCATGAATGCGCTCGTCGAGCACTCAGCATGTTGAGGTGAACCCAGGATGTGAACCCAGAGCCTCCTTGTATGGCCTACATCATCATGCAACAGCGCCCTTTCTGCCTTTGTCACCAGGGCTTTACCCTGATTATTTATTTTTAAGTAGGCTTACCCATCGTGGTGGTGGTGGTGGTGGTGGTGGTGGTGGTGGTGGTGGTGATGCTGTGGACCAATAAACTGCCGACAATTAAATAATTCATTCCCAATAGTCTCCCCAAGGAAATCCCCAGTTCGTGTGATACAAGACTCCTGAGACCCTTGTGCTATATGAGCAGCATTCATTTCCCCTGAAATATCATGTTCTGGGTCTTCAGAGTGTGAACAGGTATCCAGCATTCGTATTCGATTATCTACTGATGGCAATGACTCAGTGTTAAAAACCAGGTCCTTTCCTGTTCCACTGCTTGTCCCATTTCTTTCTGATGGGTTTTGAGAATCCCCCAAGCAAATGCCTGTTTGACTTTCTAACTTTCTGTTCCGAAGATCTGTACCACAACTACTTTTAGACGGGTTATGACCATGATCGTCATCTTCATCTTCTTCTTTAAGGGCTTCAATATCTGCAATGTCTTCTGATTGTACCTCACTGCCAGGGCTCCCAGCTGACTGGCTTGCACGGCTAGAATTGACCTCATTGCTAGATCCATCACTATGCCCGCTACTGCTACCAGGACCACTGCTTCCATCTTCCCCACTGTTGGCGGTTTCATCAGAACTTCCCTGCATGGATTCCTATTTAGAAAGAAAGATTTAAATAAATATTTTAATTAGCAAGAAAAAAAGGAAAAATTAATGCATTATTTTTTTAAGCCTGCTATAATCTTATCATAATATTTTGAACAACACAAAATGGAATTTAAAATTCAAAGAAATGATACTAAAAATGCTATTTAAAAGAGAAGAGAGATCTGAATATGAATTTGACCATCCATTCATCCAAAAAGCTACAAAATTCATTTTTGAGCACCAACATGATGCTGTTAAGTGGAAAATTATACGGCTGACCTCATGTGACAAGTCTCAATCAAAAGCCTGCAATATAAAAACATTGTATAAAACTACCTTTAGGCTATGTGTTAATGAAGCATAAATAAATTTCATGTTTAGACTTGGGTCCCAACCCCAAAATATCTGATATATATACATGCACATATTCTAAAATCCAAACTGAATTATGTCTGATCACAAGCATTTCAGATAAGGGATATTCAACTTGTATTCCCAATTAAAATGATAAACATGGCAAAAACCCGAAATCTCTTTTAAAAAGGGGGAAGACTATTTCCATACCTCTGTATCTGAAAGCCGCTGTTGCACATGTTTGGTTCTATTAATAAGCTGCTCATCCATTTCAATATCGCTGCCTCCACTTTGATGTGTATCACTGTTATCACTGCTTTGAGGACTAGCTGCGGGTGACCCTATACAAAATAGATTTTTCATTTTACTTCTAATTTGAATTAACACTGATCTAGCAAAATGACATTTTCCTTCGAATCCTTGAGCTATCCACCAAAGCTTTAGCTAAGTAGTAAAAAAATATAATCTCTAAATTGTTAACATTTGCCAATTAGATATACATGATTTCAATCAAAAGTCAAGATACTAATGGTTTTACACAAAATGAGTAAGATGGGTAACTAGTAAAAGGTTAAAGTTCATTCTCAAAATAAACTTACGACTCTACTTCAAACATACTATTAAATAAAATCAATAAACTCCAACCAAAACAAAACTTAAGCCGTACTGCCGTGCACTTCTAAAACTCAACTTACAAGGAGATGGAGCTGCTCTTCTGAGCTCTTCTTCCTCTGAAGGAAAAGGAAAAAACAGGAGGGAAAAATTCTAAGTGACTGAGCTTCTTTGGGACAGCAATATCAGTTGTTCATATTTTATAATCAACTAGAAACAGGTAGGGAAACCTGCAAAAATGTAAGTTCCCACCACCTGCAACAGTTTTGAGGGACTGGAAAGAAAAATCTAAGAAAAGAATGAAAAGAGTAGTAGTATATGATTTCAGGAGACATAAATTGAGTTTAATTACATAAAGTCCTAAAAAGCCCTTGAAAGCTATTTACATAAAAGATAAAGCACCTGACATGGTAGGAAACTTTGAAGTAGGAAGCGTGCAGAAAAGAACACCATTATGTTCTACTCTTTAATTTAAAAAAAAAAAAAAAATTAAGAGATTTTTGCTAAAGGGAGTGTGTGCTTACCAGAGAGACAGAGAGACAGAAAGCGAGCTATGATCCCCTCAGGGAGAATGGTCACACCCAATCCCTTCTCCAACATTCTCGTCCTGGGATTTTAGACACACATGCACACTTGCCCGGCATAGTTTCAAGCTACTGGCTCCAGGACTTGAACTGAGGTCAGCCATGTGAGTCCAGCGGCTTAACCACTACACCACCTGCTGGCCCCTCAAAATTACTTCTAAATAACAATTTTTGTTCACTAAACAAAAGTGACAAAAAATATCATGAAAAATACTTTTAAAGAAAGAAACAAAGATGAGAAAATACACTGACTACCAAGACTTTATTACTGTCCTTTACTTGAAGAGAAAACCAAAAATGGAAACTAACCACACCTGATTAACGCTTTGATAGATATTCTGCCTGCTATCCCACACTTATTTTATTACTATTTATTAAAGGTTTCTGCCGTAGGGCGTTTGCGCACTGGAGTGAGAGAGACAGACAGTGACAAGGAAAGTGAGAAGTCACTTTCCTTGCCATTCTCTGTGACATGCCATCCCTGTAGAGGGAATGGCATGCCCCAAAACCGTTTCTTTAACTCTCCTCCTGGGATTTTGGGGAAACATGCCCATGTGTCAGGTGTGATTTTCAAGCCTCTGGCTCTGGAACTTAAACTGCCGTCAGCCATGTGGAAGTCCAACACCTTAATCACACCACTGCCTGCTGGCTCTCCCAAACTTATTTTTAAAATTAAGATTGAGAGGAGAGAGGCAGAAAGGACAGGTAGAACTTGGTTAAGATGTAAGAGTAAGAAAATAAATGGAATGGGGTATAGAACAGTATAGCACAGCAAAGAACATTAGGAACAACTTAACATATATTTCCAGATAACCAGTACAGCAATTTCAACAACATGGAGTAAAAATAAATGTTGGAAATAGTGAATGTTTTTCTCCTTCATTTGATTATTACACACTGTATACATACTTTGAAAAAAACATTTTGCCCCACAAATATGTATGATTATATGTAAATCAGAAGTTACTATAATAATCATTTCTAAAGATTCAGAATGAATTTAAAGTCTTAAGGGAGAGTACTTCAAATATGAGTCATAACCTGTGAACAGCTTACTTCAAAACACATTACGTTTTACTAACCTTTCTTATTTCCAATAGGAATATTAGTATTTAACAAAGATGCAAAAGAACTCTGTTTGGATAATTGAGCCTTAGCTGCTAGTGCATTATTCCACAATGCTTTAATTAACATGGATGCCAAGTACAATGTCTAAAAGAGAGAGAAAGATTATAATAGGAGGCTTTCCCAGCAATATTGCAACAACTTTAAATCTCTTTTCTAATTGCTAATACTAACATTCATAAACTACAGATTAAATCTGAAGCACAATTTTCGCTTTACAAAAAAGTGAAGCTACTATGTTTTCAATGAATTACCTGTTCAGTATGAACACTTGGCTCAAGAGCTGAGACCAGGTTAAGGAGATGTCTAAGTGGAACAGGATCCAAATTCTTGATCAGTGAAGGAAATAAGTCATGTATATACCGACTACAATGTTTCAACTGTAAGACAGAGGTAGAGAAAATTGTTTTAAAAAAACTGCCACACTAAATAAATTCCCTGATGCAAAAAAAATTACATGCTTTAAAAGTCAAGAAGTTGGCCCACACAATAATATTTTTAGTATGTTGGTAAAATATTCATTACCATATATCATAAATGGCAATGTGTAACACAGTAAAATAAAATTCAACTTAAAACAGAGATTTGACTTAACCAAACAAACCAAAAGCTTAATTTCCTAATCACAAGGGGGAATCCCACAATAGTTTCCAGAATCCAGGTAAAAAAGACTATTTCAAAAAAACTTCATCATACAAATTAATAATAAATTTACACACAGGAAATCACAAGATAACAACTTATAATAAGAAAAAAACAAGTAAAATATTTCAAGTACAATATATTTCTCATTAAATGTTTATTAAGTATATAACATTTTAATTTTGCTACAATACACAGTAGAAACTGTCTTATAATAAAAGCCTATACAATAATAAACCATTAAGTCAGAAAGATTCTACTGTTACAATAAAAGAAATACATCAATATATGAAGGAAAAAAATTTATAAAGATACGCCTATTAAATATTGAAATACCATGAAAATAGTACTATCTTATAAAGCCAGTAACTAAATTAAGATAATACAACAAATAAAAGATCAGACGAGTAACTTCCAATTTGCAAGTTAAAGGCTGAAGGGACCAGCAGTTAGTGTAATGGCTATATCGCTAGACTCCCATGTAGTAGACTGCGGTTCGCATCCCGGGCCCGGTGGCTTAAACTCACACTGGGCGCGTGTGCGTGCGTGCCCAAGATCCCGAGAGGAGAATGGAGGAGAAGGGATTGTGGCGTGGTCATCCCTCCGGGGGGCGACTTCTCACTTTCTGTCTCTCTGGCGAGCGCACGCACCCTATGGCAAAATAAATTAATAAATAAAAAACACCTCTAAAGGCTGAGGTTTTCTATTTTCAGTTCATAAAAAAAGTCTAAAAGAGGGACCAGCAGATGCCATAATGGTTACAATGCTGGACTCCAGCATAGACAACCACAGTTCGAGTCCCAAACCTGGTGGCTTAAAACTCAGGCCGAGCCCGTGTGCATGCGTGTCCAAAAACCCCGAAAGAAGAATGGAGGAAAAGGTATTCCAGTGTGGCCATCCCCCCCCCCCGCCCCCCGGGGGGTGATTTCTTGCTTTCTATCTCCCTCAGTTTCTCTGGTGAGTGCATGTATCCTATAGCAAAAATCTCTCTTAAAAAAAAAAAAAAAGTCTAATATAAAGTACAGGTTTTTTGACCCCAAACATTGATTAATTTTTGTATTTTATAGTAAACCATAAAAACCTTTTGCTTCCTCTCTTATCAAGGTAAATACATATATTCTAATTCTGAAGCACAAGCTGAAATAAAATTGCCCATTTAAAAAACCAGTACTTCAGGGCCAGCAGGTGGTGTAGTGGTTAGGGATGCTGGACTCCTACATGGCCAACTGGGGTTCAAGTCCTGGACCTGGTGGCATGATTGCTCTCTTTTTCTCGCTCGCTCGCTCTTTCTCTCACTCTCTATTCCTTTCTGATCAAATTAAAGTAAATTAATAATAAAATAATTCTTAAAAACACACATTACACACACACACACACACACACACAGAAGGGAAGCTATGCTCTAAACTCCATCTCCTAGACTCCTGAAATATTCAGGCAAGTGGACGACAGATTTTGTCACAACCGCAGAGGTACAAGAAACATAAGAAATCAAGAAAATATCTATCTCCTAAGGGAAAACAACAATCCCTCGTCATCCAAAGACAGTAGAGTAGAACTCATGGAGGACAGAGAATTCAGAATATTCATAGTGACAAAACTAAACAAGATGCAAGAGCTGAGAGATAATGAACTCCAGAAGATGCAGGAGAAAAGAGACAAGTTCCAGGAGGTGCTGAAGTTCTTCCATGATCTGAAAGAGGAAATAAATACCATAAAAAAGAATAAAATGGGGACCAGCAGTTAGTGTAATGGCTATGTCGCTGGACTCCCACGTAGTCGACCGCGGTTCGCGTCCTGGACCCGGTGGCTTAAACTCATGCCGGGCGCGTGTGAGTGTGTGCCCAAGATCCCGAGAGGAGAATGGAGGAGAAGGGACTGCGGTGTGGCCAACCCCCCTGGGGGGTGATTTCTCGCTTTCTGTCTCTCTGTCTGTCTCTGTCTGTCTGGCGAGCACACGCGCCCTATAGTAAAAACCTCTCCCAAAAAAAAAAAAAAAGAATAAAATGGAGCTACTAGAGATGAAGGTTGCCATTCAGGAAATCAAAACCTCTCTCTAAAGTATTAAAAGCAGATTAGTCCATGCAGAAAATTGAATCTCGAATGTTGATGGCAAAACCTCTGATCTAGGAAAAAAAACTGTGAAAATGACCCCCAAAAATGACAATACTATATGAGAAATACTAGGCAGCATTAAGCATTCAAGCATCCGGATAATTGGTATCCCAGAAGGTGAGAAAGCATCTGGATAATTGGTATCCCAGAAGGTGAAGAAACTACTAAGGGCATTGATAGTCTATTCCATGAAATCTTGGAAGAAAACTTTCCAAATCTAGAGAAGCATTCAAATATCCAGACCCCAGAAATACAAAGGACCCCTAACAGAATCAACCCAAGAAGATCTTCTCCAAGGAACATGATAGCTAGACTGGCCAAATCTATAGACAAAGACAAGATATTAAAATTGGCAAGAGAGAAACGTCAGGTTACTTATGAAGATTATCTAATCAGAAACAAGGCAAGGAAAGAACAGGAAAATATATTCAAAGTGTGAAGTGAAAAACGGTTTTGGGAACTTCAGTTAGCGTAATGGCTAAGTCGCTGAACTCCCATGTAGTCGACCGTGGTTTGAGTCCAGGACCTGGTGGCCTAAATTCATGCTGGGCGCGTATGCGTGCATGCCCAAGATCCCGAGAGGAGAATGGAGGAGAAGGGATTGTGGCATGGCCATCCCCCCTGGGGGGGGGGGGGGGGGGCGGTGATTTCTCACCTTCTATCTCTCTGTCTCTGTCTTTCTGATGAGTGCATGTGCCCTATAGCCAAAACCTCTCTAAATGAATAAATAAATAAATAAATAAATAAATAAATAAATAAATAAATAAAATAAAGATTTCAACCAAGAATACTATACCCCATAAGATTATCTTTTATATGGTAAGAAAGGATAAAAACATTCTCAGATAAAAAAACCTGAAAGAATTTGCCAATAGCAGACTCACTCTTCAAGAAGTTCTGAAAGAAGTGCTCTACCAGAAAAACTAAAGAAAATACAGAAATAAGAGGACAAAAGGCAACCAAGAAAATGACCAATTTAATGGTAGGTACAAGAAATATCAATAATAATGCTGAATGTTAACTTGCAGGATTTAAACAGAAAGACTGGACCACAGTAACACTGAATATTCATCAGAAGAGAGTTTGAATATAAGACTGAAATTGTGAAACAGAATTTTATGACTTTTGAGTAAAACATTCCTGATTTTTTTTTTTACTATGCTTTCTTTTCCCAATTTAAACATTTTACTTTCTTTTGAGTTGCTGATAGGTTCAGCAATTTGTTAAAATATTTTTGTTTGTCTCTTTTAATGGAAACAAACTTTTCTTCCTTCCTGGCCACTCTTGAATTGGAAATATTTGGGAATATTTTTATTTTGTGGCATAAGGGTTATTTGTGTAAGTTCAATAATGCTTGTTGCATTGAATCAGAAATTGGAAATACTCATTTTTGGACAGGGAATGTCATATCTGAAGATTAATCAGAAACCTATGGAACTAAGGTGGATCTCAAGTAAGCCAACAGAAACTCTTAGAAAGATGGCCTGGCACCATAAATAGTTCTGCCTGGCAGAGAGGATTAGAGAAGATATATGAAAGAATTTATAACATAAAATAACCTGGACTTTTCCAGCCCAGCATTGTAATCAGTAGAGATTGCAAAAGAGCAACCACACCAGAGGATTATCTTAAGACTTTGAAGGAAGAAAAAGAGACTGAACTTTGCTAGCAGATGGTATATCACAGAATACTTGGTAGGCAGGGCTGAATTGAGAAGGTTTATGTGTGACTAGTGTGCTGGGCATTTGCTTTTCAACAATTTGAGTAGTTGACATGTAAATATTTTCTCAAAAATATTTTAAACCATACTGTCTCTGTTGTTATAGAGTCACAAACAAATTACACAAAATTATAAGAAATATTTTGAACATTATCTTTAAAATTCAGTATTCTGTAATTTTAAAAGTTGTTTATTAACTGTCAAGAACTATGGAGTATGAGCAAAAATTTTTTGATATGTAAAGTAAATGCTTGTGGAAAAATGTAAAAATAAATAAATAAATGGAAAACAACAACACAGTACTTCAAAGCTACAAACATCACTTGATTTTAAGACATGAATAATCAATCAAATATAATTTTACCACTTTTATAGTTTTCATCTAATAATACATATATTTTTAGAGATAGTGTCTTCCTATCTTGCAATCCTCCCATCAGCTTCAGAACAGCAGGCACTACAAGCAATGTCATGTGCCCTGCCTTCAGACTAGGCTGTGAATAGAACCCAATCCTCTCATGTGTTCAGCCTGCAGAGCAGCAGCATCTTACCAGCACAAAACCACCACATTTGGGTCCAAGAATGTTAATTTTAATAAAGTATTAAATAACATTAAAATTAGACCATACTAACAAATTATCCTTGCATTTTTTCCCAAGTGATTAAGTAATAAACAAACAAATCTGATCTTCTCAAAATTTAATCACCAATAGAATAGGATTTCAAAATATACTTGATTTGATAATCTACTATCTTGTTATCTTTTCTCCCTTTTATAACCGAGAGGAAGGGGCCAGCAGATGGTATGGAAGCTAGGGTGGCTAGATGCCATGTGGACAACTGCACAGTTCAAGTCCTAACTCAGAGGCTTAAAACACACTCCAGGCACATTAGTGTGCCTGTGTACCCAAAATCCTAAAAGAACAGAAGAGAAGGAATTATAGTGTGGCCACCTCCCCTTAGAGGGTATTATCTCACTACCTCCCCAACTCAGGTGAGCACACATACTGTAAAACAAACCTTAAAAAAAGGGGGGTGGGAGACAGAAACAGAGATAGGATAAACAATTTAAAAAAATATTTTATAACTTTTTTATCCTTGCTCAAAAAGTGTGCAATGTGTTAAGTATACAAAATTAACTAATATCAGACCCCTACACTTTGAAATGTTATAGAAGAGTAAGGAAAAGGTATATATATTTTTTAAATTGAAGATTCAACAGTCTAATAAATTGTACAATCTGAAACTCAGAGCTATATAGCAAAATAAGATGTGATATGATCACATATAAAATATGGAAGTTTTACTAAGTCTTGCTTCCATTTTCCAATATATAAAGAATATTACAAAGGGAAAAAAAGAGAGAAAGAAACAGAGAGGCATTTTTGACAGTGTCTTACTATATCACAATTCTAATGCCCTAGCCTCCCATTTAGCTATTCGGTTGTTGGGAAAATCATAAGGCCTTTTTCTACGCAAAAATGCATCATGACTTTCCCAACAGCCCAGCACAATCACAGGCCCGTCCAACTGCACCTGGTATATTCAGTTTGGCAAAGGAACCAAATCCATTTGGCTTCCAAACTCATCAGTGGCACTATTTGAACACTACCACAGCTGATCCCTTTGTTGGTTATCTCTAAGTGACAACAAGGCACTTGAGAGAAAATTTCAAAATCTTATTACTTGAGGCAAAAAAAAGTAAAGAAAAAAAAGTTCACTCTTAGGAGTCAGATGCTGGTGTAGTGGTAACACAATACTCTACAAGGTTGAGCCACATGAGAAGGTTCTGCTTTCACACACTATGGTTATGTCTATGATCTAAGGCAAGCTAAACCTAGGAGTGAATCATAGCTAAAGAAACAATTTGGGAGTGCTTGTCTCAGTCTCACAGAAGAAAGGGAAGGAGGGAAAAAGGGAAGAAGGAAGGGAAGCAGGAATGAAGGGAACATTAAGAAAAATTACTCTCTATTATATATAGAAATTATAAAGCAAATTTTAAAAGTACAGGAAAAAAAATTAAGGTTGCATTGGCATGTGATCCTAGTAAAGACAGAGCAAAAAGTTGGTTTATAGATTTGTTCACTAGTTAACAAAAAGAAAAGAGGAAAAATGGACAACAGAGAAGATGGCATTATACAAAGTGTCAATAATCCATTTCTGAACAGACAGACAGCACTGTACCATAGAAACTGTCTAATACAATTCTGAAGTCTTTATGGAATCTTATACTTGTAGGAAAAAGCACACATGATTAATTATAGTCAATTTCAACCTTCAGTGACATAGCTGCTACCCATTCCTGCACCGCACCACCTGCCAGCTCCCCAGCTCCCCAATTCCTGTTCCTCCCCACAACATACTCCTCAGGCACCATGGCAGGGAGCTATGGGGACAGCAGTACAGATTTCTGGTGCAGTCAGGATGGACAACAAAAACCTGGTTCTCCAAATATCTAGGTTCTATGTTCTGAATGCTGATGGCTAGTTCTGGTTATTCAGGTGCAGGCACAGAGGCAGACTGCTATGTTTAAACAGAAATCATCTCAAGTGATTAGAGGATTTAAAGAAACTATACCTGGTTTGGGGGTGGGAGGATAGAGGGGGGTGGCACGAGGGTGTCAGGGGGTAGTTTTAAAAATAATTGTATGCAGGAGAAAATTTTAGAAAACTTTTCTACATGCCCAGGGAAAGATACAGGCTCATAGGCTGATCTTTCACATGAGGCTGATGCCTAACACAGAAAATCTCTTCCAAAAAAAGGAAATCCTAAAATTAAAAATTTATCAGCAGGGGGCCAGCAGGTGGCGTAGTGGTTAAAGGCATTAGATTCTCACATGTCTGATGATGGTTTAAGTCCTGGACCTGGTGGCTTGCATTCTCTCTCTCTCTCTCTCTCTCTGTCTGTCTGTCTGTCTCGCTCTAGTCAAATTAAAATGTAACAACGATGAAAAATAAAATAAATGAAATAATTATTTACAAAAGAATTTGTCAGAGGCTACATGTACTCCCTGACAGAGAGAGAGGGAAAAAGAGAAGGAACCCCTCCTGGAGGATGGTCACACAATTATTTCTGCTCCATTTTTTCTTTTGGAATTTTGGCACATGTGCCTGGCATGTTTTTTCAAGGCACAGGGTCCAGGACTCAAACTGCATTGTTGGCCATATGAGATCCAACTGCCTTAAACACCACTCTATCGGGTAGCCCTAGAAGTTACTTCTCATAGGATTGCTTTTAACAGAAAAGTTTAGGAAAAAATAATGCCTATGAGTTAGATTTGTTAAATAAAGAATGGTAAATACACATAATGAAATATCATATAGCCTAAAAAAATTTAAAAATGCACTTTGCTTAATGATATAAAATCTCCACAATAAATTGTAAGTCAAAAAAGCAAAGTTGGGCCAGACAATGGAATGGTGGTTAAGACAGCTGGATCCCACATGGTCAACCATGTGGTTCAAGTTCTAGACCAAGCAGCTTGAGAAACATGCCAGGCATGTGTGTGTGCATGCCCAAAATCCCCAAAGAGGGAGAGATGGAGAAGAGTTAGCGGCATGACAATCTCCCATGGGGAGTTTCTCATTTTCCTCTCTTTCTCTCCCCTCAATCCCCTAGCAAGCACACATGACTTTTAGAAATTTTTTTTTTAAATACGAAAATTTTAAAAATAGCAAAGTCTCGGGGCTGGCAGGTGACTTGGTGGCTAAGGTGCTGGACTCCCACATGGTCGACCATGGTTCCAGTCTTGGACCTGGTGGCTTGTTCTCTCACTTTCTGTCTCTCTTTCTCCTTCTTGCATCAGATTAAAAAATAATAATAAAAATAAATAAAATAAAAAAAGCAAAGTCTGTTTACTATATTTGTGAAAAAGTGAAGGAAAGAAAAATGTTTACAACTGGCTATTTATAAAGAATATCTCTGATGGGACCAGCAGTTAGCGTAATGGCTATGTCACTGGACTCCCATGTAGTCGACCGCGGTTCAAGTCCCGGACCCAGTGGCTTAAAACTCATGCCGGGCACATGTGCGTGCGTGCCCAAGATCCCGAGAGGAGAACGGAGGAGAAGGGATTGCGGTGTGGCCATCCCCCCTGGGGGGTGATTTCTCACTTTCTGTCTCTCTGTCTCTCTCTGGCGAGCGCACATGCCCTATAGCAAAAACCTCTAAAAAAATAAATAAATAAGAAAAAAGAAAAGAATATCTCTGATGTACCTGAGGTAGTAAGAATTGCCTGCATGTGGGCAAGCAGGTGGCATGGAGGTTAAGGTGCTAGATCCCACATGACCAACTGAGCAGTTTGAGTCCCAGACCCAGCAACTTGAAAAGCATATCAGGTACATGCACATGCATACCCCAAATTCCAAGAGGAGAGTAAAGAAAAGGGATTAGGGTGTGGTCATCTCCTCCCAACCCCATCCCCTGAGTTGGGGAACATGATTTCTCACCACCTACTTTAGTAAGCACAGGTGCTATAGTAAAAATTTAAAAAAAAAAAAAAAAAAAAAAAAAAGAAGCCTAGGGCAAGACGAAAACATGTTATATATCCTATTAAATTTACTTTTTGGATTTTGAATCACATTGATATATGCCTATTCAAGAAATTTAAACCAAAAAGAAAAAAACAGTGCAATAAAGAAGAAACCTACCAATGCATCATTCAAGATAGAAGGGTGGATTGTATAAATAATAGAAAGATGATGTCTCTTTATTAAACAAAATAGTTTCCTCAAGAAGCTCCAAGTGACTGACAACAATTTCCTTCCATTCTATTAGTAACATAGCAGGACATGGACTCTGAAACCAGACTGCAGAGGTTCCACTCTCAGCTTTGCCATGTCTTGGTCTCCTTAGCGATAAAAGGGGGATAGTACAACTTACCTCACAGGACATAGGGCACTTAGGACATGTAATAAAGAAACACTCACTAAATGTGAGCTGTTAATATTACCTGTGCTGCAGCCCAAATGCAGTCAATATGCTGAGTACTCAGTCGTCCTTCTGCTGCCAAAAAATTCAAAATCACTTGGCACTGTTTGATAATCTGAAAAGAAAAACTTGATACAGTTAATTTTTAAAAAATATTCTTCTCCCTCAAGAAAGAGAAAAGTCATATACTTATTCACAAACCTCAATATGTAAATTTGGTCCAAATATATGTTCCACCACATTGTTGCTAATAAGCCAGTCTGCAAGTTCTTTTGCAATAGACCTAGAGCCAAACGATAAAAATAATACATTAAAAAAAAAGTAACATTTTCCCTCAGGTCTAAATGACAGACTCAGATAAAAAACTTTGTTCTCATAAAAGTTATGAAGAATGGACAATATAAAATTGTTCAGAATACAGTAAGTCAAAGACTAAAAGTAAATACAACAGATGCTAAATCCTGACTTAAAAAACAAGCAACAAATAACTGAAAAGTGAAAATAACAGCTAACACCAGTACACAGACGAGAATGCCAAGTGTGACACCAAGTTAGTGATGTACTGTCCCACTCAAGGACTTGGCCTTCCCACTTCTTAATTTCTATTGTAGGGACTGAACCATTCAGGAAAGGTTTCCCAGTATACTTCCTACAATGAAATAAAATCAGGAAAGTAAGTTACCAAAAGGGTGAACAAAGGAGGATTAATTATATCCCAGCCAAACCAAAGGTCTCCTACCTGATACTAATGATAACTCTAATGAATAAAAAAGGAAGTGATAAAAGTGGGTAGTGGAAGAAAATAAGACTTCTAAATATATAGTAAAAGATCTCCAATTTTTTCATCTGTATTAATTATATATAGAAAAACTGTTAAGGATTGAATACTTTATCCAATGAAGAAATATATGTTATCATAAAAACATATTCTACAAACTTGCTTAAAAACACTAAGAATTAGATATATGGGCCTGAAAAGGTAAAACTACTAATGACATATTTTACCTATTTCTGGGTAGTCATATTGAAGCTATAACCCTTAAAGATTCAACTCTGATTTACATACTATAACTGTCCCAAACCTGAACAGTCCTCATTTTATAGCTATTTCTATAGATGCCCTAAAATAAGATGGCAGACTGTAATCTTGTTACCATCCAGCTGAGAGCATACATACTGGAAGATTCAAGTCTCACTGTTTTGTGTCCACAAATGACTGTGAAAGAACCGTAAGCATTGATTTCGGAACAAATAAATTGTAGCAAATAGATGAATTCACAAATACAGAATACACAAATAATAAAGAAAAACTATAGCTAGAGATGTCAACACCTAATTTTAATAAGAAATTAGACAGAAAATCAGTAAGAATATAGAAGAGAAACATTACAAACCAATTAGACCTAACAGACATCTGCATGACACACAAAACAGCAGAATACAGTTTTCTAAAGTACACACAGAACATTCTACAGTATTAACCACAAGTTTAGCCATAAAACATGACAACCAACTAATTAAAACCTGGGCAAAGTCATAAAAAAGCAATTTACCAAAGATGACAAAGAAAGGTGCAAAAAAAAAAAAAAAAAAAAAAAACCTAAAAAAATATTCAACATCATTAGTAATTAGGGAAATGCAAACTTAAACCATAATGAAACTCTTTTTACCTACAACCAATGTCTGTAGTCAAATGACAGGTGCTAATAAGACACTGCTCTGCAAGTGCTGAAACCCACATGGAAAACTACAGTTTGGACCCCAGGATGACTTTGAAATATGGTGACACATCCAAGTCCATGATCCTAGCTAGCAGCAAGGCTACAGGGAGGGGCACAGGTTGTACATGGAAGACCTAACAAGGATGCCTGTTTCTTCTTTTTTAAAAAAGAATTATTTTATTTAACTTATTTATTTATTTATTTTAATTTGACCAGAGAGGGACAGAGTGGGGGGGGGGGGGGGGGGAGTGAGAAAGCAAGCCGCCAGGTCCAGGACTTGAACCGTGGTCGGCCATGTGGGAGTACAGTACCTCAGCGTCCTTAACCACTGTGCCACCTGCAGATATTTGCTGTCTTTGGATTGTACTATTGGGTCGTCACAAAAGTCATGATGTATTTTCCTATGTTTCTCTATGCAAAAATGCATCATGACTTTTCTGACAACCCAATAGTAATGCTGTGGTTAATATTCTGTTACAATTCCTTAAAAAAAATGCTTCAGGATCTTATTTCACTAGTATAAATTTCCATTAAAAGCTCTTCTCTTGGGGCCAGTAGGTGGCACCGTGGTTAAGACACTGGCCTCTCACGTGGCTGACTGTAGTTGGAGTCCTAAATCCGGTGGTTTAAAAATCACACCAGGTGCGGGACCAGTAATTAACATAATGGCTATGTCGCTGGACTCCCATGTAGTCGAAAGCAGTTCAAGTCCCAGACCTGGTGGCTTAAAACACGCTGGATGCGTGTGCGTGCGTGCCCAAGATCCCAAGAGGAGAATGGAGGAGAAGGGATTGTGGCGTGGCCATCCCCCCCTGGGGGTGGGGGATTTCTCGCTTTCTGTCTCTGTCTGGCAAGCGCATGTGCCCTATAGCAAAAAAAATCTCTCAAAAAAAACAACAAAAATCAAACCAGGTACGTATGCATGTGTTCCCCAAATCCAAAGAGACAATTGAAGGAGATCGGATTGTGGTGTGACCAGCCCACTTACGGAGTGATTCCTAATTTTCCCTCTTTCTCCAGCAAGTGTACTCACCCTATGGGGCAAAAACCTAAAAACCTTGAAAGAAAAAGAAAAAAAAAACTCTTTTCTACAGGTAATCTGGATGCAACTGTTTGGGCACCCATGGAGCAAAAAGTTTGCTCAACTTTAATTTTTCAATCAGAAGAGTGTAAGCTGAACTATGATGTCTTGATATTGGTTATTATTTCTTTCTGCTGTAAAGTGTCAATCTTCTTCAATTAGGGTATGAACAAGATGAATTTATTTCATTGCAAATTGATGTAAGTAGTCTGTCCCTGCAGGCACTGTCTTCAGTGCTGTTTCATTCTGGCTCCCCCCCCCCCCCCCCCCCCATTTTCTAGAAGGTGCACTGACTTGCCAGAGAGGGACACAGAGAAAGGAAAAGTAAGAAAGCACTCCTCATGGGAGATGGCCAAGCTATAATATCTCTCCTCCATCTCTCCTTTCTGGATTTTGGGCAAGCATGCGTACACACCTAGCATGTCCTTCAAGCCACCAAGTACGGGACTTGAACCATTCAGTAGGCCATGTGGATTCCAGCTAGCCCTCTCTAGCTCTTTCTTGCAAGTCTTCAATCATAAATTGATTATTATGGGGCAATGTCCCATAAACTTGTGAAGCATCAGTAATTTCACCATTTTACCCAAACTTCATCATAAATTTGATGTTTGTTTTTACTTCAACTTTAGCACAATTCATATAATCCTGCTAGAGGTTCTTTTGGAACTGATGTCTTCTCCTTCTTAGTGCCTCAACTAGATCCTATTTCAGATATAACAAGTTAGTACAAGTTTATTTTGGTGTAAAAATTTTTTGAAGTTCACATACAGTTTTTTCACAATACACATTTTCCTTTCTTTTCTTTATTATTATTATTATTATTATTATTATTTTTAGTTTGCTATAAGGCATGTGCACACTCCAGAGATTAGGAAGGAAAGGAAGATGAGAAATCACCCTTCAGGGAGAATGACCATTCTGCAATTCCTTCTTCTCTATCCTCCTCTCTGGATTTTGGGCATGAATACAACCAAATCCCAGCATGTTTAAGCTGCCAGGTTCAGGACTTGAATAGAATTGTGGTAAGAATTGCGTAACTCTGTAAATTTACTACAATTCACTGAATTACGTATTTTAAACAAATACATTTTATGACATATATAGTATTTATACCTTAGTAAAACTTTACAGACACAAGTCACAACCCCAATGATACTTTCTAATACTTCTTCCTTTTTCCAATTTTCACACACTACAAATACCCAGCCTTCCCAGTTGCTAGTCCTCAAAAGTCCTGCTCTCGGGGGCCAACAGATGGCATAGTTGTTATGTCGCTAGATTCCCACATGGTCAACCAAGGTTTGAGGTTCCGACCTGAAGGCGTCAATCATGGGGCACGTGTGCGTGCCTGCCCATGATCCTAGCAAGAGAATGGAGGAGAAGGGACTACAGCGTGGCCATCGCCTCTTGGGGGGTGATTTCTCACTTTCCCTCCCACTATCTCTGTTTCTCTCCAGTAAGTACACACATCCTATGGTTAAAAATCTCAAAAAAAATTAAAGTTCTGCTTTCTTTCTGCTTCTCTTAACTATGCCTTTAGAACGTATATTCCTTATACTTTGTAAAATAGAATTCCTACTTACTCCCTTATCCCGTTTCCACTTCGTAAAACCTAGCCTATAGGAGGAGACGTCATGTGAAAAAATAGAATTGAAGTACTTGCTGATTTGGGTCCAGCAAGTGGAGTGGTTAATGAGACTGGATCCCACATGGTCAACTGCACAATTAGAACCCAAAACCCTGCGGCTTGGGGAAAAAAAAAAAAAAAAAAAAAAAAAAAGCCAGGCACATGTGCGTGCCTGCCCAAAATCTTAAGAGGAGAGAATGGAGAAGGGATTGCAGAGTAGACTTCCCCACTGGGAGATGATTTCTCAGTTTCTCTCTAGAGAGTACATGTGCTGCCCTGTTGGAAAAACTAAAAAGGAGAGAGGGGGGGAAAAAAAACACAGCCTTATTTTGATGCAAAAAAATTTCAAATCCATTCAACTTTCCCATAATAGCCATTTTCCATGAACTTGTTGAAGACCTTTCATAAGTGTTTTGTTACTGCCATAAAAACTCTAGGACTTTTTCTTTTTGTGAGGCTAGGGGTACTGCATTGGCAATTATAAAATTCTCTTTAAGTAGTCTTGTGCAGGTAAAAGAGCGCTAGGCGGTACAGAGGAATCAAAAGAGAAATCCAGAGCTGTAGCTTTATATACATCAAATACAGACTATATAATACCCTCATGGTGTGAAATAGTTCTATTGGGTCTATATTTCTATGCAAAAAAATGTGTCATGACTTCTCCAGTGACTCAATAGTATAATCCAGAATTTATAAAGCTGTGACCAATTCTGGGAAGCATGTTTTGAGGGGATCAATAACAAAGAGTATTTTCAGAGGTGAGTGACTGGTGTGGTGAAAAATCTAAACACTATAGGACCAGCAGTTAGCGTAATGGCTATGTCGCTGGACTCCCACATAGTCGACCACGGTTCGAGTCCCGGACCCGGTGGCTTAAACTCACGCCGGGCGCGTGTGCGTGAGTGCCCAAGATCCCAGGAGGAGAATGGAGGAGAAGGGATTGTGGCGTGGCCATCCCCCCTGGGGGGTGATTTCTCGCTTTCTATCTCTCTGTCTCTCTCTGTCTGGCGAGCGCACGCGCCCTATAGCAAAAACCTCTCAAAAAAAATCTAAACACTATACCATAAGAAGCAATGGGTAAGAGCTTGATAGCTTTAAGAAAGAGTAAAGAGACTATCTCTGGTTCTCAAATTCAGGAAGTGCTAGGTTAAACTACCATAAGGAAGTACTAAGATGAAGTTACAATAAAGCTAAAGTATGATTCATTCTTGCCATCCTGAAATTTCGAACACCTTCAAGCTATCCAACTCTGTTCAAGCTGACATCCTATTCAACCAAGATTTTAAAAACTGAATTTTATACTGGATGAAAAATTAAATAGAATATATATTTCTGAGAACTTGAAAAGCCTAAGCCATAAAAACTAATTCTTTTCATATACAGCATCATTAACTTTGTTTTCCCCATAAAATGTGTTGAATGAGGTCTTTTCTTTATTCTGCATAGTGCGTGTATGAACTAAATGTTGGTGTCCACTCAAAAATTGAAATGTTGAAATCCTAACACCCAATGTGAAGATATTGGAGGTGGTGGTCTCTGGAGATAATGAGATCATGATAAGAGAAGCTTCAAAAATGAGATTAACGCTCTTAAATAAATGACCTAAGAAAACACCATGTGAAGAAAAAAACAACAAAACAGGGCTGTCTGCAACCCCGAAGTATTCTCACCATGCTGGACTTCATTCTTGGACCCCCACCCCCAGCCTCCAGAAATGAGAAATAAACCTCTGCTGTTTATAAGCTAATCTACGGCAATTTGTTGTAGCAGCCTAAACTAAGTGTGCTTTCTGAAAACCATCAAAACCATATTGTTCACTCCTAAATTTTCCTGTGTAAAGAGTATTCTTTAGCATTTTGTGACAAGTAATCTTATGTTGGTATATCCTTTTTTTTTCTCCTTGAGAGAGACTTTAGCTATAGGGTACATGCACTCACCGGAGAGACAGAGAGAAATCATCCCACAGGGGGGATAGCCACACCACAATCCCTTCTCTTCCATTCTGGTCTTGAGATCTTGGGCACATACGCACAAGTGCCCGGCATAACTTTGAAGCCACTGGATACAGGTTAGCCATGTGGGAGTCCAGAGACATGACCATTACAACATCTGCTGGTCCCAGTATGTAATTTTAAAATAAAAACAGAAATGTTTCATAGTGTCCCCATAGCCTAGTGGTTAAGGGAACTGGATCCCACATGGTCAACCATGCAGTTCAAATCCTGGCCCTGATATCATGAGAAACACACCAGACACATTTGTGTGTGTGCTCCAAATCCCAACAGAATGGAGAAATAGAGGAAAAGCGGTTAAGACATGACTGTGATCCACTGAGGGGACGTTTTTTCCCCGTCTCTCTGGTAAGCACGTATGCCTTCTAGTTATTAAGAAAGTTTCATCATATTGTTGTAAAAATTTACTGAGGACAAATTCAAGCCACTAGGCATGGAATTTCTAGTAAGCACTTCAAATCTAATAAAGCTGCCATTACATTTACAAACACCTAAAGATTAATGGTATACTAATGTAGAAATCAATGCTTTTACTTACGTTTCTGTGTCTGATACCAATGATTCATTATTGCACACATCATTGAAGGTATGAAGTTGATTCTATAAAGAAAAGAAATTTAAGTTTTTTTCCATAATTATTCTTGTATACCGTATGTCAGAAAGTATCCAGAAACATGTAAACTAATTCTTTGATGTATGTAGATCATAATCAGTAGCCAGATGGACCAGCAGTTGGCATAATGGCTATGTCTCTGGACTCCCATGTAATTGAATGCAGTTGTTCGAGTCTCGGACCTGGTGGCTTAAAACTCACACTGGGTGCATGTGCGTGTGTGCCCAAGATCCCGAGAGGAGAATTGAGGAGAAGGGACTGCAGTGTGGACATTCCCCCTGGGGGGTGATTTCTCACTTTCTGTCTCTCAGTCTCTGTCTTTCTGGCGAGCACACGTGCCCTATAGCAAAATGCTCTTCAAAAAAACAAAAACAAAAACCATAATCAATAGCCAGATTAAAACGATAAAACATAGGAAATATAGTCAGCAACACATATTTCCCAA
Organism: Tupaia tana; assembly: GCA_026018925.1. Taxonomy (NCBI): domain Eukaryota; kingdom Metazoa; phylum Chordata; class Mammalia; order Scandentia; family Tupaiidae; genus Tupaia; species Tupaia tana. The sequence goes on along the minus strand of JAKSZU010000003.1, from coordinate 173,677,726 downwards.
ATAGTATGGCTATGTCCTTTACCATATTAAAATACTAAATAAATTCATTCCACACACTATACTGAATAAGGAGAAAACAAAAATCTAATGCGAAGCATCAAGTAGTATGTTACAGAAACCAGCAGATCGCGTAATGGCTATGTCTCTGGACTCCCACGTAGTCGACCGCGGTTCGCATCCCGGACCCGGTGGCTTAAAACTCACGCCTGGCGCGTGTGCGTGCGTGCCCAAGATCCCGAGACGACAATGGAGGAGAAGGGATTGCGGCGTGGCCATTCCCCCTGGGGGGTGATTTCTCGCTTTCTATCTCTCTGTCTCTCTCTGTCTTGGCGAGCACACGTGCCCTATAGCAAAAACCTCTCCAAAAAAAAAAAAAAAAAAAAAGTAGTATGTTACAGACAAGTCTCAGAAAAGGCACTCTGAATAAACCCATTTAAGATTTAATTTCCAGGGGTCAACAAGTATAGTATTTTCTGTATTTACAAAGTCAGCATATGGGTGAAATCTAGCTACTTTAAGTTCTCAGTGTAACTACACCACAAAAACAAACTAGAAATATAAAAGGACCAAAGCTAATTGGGACTGTAGCAAACTGGAAAAAAAACATATCCATTCTCAAGGACACATATTATCATTCTCTATTATTTTTTGCCTCAGCTTTTAAAAATTTATCTCTTCAAAAATGTATTTATTTATCTACTCAGCTGGTAACAAACTTTTTTATTACGCAAGAATACGGACCCAAGGATACCAGGTCTTCTTTCCACCACCACCCCCAAAGAGCCAGGAATATAGAGTTTTATCAAAAACAGTATTTAATACTATGTAAAACAAAAAAGACATTTCTGTTAGTAAAATTTGGCTTATGACTCAATAATCTGTGATCTCCATCTGGAAAATAAATTAAGTAACTTGTAATGATATCCTCCAAATCTTTTTTTCTCTTAAAATATTACTTCTGAAATGTAGAAAACCTAATAGTTACTGTGAAGGTGAAGGAATGAGACCCTAAAAACAGATAAAAGGTATAAATCCTTATAAATTTAAGACTCTGTCTCCTTCTATTTAAAATAAACATATAGAAATTATTTTTAAGACCAGACAAAAACAATCTAAGTAATGCTTAGCACAATGCCCAACATAGTGTTTCATAAATAATAGGTATTATGATGATGATGAAAATCTAGAAGACAAATTTAAAAAATGACTAAAAATAGCACAAACATAGCTTACTGTTATCTGACTCAATCCAGCCAACCTCATGGTCAAAGTAGGTGACATAAAGTACTTAAATGCAAGATCTAAGCTTTCTTTATCAAAGCATAACGTTGTATCCAATGGTTCTTTCACTGTACTCCACATCAAGTCAGCCATGTTACGAGCTGCACTCTGTCTTAACTCCTGATCCGAGAGCTTGCATAAATACCTGAAATGATTCAGAAACAGAAAATACACAAAAATGCATAAAATATCTCTACAGATCACTCATAGTTCAACATTCTCTATTCTCATATTTCTATATTTTAGTATGATAAAACCTAGCATGCTTAGACTTAACATTCCCAATCTATTTCTTTTTTTTTTTTAAGAGGATTTTGCCTTAAGGCACAAACAACTGCCAGAGAGAGAGAGAAGAGACAGAGAGAGAAAGCAAGAAATCACCCCCTAGAAGAATGGTATTCTCCATTCTCCTCCTAGGATCTTGGGCATGCATGCACACATGCCCAGTGTGAGCTTCAAACCACCAAGTCCAGGACTTGAGCCTCAATTGCCCTGTGGGAGTCCAGTGATGTAACTGCTACGCCATCTCCTGGCCCCCATTTCCAATCTATTTCTAAGTGATGCTTAAAGAACTGTGACCTATGGCAGTGTGTCCTGCTGAAAGTTCAACTTGAATCAGCAATTGCAAAGAGCCAAGTTAAGTAACATAGGACCCCATACCTCTAATATAAAGATTTAGCATTCTCTATTATTTTTTTGCCTCAACTTTAAAAAATTTACTTATCTCTTCAATGGGGAGTATGGACAGAGAGGAGTCACCTAGGTCTCCATGCTGCAATCCATCCCTAGCCAGCTAGGACCAAAGCACTCAAGTGCAAGCCTGGTGTACACAGGAAGACACTGAGATGTGAACTGGGAACCTACCCAAATGGCCTCAGGGAACAGTGCATTACAGCTGACCAACATCTCTCATTTTCTAATTCCTGCTGTGTACACAATCCCTGTTTCAGTAAATTACAGCTGACTCCACATACACAGCACATCTCTTTCCCCAAGACACCAAAAAAAAAAAATTTTTTTTTTGAGAGGTTTTTGCTATAGGGCACATGCGCTCGCCAGATAGACAGAGACAGAGAGATAGAAAGTGAGAAATCACCCCCCCCAGGGGGGATGGCCACGCCGCAATCCCTTCTCCTCCATTCTCCTCTCGGGATCTTGGGCACGCACGCACACGCGTCCGGCGTGAGTTCAAGCCACCGGGTCCATGACTCGAACCGTGGTCAACTACGTGGGAGTCCAGCGACATAGCCATTACACTAACTGCTGGTCCCGACACCAAAAATTCTTAACATGTGTACATTTTAAATAGTACTTTTTTTAATTCCCAAAACCATAAACCTTTTGGTTTTCCCTTTGTGCTCTGCCTAATCTCCTTCATCTCCTTAGGTGGTTCCTTCTCTGCTATCTAACCTTTCAGTATTAGTGCTTCTTGGGGCCTATAATGGATTGCAAAACTGCCACAAATTCCTCCCATCACTATATGTGGAAGTCTTTACACTGTGATTTTGCTACTCCTCCCTTGGAGAGACATCATCTATTTCTGAGCTTTATTATGTTACCTGCTTTGGCAAACAGGAAATAAACAGAACTGACATAAACAGAAGCTTGAAAATCCTTTGAGCTTGCCTTCTCCTGTTGGGAACTCTTCCACCATCAAAAGAAACAACTCATGCTACCCTACTAGATGTAAGAAAAATGTCTGCTATCCCAACTGACATCAAACCAACGGCAATATGTGGGTACCTTACTCCCCAGAACCAATCAGCCTGCCAATTAGCGAATGCATGAATGAAGCTACCCTAGATCACCTAGTTAGAGCCAAGTCAGCCTAAACCAGTAGAACTGCCAAGTCATTCAGAGAACTTCAAGAAATAAAAAAATTGCTACTGTAGGGCCAGTAGACTGTATGGTCATTAAGGCACTAGACTCCCACAAGGCTGACTGTAGTTCAAGTCCCAGACCTAGTTGTGTGCTTTCTCATCCCCTCCCCCCTCTGGTGAGTGCATGTGCCCTAATAGCAAATGAAAAAATGACAATAACAATAAATAAGTTTTTACAAATTAAATAAATAATTCTTTTTTTTTTAAAAGGCTATTGTTTTATGCCATTAAGTTTTAGAGGTTTTTTTCCTACATAGCAAAAGCAACTGATACCAGGCTCCATCATAGGGCCATATTCTCTTTCTACATTCTCTCTCCAGGTTATCTCATTCACCCCCACGGTTTTTAAGTATTGTTTTGATGCTGGTACCTTTTCTTTTTTTTTTTTTTTTTAATGCTTTTGTCATAAAGCATGTGCACTCGCTGGAGAGACAGAAATAGTAAAAGGGGAAGTAAGAAATCATCCCCCAGGAGGAAAGGCCATGCCACAATCCCTTCTCCTCCATTCTCTCTCCTGGGACTTTAGGCATGCATACATGCATACTAGGAGTAATTTTCAAGTTGTAAGGTCCAGGACCTGAACTGTGGTTGGCTATGTGGGAGTCCAATGCCTTAACCACCATACCACCTACCGGTGCCTATGCTGATAACTCTTGATTAAACTATTCTATACTATAGGCTCACACTTCTAATTTCCCAGCATTTCTTAACTGTCCTATAAGCTGGACTGGATGATAACACAGCAGTAATACAATGCTCTTTGAAACTAATCCACATTAAAAGATTCTTGTCCAAAGACTTCCCTAAACATGCCAGGCATTATGAATAGATTTGTAACCTGGGACTGGCTGAAGATAGGGAGAGAAGAGATTTGCAAAACAATAAACCTTATTGGGGGTGCCTGTCTCTTTCTTTCTGTAGCGCTCTCTCAGTCATAAAGGAAAAAATGAACTAAAATATTAAGGTCTCATAGGCAGCTCAAAGTCTTGCCTTTCAGTTCCCCCCGTCTTTTACATCTTAGTTATGACATCCAGTGCAAAAGAGAAATCTGAAGAGTTCATGTCATCCATGAAGCTACCCTTTTCCTTATATCCCATAATCACAAGTGTTGTTGATTGTATTTTCTCTTATTTCCATTTAATTTTCAAAATCTCCACATGAGATTAGTAAGAATTTGCCTCCTATCTTCTATTCTACCCTCCTCCCCACCCTTCCCATAAGTTACAACCACTTAAAGGCCAATGTGATCTTTTTATCTTTTTTCACAGATTTTTGCTATACGGCACATACGCATGCTGGACAGACAGAAAGGGAGAAATCACCCTCCCAGAGGAGATGGCCATGCTGCAATCCCTTCTCCTCTATTCTCCTCTTGGACTTTGGAAATGCACATACAGACATATACCTGGCGTCCAGGTCAGGGAATCAAATGACAGTTGATTACATGAGTCTAGTGACGTAACCATTTTGCCATCTGCTGGTCCCTCAATGTGATCTTTTAAAAGACATGATTACTTGGGACCAGTAGTTGGCGTAATGGCTATGTCGCTGGACCCCCATGTAGTCCGCTGGACTCCCATGTAGTTGACCGCGGTTTGAGTTCCAGACCCGGACGTTTATATCACGCCGGGTGCATGTGTGTGCGTGCCCAAGATACCGAGAAGAGAATGGAGGAGAAGGGATTGCGGCGTGGCCACACCCTCTGGAGGGTGAATTCTCGCTTTCTGTCTGTCTTTCTGGCAAGCGCACACACCCTATAGCACAAAAAAAACCTGTCTTTAAAAAAAAAATCATGACTTGGGGCCAGCAGGTGACATGGTGGTTAAGTCACTTGACCAACCAGGGTTGGAGTCCTGGACCCGGCAACTTGAAAATCACACTAGGCATGTGTGCATGCATGTCCAAAATCCTGAGAAGAGAATGGAAGGGAATGGACTGCAGCGTGGTCATACCCCATATAGGGTGATTTCTCATTTCCCCTCTGTCTCTTTCCTGCAAGCGCAAGCACCCTATGGCAAAAAACAGTTAAAAAAAAAAAAAAAAAAAAAAAGACTCATCTGATGAAAACCTTTCAACAGATTCCTATAGCTAAAATGAAATATAAACTCCTTATGGTGGCCTGTAAGGTCTGAATAACAGGCACCTGTATATCAATCCAACACTAACATAAACACATCCTCTTCCCATTATGCTCCATGCCAGTTTGCTTCTAGTTTCTTACATGTCATTCTCTTTCCAACTTCAAAGCCTATGCCCATATGTTCTTCCTATCTGAAATAGATTGTTCTGATCATCATGTGATTAACTATTTCATGTCCTTATAAAGTCACCTTTTAGAAAGCCCTCACATTCCCTCTTTGTAACATTACGTTCCTACATATCATTTATCACAACCTGATTATTTTTCTCATAATTTCTCCTATAATTCAGTAGCAGGAAAAATAGTACTCAAATCTTCACAAATACGTGAGAAAATAGAACTCATAAATTATATCAAAAAACGTAATTCTTAGTATTTTGACAGTCCTTACTCTAAATATAATCAACAGAGCCTTTTCTTCTTCTTTGGTTTTTCTTGGGTTAGACTTAATAACCTCAAACATCACCTCCTCCTCGATGAGACCACCCCATAACTTCATTTAAAACTTTATAACTTGCGGGGCCAGCAGGTAGAGTGGTGGTTAAGGGCGCCGGGCTCCCACATGGCTGCCCCCAGACCTGGTGGCTTGCTTTTCCACTTTCTCACTCTGTCCCTCTCTGGTCAAATATAAATAAATGAAGTTAAATAAAATAATTCTTTAAAACAAAACAAAATAAAAACTGTAATTCATCTTCTAGAATGCTTAATCCACCTTTCCTGCTATTTATCCTATAATACTTATCACTTTCAGATATACATTAAAATTTGCTTATTCATGTTATAAAGAGACTATAAAAAAGATTTTAAAATCTATCTTCTTCTCTGCTATATCCCCAGTACCGACATCATAATAGATATTTAGCACATACTTGTTGACTGAATAAATACAGTAGAATAATATTATTAATCTCTTTTAATTTTTTTTATATACTCATGTTACAAAAAGGGGTCATCAGGTGGCATGGTGGTTAAAAGCGCTGGACTTCCACATGGCCAACTGCGGTTCAAGTCCCGGACCTGTTGGTTTGCTTTCTCACTCTACCTCTCGCTCTCACTCTGTCCCTTTCTGGTCTAATTAAAAATAAATAAATAATAAAGTTAAATAAAATAGTTCTTAAGGGAAAAAAGGCCAAGATAAACTCCCAAACAGCAATTATAAATACAAACCCACATACGTGCACAAAAAATAATAAAGACTGGAACCAGCAAATGGCATAATGGTTTGTTCGCTTGACTCCTACGTTGCCCACTGTGGTCTGAGTCCTGGACCAAGCGCCTAAAACTCACACCAGGTGCGTGTGTGCATGTGCACGCGCACGCACGTGCGTGTGTGTGCGTGTGTCCAAAATCCTGAGAGAAGAATGGAGGAGAAGGGATTGTGGTGTGGCCATTGCCCCTGGGGGTGATTTCTGTCTGTCTCTGGTGCATATATGCGCCCTATAGCAAAAATCTCTTTTAAAAAAAAAACAAACACACAAAAAAACTAAAGACCAAACTGTTGACTAAAATTTCCTGCACAGGACATGATGACAAGGACTTTCAAACAATGTAACTCTGCATTACAAATTACTTAAATGTATGACACTGATCATCGGGGGAAGAGATTTGTATAAACTTACCTGATAACATAGGTCCTAAAAGGTATAATGTGCTGCATGACAGCAGGGATATGTAGCCATATTCTAATCTATAAAGAAATGCAAAGATGACATTAAAGTATAAAGACTGAAATACTAGAATTAGGTTTTGGTTTTTTTTTTTTGCTCAACTATTGAATAATCAATAAAAAGAGCATTTAGTATTTTGTTGCCTCTACAACTACATACATTTTCAACTTTGAAGAGGACAAAATATACAGAATTACATATATATCAGGTAAGTAATTTAACCAATATAAATTACATACACATACATGAACTCATTTTGGAGAATTAATAGTGCCGTTATGCTGAAAGGGAAAAACCATCTATCCAAGTAACATGTTTTTCTATACCTCTTTGTATGGTAGCAACTCCACACAGAACAGTAAATTAGTTTTTAATAAACCATCTTTTTTTCTTTTCTTTTTTTTTAGTTTTTGCTATAGAGGGCATGCACTTGCCATAGAGAGAGGGACATGGGGAAAGCACTCCTCTCGTGGGGAAATGGCCACACCGCAATCCTTCTCTTCCATTTTCCTCTAAGGATTTTAAGCATACTCACACATTCACCCATTGTTTTATTCAAGCCACTGGGTCCTAGCCTTGAACCATAGAATTAGCTATGTAGAATTGAGCACCTTAACCACCACGCCATCTGTTTTTCATAAATCACCTCATCCTTCCTTCTAAAAATTAGCAAATTATCTGTGATTTCCAGTCACTTCAATATCCTAAGTCAAATATATTTTATGAGCACACATTTATTAAAATTATTAGCAGCTATTTAATGAAATAAACTTAATGTAAGTACTTATCATCTGAGTGATAAAGTATAAATGTTTCTTTGTTTTTTTACATATTATAACCTATTTTTAAATCTAATGTGATTACATTATTTTTAAATAATTATTTATTTTAGCTTATTTATTCATTCATTCATTTTTTAATTTGACCAGAGAGAGAAAGAAGTTGAGAGTGAGAGAAAGGAAATGAGAAAGCAAGCCACCAGATTCAGGACTCAAACCCTGGTCAGCCATGTGGGAGTGTCCAGCACCTTAACCATCACGCCACCTGCTGGTCCCATGATTACATTATTAATAGTTTAATTCTTATAGATAGTATGAGGAAAAATATCTTAATTTAGAATAAATATCCTAACTACACCATTATACAAGAAATTCTGACATTAATCCTTGAAACAGACGAAAGATACAAATTAATAAATTTGGGAATACAGAATGTATGGCTTCCTTCTACTAGAATAAATGGTATTTATAAAATTCTACAGAAATACTACAATGGTGAAATATTAAATATCTTCCCTTTGAGAGCAGGATCAAGACATGGAAGCCTTCAATTCCACTTAAATTAAAAGTGCTAAACCAAAAATCAGAAAAGAAACTACATAAAAGATATAAAACTAGCAAGGAAGAATTAAAACTCTTGATGATATGATTATTAACAGAAAATTTAAAATAATTTTCAGATAAACTTTTCAGTAATTAATGAGTTTAGTGACATAACTGCTTAGAATGTATATACAAATAGGAGCTGGCAAGTGTGTGGTGGCTAAGGACAGTGGAACCCCACATGGCCAACTGCAGTTCAAGTCCTACTAGACCTGGTGGCCTGCTTTCTTGCTTTCTCTCTCTCTCTCTCTCTCTCTCTATCCCTCTCTGGTAAAATAAAAATAAAGAAATGAAATAAAGAAAGTTAATACAAATAAATATGCCTACACACAAATAAACATATACATAAAAAATATAAAATTCGCCCTCTATATCCATGAGATCTGCATCTATGGACATGATCAGACCTGGATTAAAAATATTTGGGGAGGGACCCAGCAGTTAGCATAATGGCTATGTCACTGGACTCCCACATAGTCGACCGCAGTTTGCATCCCGGACCTGGTGGCTTAAAACTCACATCGGGTGCGTGTGCGTGCGTGCCCAAGATCCTGAGAGGAGAATGGAGGAGAAGGGATTGCGGCGTGGCCATCCCCCCCCGGGGGGGGGGGGGGGTGATTTCTCATTTTCTGTCTGTCTGTCTGTCTCTGTCTGGTGAGCGCACGCGCCCTGTAGCAAAAAACCTCTCAAAAAAAAAAAAAAAAAAAAATATATATATATATATATATATATTTGGGGAAAAAAAGTGGATCCACCTGTACTAACCATGTATGGACTTTTATTTTGCTATTCCCTAAACAATGTAATATAAGTACTATTACATTATTACGTCTACATTACATTATGTATAATGAAAAGGAAATTCAACATATATGGGAGGATATGCATAGGATATTTACAAATAGTATGCCATTCTATATAAGGAACTTTTGTGAAACTACAGGTTTTGGAATCAGCAGGGGTGCTGGAATCAATCCCTAAGGACTACATGGGACAATGGCATATAACCATTTTCCCCCTAAAGTTTTCAGAAAGATTCTTGGGCCAAGTGCATAGCACAACAGTTAAGTGCAGAGGACAGGAAGCCAGATCCTGCACTCTTTCTGTCTGTCGCTCACTTTCTCTCTCTCTCTCTCTCTCTCTCTCTCTCAAGAAAGAAACTTTGGAAGAGAGAAAATAATGAGTCAGCCATGAAAGTGCAGATTATGTGTTTCTATCTGCATGGTTAAACAAAACAGATGAATCATAATGTTTAGAGACATAACCTTAGGTGATCAAACTATAAAGAAAATATATACATGATCAGCATAAAAGTATGAACTGAGCATACTTTTGAAGGGAAAAAAGATGAGATAGTGAACTGGAGGCACAATAATGAAGACTTTTGAGGAGCTGACAATGTTTGATTTCTTGGTTTGAGTAGTAGTTATACCAATATTCTCACTGATACATCACTGCACCATATCATATAGTATCATTTTGTGTACTTTATCAATGTTATTTTTCATATTTCAAAAAAGAATTAGAAAATCCTATTATATACAAGATACATTAAAGGGAATAAAAATAAAAACAGGTACCTTGTGTATTGAGATAAACAAAGACACATGAATAAATGTGAATAAAAAATAACAAGTGAAGAAAAATGTCACCATTAGAAGGAAAAAATTTAACAGCAAGAGCATTTACAGAGTCATTGTTTTGTTTTTTTGTCTGTCTGTTTTTTTGAGAAGTTTCCACTACAGGGCATGTGCACTTGCAAGGAAGACAGAGAGAGAAAGAAAGAAAGCAATAAATCACCCCCACCCCCTGGGGGGATGGCCACACTGCAATCCCTTCTCCTCGATTCTCCTCTCGGGATCTTGGACACACACGCACATGTACCCAGCGTGAGTTTAAGCCACCAGGTCTGGAACTTGAACTGTGGTCAACTACATGGGAGTCCCATGACACAGTCATTATGCCATGGGCTGGTCCCCATTTACAGAGTTTTTAATAGCCCTTTCTGATAAATGGAAAAAGTGAAATTTATAAAATTAATAAAGCCAAAACTACACACCCAAAACAACAACGCTACAATTCAAACCCAAGATTATATCTTATTAAAATAAACTTTCTGTAACTCTACTACAGATGTAAACATTATAGCAACTAAATTCCTTATGCTATTAATCCTACCCATATATCTTTTTTTTCTCTCCTTAAATTTGGGGCTTTTTACATTTGCTTTTATCTTCGTTCTTAGTGCGAGTGGGATTCTAACAGCCCTCCTAACTACAGGTTAAAAATCTAATCAATTAGGGAACCAGCAGTTAGCGTAATGGCTATGTCGCTGGACTCCCACGTAGTGGACCGCGGTTCGCTTCTCGGACCCGGTGGCTTACAACTCACGCCGGGCACGTGTGCGTGCGTGCCCAAGATCCCGAGAAGAGAATGGAGGAGAAGGGATTGCGGCGTGACCATCCCCCCTGGGGGGTGATTTCTCGCTTTCTGTCTCTAATGTCTCTCTCTGTCTGTCTGGCGAGCGCACGTGCCCTCTAGCGAAAATCTCTCAAAAAAAAAAAAAAATCTAATCAATTAAAAAACAAACAAATCAACCAAGGGACTAGCAGGTGGTGAGGTGGTTAAGGTGCTCGGACACTCCCACATAGCTGAGTACTGGCTTGCTTTCCCGCTTTCTCTTTCTCTCTCTCTTTATGTTTAATTAAAAATTAAACATAAGTAATTCTTTTAAAAAAAACCCTCATGATTAGAAAAAAATAATGTTCCCTGCTTCCCTATAAATAAAGAAAAACTGTTCTGTGCATCGAAAAGTAAGTTCTAATAAAGTGGTAAAATGACTTCACATAACTATTGGCCTTTCCTATCGAGTGGAAGTATCAGAAAATATATATATAATCCTAGCCTCATTTCTGGTATCAAGCAGTCCTTGTTAGTGTATCTGTAAAAGCAATCTTAAGACACAGAGAGTTCAGAAATTATTACTAGGTCCTCAATGCGTTACTATAATGCCTACAAGTTTTCATCTCTATGTCTTAATAAAAGAAAACATGTGACAACTTAAACTATTAAGTTTACTATACGGCATGAGCTCATGCCAGAGACAGAGATAAGCAGAAAAAGAAAGTGAGGAATCAACCCCATGGGAAATGACCACACTGAAATCCCTTCTCTTCCATTCTCCTCTTGGGACTTTGGGCATGTACACACACATGCCCAGCGTGACTGCAAAGTGGCTGGGTCTAGGATTCAAATCGTATGGTCGGCCTTGTGGAATCCAGGTGCCTTAACCAATATGCCACAGCTGGCCCTATGTTCTCATTTTAAACTGTACAACGATTCTCATTTTACAGATTAAAAATTGAAGCTTAGATTCAGGATTCAAATGCAACTGTGAATCCTAAGCCTACATTACTAACTAACATGCTATACCACCATTTCACATAATATTTCCAAACTATCAGAAACCATTAAACTCTGAAAAGTTTGGTCATTTTTTGACCTTGATACAAATCACTTATTTCAAACACAAGAATATGCAGATCCAGAGAGTCAACAAATTTGGGTAATACCAATGTTCTTTCTTCTGGTGTACAACCTACTGCAAAGAGATTAACATTAAACTTCTGCAATAAAATATTTGGTTAAATCCTTTCTTAGCCAATATTTTTACTTTATATACATCTAAATATTTCACATCAGTTATTACTTAAATTAATTCAGTTACACAACAATTTAGGCTTCTATAAAGTTACATTTAATTTGGCTATATGTTTTTAATATATTGAGTTTTCCAACAACACAATAAATAAAGTAAAATTGAATTTTAATACAGAAGCAATAAAAAGTACTTATTTTTGCTTCAAAATTTACTGTGCCTCACAGAAACTGATATTCACGACAGAAAAAATAATTAATTTCTTTACAAAGACAAAAAGAAATGGTACAGGGACCAGCAGTTCATGTAACGGCTGTCGCTGGACTCCCATGTAAGTCGACCATGGTTCAAGTCCTGGACCTGGTGGCTTAAACTCATGCTGGGAACGTGTGCATGCGTTCCCAAAATCCTGAGATGAGAATGGAGAAGGGATTACAGTGTGGCCATCACCCCCTTGGGGGTGATTTCTCACTTTCTGTCTCTCTGTCGAGTGCATGCACCCTATAGCAAAAACCTCTCCAAAAAAAAAAAAAAAAAAAAAAAAAAAAGAAAAAGAAAAAAGAAAAGAAATGGTATAACCTCATTGTAATATAGAAGAAGTAAGGCACATTACAGTGGGAGTTAATCATCATTTAAGTAACAAAAAACCATAAGACGACAAACATTTTATAGCACAAAATCTTAGACAAGTAAAATTAAAAATCAACATAAAAGTTCTGTGCTAAGACAGTCACCTATCTTATACGTTAGATAAAACAAGTAATGGCTGGGACCAGCAGATGGTGGAATGGTTATGCTTGATATATTCCCAAATAGTCAACGGAGATTTGAGTCCCAGACCCAGCAGCTTGAAACTCACACTAGGTGCATGTGCATACATGCCCAAAACCCCAACATGAGAATGGAGAAGGGACTGCGGCATGGCCATCCTCACTGGGGGTGATTCCTTGCTTACTGTCTCTCTGTCTCTCCAGTGTGTGCTTGTGCCCTATAGCAAAAATCTCTTTAAAAAAAAAAAAAAGTAATAGTTATACTTACCTATTTTAACCTTAAAAATTCACAAATATTATTCAAATTCTAATTTAATTATAAACACCTTAAAAAGGTTTCTGTATTCAATTTTTTCCCAAGATACATACACATTTTATTTTTAAAGGTTTATACTTTTCATAATATACAACTATTAAGAGGCTGTAGTCAGAAGAGGTATTTGTCCTACTGACAGATGTGTCTACTGAATTATCACAAAGCAAGAAAAAGGTGAAGAGGAGGAGAAAGGGCAAGGAAAAAATAAGCAACCATAAGATTAGATTTCAATGAAAGGTTGGTAAGTAGTTTCATCTCTTCAAGTAGCACACACTATGTATGAAATACAATCAGTAAATAATGGCCTTTTCTTGCTAGGTCCACAGACAAAACCAGCGTTTGCTAAATTAAGAGCCCTGGCCCTTCCTCAGGTGAGTGGAAACCTGTAACACCTAAGAGCTGGTAACTCCTTCTCCAAGGGGGGACTCCACTTCCCCTAATCCCCAATGGAACTGCCAAGGTGGCTAGTGGGCAGAGGAAGAATGAATTCGATGGGTATGTCCAAAGAGATGTGGTTCTTTGTGCCTGACTGGAAATTATTTAATTTCACTCAACAAGGCTGTGAATATATTTAGGAAGTTGATAATGATGTGAAATTCTTGCTAATTTTTGTAAATAGCTTTCATTTTCCTAATTTGTACTTAATTTTTAGAAAATACAGGGACCAGCAATTAGCGTAATGGCTATGTTGCTGAACTCCCATGTAGTCGACTATGATTCGAGTCCTGGACCCGGTGGCTGAAACTCACGCCAGGCACATGTGTGTGCGTGCCCAAGATCCCAAGAGGAGAATGGAGGAGAAAGGATTGTAGCGTGGCCATCCCCCTGGGGGATGATTTCTCACTTTCTGTCTCTCTGTGTCTCTCTGTCTTTCTGGCGAACGCATGCACCCTTTAGCAAAAACCTCTCCCAAAAAAAAAAAAAAAAAATTTTTTTTTTTTTTTTACAAAATACAGCCCATAAGATTTTACTAAATATAAAAATTACTGAAAAACCTCTTTTTTTTTAAAGAGAGATTTTTGCTGTAAGGCACATGTTCTCATTTTAAACCTCACAATAATCCTCATTTTATGAACCTACAAGAGAGACAGAGACACAGAAAGCAAGAAATCACCCCTCAAGGCGAATGGCTACACCACAGTATCTTCTCCATCCTCCTCTCAGGACTTTGGGCATACACACACACACACACACGTGCCCAGGGTTGAATTTAAAGATAGCAAGAATGGGTTTGAACTGCAGTCAATATGTGGGAATACAGCCCCTCAATCGCTGCATTACCTGCTGGCCCCCAAAACTTGTCTTCTTAGGACATAAAATTTGGCTACTAAATTGTTAGACATAGCTTCTAAGATTAAGACCAATTCTAAACAATACTTACATTAGACACAACTGTAATAAATGCATGTGCTATAAGAAATGGCAAAGTTTCAGGAGTACCATATTCAAAGCAATCCTTCATGAGAGAAAGGCCATTCTTCCCACAAAACAAACATACATAACGAAGCAAATGCAATGGCACTTCTACATCCTGCAAAAGTAAAGAAAATAAATTATTTTAAAACTTGTAAGTAATTTTCACTTTATTAGCTGTACTGGAAAGATACTGATCAGACAGAAAAAAACAAACTCAGAAGACATACACAAACAAAAAAATGAACAAAAATCCCCGTAAACCTTAGAATGACAAAATATAAAAAACTTACGTTCATATCACAGAATGCCCCTAATATGTTACTTTCTTGTGTTGATATATCCTAATTAAAGAAAAAAATTTTTAATTAGGTTACAATAACAATATAAAAAGCAAGCAATTTCTAAAAGACTAATTTCATAAAAATTCAATGAACAAATTATTTTGTAATTGCATATCACTGAACGGTGGTATCCCTAACTGAAGCTAATCAGCCTTCAGGTATTATCTTAATCCTTCTTAAAAGTTATCTTTTTGTAGTGGGTCTACACTTTTGCCTTCTTAAAACACAAACTATTTAACCTTTCCTTAAAAATCAGGGTGAGGGGCCAGTTGGTGGCATAGTGGTTAAGGTGCTGGACTCCCTCCCACATGGCCAACCGTGATTCGAACCTGGACCCAGTGGCATGAAATTCATACCAGGTATGTGTGTTTGCATGACAGTAGAATGAAGAAGGGATTGTGGCATGGCCATTTCCCTGGGGATGATTTCCTTTTCTCTCTCTGCCTCTCCAGTGAATGCACATGCCCTATAGCAATAATCTCTGCAGAAAAAATAATAAATTCAAGATAATTCTTATAAAAACATATTAAATCTTAGTAAAGTAATTGTAAACTATGCTCTGAAATTCCTCAGAAGTATACTTACGAGTTCTACAATGGACCTTCTGCACTTAATATTTAAGTTGCAAAATGACATATATAGTAATAACCTTGATTTGATTGTCGAAGTGTGTCATACATACTTTGAAAAACCATTTAGAGGGGCCAGCAGATGGTGTCAGGATTAAGGTGCTGGATTTCAATACAGCTGATTCCATGGTTTGAGTCCAGGAACTGGTGGTTTGAAAATCACACCAGGTGAATGTGCATGCATATCCAAAATCCCGAGAGTGAAGGAGAAAGGAGTGTAGTGCAGCTATTACCTGAGGGGTGATTTATTTATCTCTCTCTCTCTCTCTCTCTCTCCAGTATCTGCATGCACTGTTTGGCGAAAAAAACAAAACAAAAACCTTTAAAACAAAACCTCTGTAAGGCACACTAAACAATCTTTAACTTGTCTGAAAGCACACTCATCCAGTTTGAAAGGGTATAGAACAGTATAATCTTTTTGGAAGGCAATCTGACAGTATCTACCAACATTTAACATGAAAATTCCCTCTGATCCAGTAATTTACCCTTATTTTCCCAAGAAACTAATTTATCTTAAACTGATCAGGGTTGGGCTGAAAAATTATGTACAATGATGTTTACTAAGATTATATTTAACAGGGTCTAGTAGGTGGCATGGAGGTTAAGGCCCTGGATTCCTATATGGCTGAACACGGTTTGAGTCCTGGCCCTGGCAATTTTAAAATCACACTGAGTATGTGGGCATGTTTCTACAAAATCTTTAGAGGAGAATGGAAAAGGGTCAGCAGCATGGTCAACACACACCCCCGGTGGGTAGTGGGGGAGAGTGAATTCTCTTTCCCTCTCGCTTTCTCTCTGGCAAGTGCACACACCCTAGGTCAAAAATCTAAAAAAAAAAAATTACATATAACATCCACAAATTAGAAAGAAACAAGTGATATCCACTAATCAGATGGCTAAGCAAACAATAGCATAGCCATTCAGAGTCTTATGCAACCCTTAAAAATAATGTGAGATGGTACCAGCAGTTGGCGTAATGGCTATGTCGCTGGACTCCCATGTAGTCGACCACAGTTCGAGTTCTGGACCCAGTGGCTTAAAACTCACGCCAAGCACATGTGTGTACGTGCCCAAGATCCCAAGAGGAGAATGGAGAAGGGACTGTGGCATGGCCATCTCCCAGGGGATAATTCATTTCTGTCTGTCTCTCTCTGTCTTTCTGGTGAGCACATGCGCGCTATAGCAAAAACCTCTCAAAAAAAAAAAAAAGTGAGATTAGCCTAAGGGATATTTTTGGGATGATGCTAATTGGGGTATAGTTATGGTTCCACAACTCTGTAGATTTACTGTAAATTTATACTTTAAGCAGGTGATGTTTACAGTACATACATCATACCTTTAAATAAAACTGTTAAAAAATAAAACCATATGTACAAAGAAAAATAATGCCTTCTATTACATTTCTTTTTTTTTCTTTTTGGAGAGGCTCTTGCTATAGGGCGCGTGTGCTCACCAGAAAGACAGAGACAGAAAGTGAGAAATCACCCCCAAGGGGGGATGGCCATGCCGCAATCCCTTCTCCTCCATTCTCCCCTGGGTATCTTGGGCACGCACGCACACGTGCCCGCCATGAGTTTAAGCCACCAGGTCCGGGACTTGGACTGCGGTCAACTACGTGGAAGTCCAGCGACATAGCCATTATGCTAACTGCTAATTCCCCCTTCTATTACATTTCTTAAAGACAATTTAAGATCACAATCTGATGTTCCCAATTATTTTTAACATTTGGAAATATCTAAATTAATTAGGTAATAGTGATGTTTTAAAGATAGGCTGGAGAAAATGGAGACCCAAGACTTTTAGAAGTATGAATCTTGTGTACTCTGTTTTGTAATTTGTCACCCTGAATATGTTGCTCTTATAATCAAAAAGGATACTTGTATTTGAAAAAAGTTGTCAAAAGAACACATCCATTCCTTGTCATTACGTTTTTTTGTTTTGTTTTGTTTTTTGTTTTTAAGATTTTTTGCCATAGATGGGGATAGCAGGTAGCATAGTGGATGAGGTAATCGACTACCACATGGTTGACTATGGTTTGAATCCCAGACCAGCACCTTGAAACTCCTTCTAGGCTCAAGTGCATACATATGCAATATCCTGGGAGGATAATGAGGAGAAGGGATTGTACTTGGCAATCCCCACTGGTAAGAGATTTCTCGCTTTCTCTCTATATATCTCTGTCTCCAATGAGTATATGTGCACTACAGTAAAAATATCTCTCAAAAAAAAAGAATAAAAGGAATTAGGGACTGAAATTTTAAAATAATTATTCATTTTACTTTAATTTAGTATTTTGCCTGAATATGCCCATCTTAAATTCCTCTTCCTCATCTTTGAGATGCCTGGCAGCAATAGCATCATTAAATATCTTCTGGTTAACCATATATAAATTACAACCTCTGGAGGCTGGCAGTTGGCGTGGTAGTTAAGTACACTGGACTCCCACACGGCCAACCGTGGTTCAAGTCCCAGACCTGGCAGCTTCCTTTCTCACTTTCCCTCTCTCTAACCTCTCTCTCTTGTTCTTGCTCTGTCCCTCTCTGGTCAAATTAAAATCAAATAAGTAAAATAATAATTATAAAAAAGTTACAAACCTCTAGTTTTTTAAAAAACAATGACAATTTGAAAGCATAAAAAATAAAACATAAAGGTATCTAAATATATATACATGTATGCACAAAAGGCTACCTTTTTTTTTTTAGAGGTTTTTGCTATAGAGCACGTGCGCTCGCCAGATAGAGACAGAAAGCGAGAAATCACCCCCCAGGGGGGGTGACCACGCAGCAATCCCTTCTCATTCTCCTCTCAGGATCTTGGGCACACACGTACACGCGCCCGGCGTGAGTTTTAAGCCACCGGGTCTGGGATGCGAACTGCGGTCGACTACATGGAGTCCAGCGACATAGCCATTACACTAACTGCTGGTCCCAAAAGGCTACCTTTTCTAAAAGCTCTATGCAATAATCTACTAAAGCACTAATAGTTTTCTATTAAAAAAAAAGGTTTTTGCCAGAAGGCATGTATACTCACTGGAGACTGAGAAACGAAAGTGAGAAGTCATCCCCCAGGGGGATGGTCATGCTGTAATCCCTTCTCTTCTGGGACTCATATCATGGTTGGCCATATGGGAATCTAGTGCCTTAACCACCATGCCACCTGCTGGCCCCATTGTTATTACCTGTTTTATATATTTAAGTTCCACTGTTGAAATAAACTTTGATTTGAAATAAAGTCTGCTTCAGTAGCTGATTTTAAGTAATCACACAGAACTCTAAGAATATTTCCAAATAAAAAAAAAAAAAATCACTAGGGAAGTAAAAACATTTGTCCTAGTAAGTACCCTAGGGACCAGCAGTTAGCACAATGGCTATGTCGCTTAACTCCCATGCAGTCGATCACGGTTCAAGTCCTGGACCCAGTGCCTTAAACTCACGTTGGGCATGTGTGCATGCGTGCCCAAGATCCCAAGAGGAGAATGGAGAAGAAGGGATTGCGGTGTGGCCACCTCCCCTGGCAGGGGTGATTTCTCACTTTCTGTCTCTCTGGCGAGGGCACGCGCCCTATAGCATAAACCTCTCCAAAAAAAAAAAATAATAATAAGTATCCTAAATCTCCTAAATCTGTTCCTGAGCTTCTATAATACTACCAAAGCCACTTTAAAATCTTTAAGTTATGCTAACAAACTTTTTCATGATCTTCACAAAGTCCAAAATTTAAAAACTCCTACCATATTGTTATAAATATAGGATCATGGACCAGGTGAACCACATTTGGATATTACTTAAGAGTCAAGATTTCTAGTGCCTTAAAAGGACACACAGCTAGAAAATCTCCTAAAAGAATTACATCTTGATTTGCAGCATGTTACTAACATGGACCTGATTACGTCTATTTTGGCAACTCAGAAGAAACTTGTTTTTTTTTTTTTAAAAAAACTAGTTCATATTTCTACTCTAAACATGATAATACTATCCTAAACTGTTATCAAAATATCATTCTAAATAGTATATAAAAAGTTATTTAGGGAACCAGCAGTTAGCGTAATGGCTATGTCGCTGGACTCCCACGTAGTCGACCGCGGTTCGCGTCCTGGACCCGGTGGCTTAAAACTCACGCTGGGAGCGTGTGCATGCGTGCCCAAGATGCCGAGAGGAGAATGGAGGAGAAGGGATTGCGGCGTGACCATCCCCTCTGGGGGGGTGATTTCTCGCCTTCTGTCTCTATGTCTCTCTCTGTCTGTCTGGCAAGCGCACGCGCCCTATAGTGAAAACCTCTCCAAAAAAAAAAAAAAAAAAGTTATTTAACAAAAATCTCTAGGTAACACTAGGGACAGTATTAGAAAGTTTCACTAAAAGCTGAATCAAGGGGCTGGCAGGTAGAGTGGTGGTTAAGGGTGCTGGACTCCCACATGGCTGATCATGATTCAAGTCCTAGGCCTGGGCGGCTTGCTTTCTCACTTTCTCTCTCTTCTCACTCTGTCCCCCTCTAGTCAAAATTAAAATTAAATAAATAAATAATTAATTAAAAAAAAAAAACTGAATCAACATTTCTTTTCAAAAGTTCTAATTTCAGGACCAGCAGTTAGTGTAATGGCTATGTCGCTGGACTCCCATGTAGCTGACCGTGGTTCAAGTCCCGGACTCAGTGGCTTTAAACTCACGCCGGGTACATGTACATGGGTGCCCAAGATACCGAGAGGAGACTGGAGGAGAAAGGATTGCAGCATGGCCATCCCCCAGGGGGATGATTTCTCACTTTCTATCTCTCTCTCTCTCTGGCGAGCGCACGCGCCCTATAGCAAAAACCTCTCCAAAAAAAAAAAAAAAAAAAAAAGTTCTAATTTCATAAAATTCCCAAAGAAGGCCATAAAAAATCTATTAGTCATTTTCTTAAAGGATTATTCATTTAATTTTATCTATCATTATTATTACTTTTTAATTTGCTATAGGGCACATGTAATCATCAGAAAGAAAAGAATGTGAGAAAGCAAGTCACTAGGTCCAGGACTCATGTGGGAGTCTAGCTACCTGCTAGCCCCAGTGATTTTGTTTTTTTAAATTTTTGGTTTTGTTCTCCCAAAACTTCAAATATACTAAATGAGATGAAGCTGCCTATTTTTAAAAGTAAATAGAGCTTTGCCTCTCATTTTAAAAGAGAAATAAATGAGTAACTTTGGATTAAAAAAATTCTATATCTACTCCATGACTGAACCATTAAAATCTAAAGTTAACAGGAACCAGCAGCTGGTGTAATGGCTATGTCAGTAGACTCCCATGTAGTCGACCGCAGTTCGAGTCCTGGACCCTGGTGGCTTAAACTCATGCCTGGAGCATGAGCGTGCATGCCCAAAATCCCAAGAGGAGAACGGAGAAGGGAGTACCACATGGCCATCCCCCCTAGGGGATGATTTCTCACTTTCTGTCTCTCTGGCGAGTGCATGTGCCTTATAGCAAAATCCTCTCAAAAAAAAAAAACAAAAAAAAAAAACTAAAGTTAACATCCTGAGAGTAAAATTTCTGCTTAAGAAAAAGTCAGGACTTATCCCAAGGCCTGGTGGTAAAGACAGCTGAATACCACACAGTTAAGCACACTCTGAGTCTCTGTACTGACAGTTTGAAAAACACACTGAGCGCATGTGTGCATATGGCCAAAATCCCAACAGGATAGACGAATGAAGGAGGGGAATGTGGCATGATCATCCCCCACACGAAGGGATGCTTTTTCCTTGCTCTTTCTCTAACAAAGCGCACACATACTCTATCGAAATGTTTAAAAATTACACAGAAAAGGGACCAGCAGTTAGCGTAATGGCTATGTTGCTGGACTCCCATGTAGTCGACTACAGTTCGAGTCCCGGACCTGGTGGCTTAAACACACGCCAGGCGTGTGTGTGTGCGTGACCAAGATCCCGAGAGGAAAATGGAGGAGAAGGGATTGCGGCGTGGCCATCCCCCTGAGGGGTGATTTCTCGCTTTCAGTCTCTCTGTCTGTCTCTGTCTGGTGAGCACACATGCCCTATAGCAAAAACCTCTCAAAAAAAAATTACACAGAAAAAAGTCAGTGGTATTGTAGTGATGGTTATATAACTTTGGAAATAATAAAAACTACTACATTGTACAATTTAATGAGTTGAATTTAACTTTTTTTTAATTTAAAAAAGACCTAGCAAGTGAAATAAACCAGACTGTAAAAGACAAATACCATTATTTCCCTGCTTAACATATACCAAGTGTTTGTACCCTATGGCAGGACTAAGAACTTGAAAGTATAGAAGAAAGAGTAATGGTAAATACCAGGGGCTGCTTGGAGGAGGGAGCTGATTCATAAGAAAAATTAAGCAGACAAAAGAAATATGTGTAAATTAGAGGTTGAGGATATGAAATAATATATCACAGCAGAGTAAAAAATATGGACAATCTGGGCCAGGAAATGGCATAAAGGTTAAGGTGACTGAATACCACATTGTTGACTGGGCGGTTCAAGTCCCAGACCTCAAAGTTTGAAAAAAACGCTGGGCACATGTGCATGCATGCTCAAAATCCCAAGAATAAAGAAATGACTGTGGGATGGCCATCCCCCGTGAGGGGAGTGTGTGCTTTCTCATTTTCCCTCTCGCTCTCTGTCTCTAGTGAGCAGCCACACCATACAAAATAAATAAATAAATAAATAAAAAGATAAGGTGCCAGCAGGTGGTATGGTGGCTGAGGTGCTGGACTCGCACATGGACGAGCATGGTTCAATCCCAGACCTGGCAGCTTGCTCTCTCACTTTCCCCCTCCCTCTCTCCTCCCTTTCTCTCTCTCTCTCACTCTGGTCAGATTTTAAAATAATAAAATGTAATAAATATTTCTAAAAAAGTTTAAATAATCTATTTCAATAAATTAAAAAACCTACTAGAACTATTAACAAGTGTGCACAATATAATGCAATGTTCAAGGTTGAAAATTAATACAGGTGTATCCTTAATTCTTATATACTGTACACCTGCTTTCAAAAAACAGACTGTAGGGGACCAGCAGTTAGCGTGATGGCTATGTCGCCGAACTCCCATGTAGTCGACCGTGGTTTGAGTCCCGGACCCACTGGCTTAAATTCACGCTGGGCACGTGTGCGTGCATGCCCAAGATCCCGAGAGCAGAATGGAGGAGAAGGGATTGTGGTGTGGCCATCCCCCCCTGAGGGAGTGATTTCTCATTTTCTATCTCTCTGTCTCTCTCTGTCTTTCTGGCAAGCATACACAACCTATAGCAAAAAAAAATAAACTCCAAAAATAAATATTTAAAAAAGGACTGTAACTCACAAAGACATACATTATACACAAACCATAAATGATAATTTAAAAAATAAATTAAGAAAAAAAAAGGGTGGCAGCCAACCCACGGGCTAGTACTTAAGGAAGTTGTATCCCACCTGGTTGGACCCAGCGTCATGAGAAAACATGTTGGGCGCATGCTAATGTGTGTGTGTCCAAAATCCCAAAAGAAAGAAGAAATGGAGGAGAAAGAAGTGCAGCAAGACCATGTCCTGGCAGATACATTTTTACTTTGCCAATCTTTCTGTTTTCTCTCTAGTGAGTCCAAGTGCCTTTTGATAAATTAAAATAGGGACCAGCAAATGGCATAATGGTTACATCGCTGGACTCTCACATAGTTGATTATGGTTTAAGTCCTGGACTCAGTGACTTAAAACTCAGGCGAGACGCATGTGCATGTGTGCCCAAAACCCTGAGAGAATGGAAGAGAAGGGATTGCAGCATAGCCATCTCCCCTGGCTTGGGGGGGGGGGGGGGGGGAACGGGACAATTTCTCACTTTCTGTCTGTCTCCCCCTGTCTGCCCAGAGAGCACATGTGCCCTACAGTAAAAATCTCTCTTAAAAAAAATAATAAATGATGGGGCCGGCAGGTGGCGTGGTGGCTAAGAGCACTGGACTCCCACATGGCCGACCACGGTTCAAGTCCTTGACCTGGTGGCCTGATTTCTCACTTTCCATCTCTCTCGCTCGCTCTCATTCTGTACCTCTCTGGTCAAATTAAAATAAATAAATAAAATTAAATTAAATAATTATAAAAAAATAAGCCTTCTTAAAAAATGAATGAATAAATAAATAATAAAATAATAAATCAGAAAGTCAGTGGAACAGTAGCAAGAGAAATTCAGGCTAGATTTAGAAATACGTGAAAACAAAATAACATTATATATTTAATCTGCCTGATCATACCACATAGTGGTTTCTTTCATATCTACCATTTTTACAGTCATTTTCACTCTACTTAGTAAAATACAACACTAGGGAAATATATCTCATTTTATAAAATTACACATAATTATTCAGGGTAAAGAATGCAATAACCCCCCCCTCAAAAATTTTATTATCTTTAATTATTACTTTATGATAATTAGCAGATCTTTGAAAGGGAAAATAAAGAGAGGGAAAGACAGATGAGGAAAAGCCACATTGGAAATGCATGCAATCATACAGTGATCAATCATACAATGACTGAGGGACAAGCAGTTGGCCTAATGGCTATGTTGCTGGACTCCCATGTAGTCGACCGTGGTTCGAGTCCCAGACCCGGTGGCTTAAACTCATGCCGGGCGTGTGTGCGTGCATGCCCAAGATCCCAAGAGGAGAATGGAGGAGAAGGGACTGCAGCATGGCCATCCCCCCGGGGGGTGATTACTCGCTGTCTCTGGTGAGCGCACGCACCCTATAGCAAAAACCTCTCCAAAAAAAAAAAAAAAACAAAAAACAAAAAACCCTGAGAAGTTTAATAGAATTAATACCTGGATTCTAGGACTCTTGTCAGTCGTATGTTGTGCAAACCTGACTAAATCTTTTAACCTCCATAAGCCAGTTCTCTTTTTATAAAATAAGGGTATGAACTAGGTTTTTAATTAATTGAGTTATCAAAATAGTAACAAAGGAGTTTTAAATCTGTTCCTTCTTAGAATTTTGGCTGAATTGTTCTTCTTGAAAAAAATAAGTATGGTGAGGCCAGCAGGTGGTGTGGTGATTGAGGGTGCTGGGGCTGCCAGGTGGAGTAGAGGCTGAGGGTGCTGGAATTCCACATGGTCAACCATGGTTCAAGTCCCAGACCCGGTGCCTTGCTTCTCACTTTCCCTCACTCTCTCTCAAATTAAAAAGTTTAAAATAAAATAATGATAATAAATATAGTTAAATACAAATAATTATTAAAAAATAATAAGTATGGGTCTAGACAGTGGTGCGGCAGTAAAATAGAACACTGTGCAAGGCAATTCCACATGGAAAGCTTCCTAGTTCAAGCCCAGGGACCTGAATACACTGGGCACAGGCTGGCTGACAGCTGATGGATCAAGGTGTTGAGACCCTGCTGGGGGTGCTGTCTGTTTCTCTCTCTGTGACTCTTTATATCTCCCTTGGTCATTGAAGAAATAAACATTAAGTAAATAAGTAAAAATCTAAATCAGGTAAAAATGGCAAAGCAGTACTAAGCAAAGACTAGACAGAATATCTCCTCAAAAGAATAGTGGAGTAAAAACTTCTCGTAAACTCTATAGCATGGCAAGAATAGCTTTTTTCTTTAAAGTTAACTACATATGTATACATACACACAATTATATATAAAATTTTATAATACACATATATGCCACCAAGGTTGTGATCTAAGACCCTTATGACCAGTAGGATAAAAACTAGAAATTTTGGGGTACCTGTAACGGATCACTACTAGTTGTGGACAGTAGAAACCTGGGATACAACTAATAAGAACTGAAATTTAAAGAAACATTTGTCTAATACAGAGTTCTGTATAACGAAAACCCCACCTTTACTATATTAATGGATGCTTTTCATTAGAATTTTACCTCAAAGACCTCATAAAACCATTGCTTTCAACAGAGTAATCACATGGAACAACCCTCAATAAAATAAAAAATGTGGCACTTTATTCCAAAAAGTAATGCAGAGAATAGTGTAACTATATCTACAATTAGAGATTACTAGTTTTGAAAATCAGAAAGAAAAAAAAATCAATTATACTGATAAGCAAATTGTTTTAGGAATGAAATGGCAGATTTAGTATCACTTATATAATAGTTCTGTATCATTAAGAAATGTTTAACTAGAGAACATTTATTTCAGTATAAATTTCACATACCTAACTAAACTATCTTTCAATTAAGATACTGAAAAACTGGGACCAGCAGTTAGCTGGACTCCCATGTAGTCGACCGCGGTTCGAGTCCCGGATCTGGCAGCTAAAACTCACCCCGGGCGCGGGCGCTTGCGTGCCCAAAATCCCGAAAGGAAAATGGAGAAGGGATTGTGGAGTGGCCATCCCCCCTTGGGGGGTGATTTCTAACTTCCTGTCTCTCTGTCTCTCTCTGTCTCTGTCTAGTGAACGCACGTGCCCTATAGCAAAAATCTCTCCAAAAAAAAAAAAAAAAAAAAAAAAAAAGATACTGAAAAACTATTAAGTTGGGACCAGCAGATAATGTAATGGTTATGTTGCTAGACTCCCACACAGTCTGCTGCAATTTGAGTCCTGGACCCGGCAGCTTAAAACTCACACGAGGCATGTGTGCATGGGTTGTCAAAATCCTGAGGGGAGAATGGAGGAGAGGGGACTGCAGTCTGGCCATCCCTGGGGGGGTGATTTCTTCGTGTCTCCCTGTCTCTGTCTTTCCAGTGAGCACATGTGCCCTATAGCAAAAATCTCCCTTAAAAAAAAAAAAAAGAAAGAAAGAAAGACTATTGGAAAAATTATGGTGTATATTTCTATGCAAAAATGAATCATGACTTTTCTGACAACCCAATAATTACATAGTGCTAAGATTAAATTTTTCATGTAAATTTACATGATGGATCTCTTTTGCTGAAAAAAAAAGTTTGAGATGATATTTTGTAAAATGTTTAATACATCTTATATTATGTAAGAGATTCTTTAAAAGAGTTCTATATGGAAAGGTAACAGGCTAAGATAGAAGATCAAGCATAATCATTTAAAATATTCTTATGGAGAAATCTAGTAAGGAAAATAATGTGTCCCCTTGGCTATGTTTTTAACAGACTCAATTCAAAGTAAAAATATTTCAATAAAGAATTATTATTTCGTAGATGAAAAGAAGTTTGGAGTACTCAAATATGAAACTACAGAACAAGTTAGAGAAAGCAGCAAACCTTAAAAGAAGAAAAGCATGCAGTAGATTCTCTAAGCCTACATCTCTTTCTCATGCTAGGTTCTACAGGAACCACAATGCATAAGATATAAAATCAAAGTCTACCTCTCTTCCTCCCATCCAGAGATGGAGTCTACTTCATCACCCCTTTGAAACTGGGCTGCCCTGTGAACTCCTTCAATGAACACAATGTGGCAGAATAGCATGTACTAGAATTGACACTGTGCCATTTCAGAGGCTGACTTCAAGAAGCATTAAAGCTTCCATTTCTGCCTTCCTGGAACAATAGTAGGACTATGATATAAGAAAGTCAGTCCACTCTAGTAAGGAATGAAAAGCCAAGTTGATAAAATACACAGAGCTCCAGACAACAGCCAGTACCAACTGCCAGGTATACAAGTAAGACCTGGACCCTCCAACTCATTCAACTCTTCAAAGTACATGTAGTTGTGTAAGTGAACCCATGCACAAGTGACAATTTACCCAACAGACCCACAAAATACTATGAAATAATAAATCACTATTGTGTTAAGCCACTGATGCATCACCACATAACAATCTCAATTCCTATTATGTCTAGAAAGATAGCCTGTTATACATAAGTCTAAGATAGATTACTACTGGGTTGTCAGGAAATTCATGATGCATTTTTACACTGAAAAATATACAATAACTTTCCCAACAACCTAATAAATCATTAGAATGCTTATAAAAGGATCAGTAATATAGTTAAATATCTTTACTTATAAAAGGAAATAGTACTATTTAAAATTACTAATCCCAGTTCATTTGTTAAACTTTTTTCCCTGATGAAGAGGAATCCCAAAGTCTGTAACCTACATTTCTTCTCTTTTTTTTTTTTTTTTGAATTGACACAAGATACATGTGCTTGCCAGAGAGAAATGGAAAGAGAAGGAGAAAGCATGCCCCATGGGTGTAGTCACACCACAATCCCTTTTCTCAGTTCTGGTGGAATTTTGAGCATGCATGTACACATCCCTGGTGTGTTTTTTAAGTCACCAAAGCTGGTCCTCAAATCACAGTCAGTCATATGGGATCCAGCTCCATTAGCCATGGACCTAACCTGTAACCTTTATTTCTTTTTTTAAAATTTTGCCAAAGTGCACGTATACCTGGAGAAAAATTAAAAAAAAAAAAAAAAAGGAAATACAAGAAAGCACTCCCATGGGGTTTAGCCATGCTTCAATCCCTTCTCCATCTCTTCCTCCTTTCAGTATCTTGGGTGAAGTACACACACATGCCCAGCATGTTTTTTCACCCCTGGGGGATGATTTCCTGCTTTCTGTCTCTCTGTCTCTCTGTCTGTCTGGCAAGCACACGTGCCCTATAGCAAAAAAAAAAAAAAAAAAAAAAAAAACAACCTCTCCAGAAAAAGAAAAAAAAAAAAAATCTTATCAGCTTCTTTTTCCTCAACCATTCATTTTTTTTTTTTTTTTGAGAGGTTTTCACTATAGAGCGCGTGCGCTCGCCAGACAGACAGAGACATAGAGACAGAAAGCGAGATATCACCCCCCAGGGGGGATGGTCACGCCGCAATCCCCTCTCCTCCATTCTCCTCTCGGGATCTTGGGCACGCACGCACACGCACACGCACCTGGCATGAGTTTTAAGCCACCGGGTCCGGGACGCGAACCACAGTCGACTACGTGGGAGTCCAGCGACATAGCCATTACGCTAACTGCTGGTTCCCTTCAACCATTCATTTTTCAGAGTCACATTAAGTACAGATCTATACAAGTAGAATGTTTAGATCACTAATAGCTTAATTTCCATGAGTTCAATTTATAAAGCTCCCCTTAATAAGACAATGCTAGCGAATTTTCAGCACAAATTCTTGTAGAAATGCTTTCAAGAAAACTGGAATAATTTTGGTAACACTAGTGATTTTTCCATCAACAACAACTGTCTTTGTATTTATTCATAACTGATAAGTGGACTACCACACTATGACTTGGTGTTACTTAAAATTCACAGTACCTATTTTTACATACCTCTATAGTAGGATGAGTATTATGCTTGTAAGCAGTATATAAGGGAAATTGAATCTGAAAAATTTTTGCCACACATAGTAAGAGTTTTTCTTTCTCATCTGTACTCCATAAACTAAAAAGATCAGAACTCTTTGAAGATTCCTCCTCACTCAGATTACAAATCCTTGAAGAGTTTGATTTTTTTTCTATTGATTTTTGTCTTTCTGTACTTCCTTCATTACACTCTCTATCTATATTCAGTGGTTCTTCTGCTTGATTATGCTCATCTTGCCACGTGGAATCTATGTTGATAGTAGTACAATGTTTGCAAAGCTGGTCCCGGAGCACTTGAACTTGGGCAATCACTAAGTTAATAAGTGCACACACTACTTGGTTAAAAATCTCCAAATGCTTATATTCCTTGAAGCAGCACAGACATTGCCTATAAGAGAAAAAATAAAAAAGAATAAATAAGTACTTCCAAGAAAGGCAACAATTACTTTATAAATATTAAAAAAAAAAAAACTAAGTAAGCTAATACTAAAACATTTTTTTCTAAATTCCAGTTTTTATTTCCTCCTTCCTATTGGAGTAAGCACTATGATAACTTAAAAAGATAGTATCACACCAACAACTGATACTTTAGTTAGCATAAAGTCACCATGTTAGGCTTACAGCTATTATTCACATTTCTCCGTATGTATTTTATATGTTCTTCTAGGCAAAAAATTATTTAAGAATAAGAACTGTGGCATATGTGTTTGTGTCTCAAGTTTAATAATTACATATGTTTAACAAGTACAGGTTGAATATCCCAAATTAAAAAAATCCAAAATGCTCCAAAATTCTAAACTTTCTAAGCATGGGCATGATGCCACAAGTAGAAAACTTCATATATAATCTTATGTGACAGTCAAAATGCTACAATACAAAAATACCATATAAAATTACCTTTAGGGTATGTATGTAAGGTATACATGAACAAATATAAATTTCTTGTTTAGATTTGGGTCCTATCCTCAAGATATCTTATTATGCATGTGCAAAATTTATCAAACCCGAAAATATCCAAAATCTAGATGCGGATATCAAGCATTTCAGAAAAGGTATTCTCAACCTGTATTAGAAAACTGGCTATAATAAAATATCTTATTAGTAAAGCTAGCTAGTTGTTTAACATATGGGGTTCTGTTGTCAATTAATAAAACAGGAACCCTCTTTAATTCCATTATTTTTTTAAGAATTATTTTATATAACTTTATTGATTTATTTAAATTTGACCAGAGAGGAACACAGAGAGAGAGGATCTGCCGGCCCCCTATTATTATTATTCTTAATTTGCTATAGAGTATGTGTGGTCACCAGAGACAGAAAGGGAGAAAGCAAAGCACTAGGTCCAGGACTGAAACCATGGTTGGCCATGTGGGAGACCAAAGCCATTAACCATGCCACCTGCTGGCAGCAAAACAGCAATGCTTTTAAATTTACAATTTGTTTGAACCTACTTGAAAGGGATGTTCCAACCCTATTTGACAGATCAGAAGTGTTCAGAGGCTCTGTTGCAGTGGCATACACTACTAAAAGCCTGCTGCTCAGAGACTAAGGTCATGTGAGAGTACCAGGATCGGTTCCCCACCCAACTTAAAATAGGTTATGTTGTACACCTGTAATCCTAATTAGCTAGAAGGCTGGGGCAAAGAATTCCCAAAGTGTGAAGACCCTGTTAGCAATCAATGAATCAGGGACCAGCAGATGGCATAATGGTCAATGTCAGTGTACTCCTACACAGTGGGACCCTGGTTGGAGGCCCAGACCTGGATGCTTAAAACTCATGCTGGGCACTTGTACATGCATGCTCAAAATCCCAGGATGAGAATGTAAGAGAAGGGATTGTAGCATGGCAATCTCCCCTTGGGGGTCATTTTTTGCTTTCTGTCTGTCTGTCTCTCTAGCAAGCAAACATGCCCTATAGCAAAAATTCCTCCCCAATAACAACAACAAAAGGTCAATGAATCAATCTCACTCTCACAATTAAATGAACTTTTCAAAATTTAGGAACACTTTAACACACACACACACAAACACACACACACTACTTGACCTCCGGCAAAATAATAAATGAAAACCAAAGAGTCATTAAGTTTTTACAAACCCAGTATTCTTAGACAGAGTTTTTTTTCTTGTTATTTTTGCTATAGGGCGCGTGCACTCGCCGAAAGACAGAGAGACAGAATGTGAGAAATCACTCCCAAGGGGGGATGTCCACACAGCAATCCCTTCTCCTCCTCCTCTCGGGATCTTGGGCATGCACGCACACACACCTGACGTGAGTTTAAGCCACTAGATGCAGGACTCGAACTGCAGTCAACTATGTGGGAGTCCAGAGACGTAATTATCACATCATCTGCTGGACCCTATTCGACAGTTTTAATTAGTAGCACAATGTATGGCGTATTGTGGATAATTAAATGAGTGTTATGAATCAGTAAGTAAATAATACTCGAGTACCTAATTCTAGTATTTGTATCTAATGATAGTTTAGGAACTATTAGCTGTGATTTGTTCTTAAGTAATTATTATCAAAACATCTATACTGTAGTTTGAACAGATCACCAACTCCCTGCAAGACCATGTAGAAAAATCTTCATTTCTCCAGGTATGCTGAATTTGAAGTATGGCCACAAATCCTTTGATATACTTCCATTTAAAAAGAGAGGCCCAATTTTTCTCCCCTTGAATGTGGTTGGAACTCATTTCTAATGCACAAAATGTGGCACAAATGACAATGTGTGACATCTGAGACTAGGTCATAAAAGATACTGCCACTTCGGCCTTGATCTCTCCTGGATCACCCACTCTCAGAAAAGCCAGCTATCATTCTGTAACAAAACTCAAGCAAGCTGCAAAGAAGTCCATAAGAGGAAGAACTGAGGCCTCCTATTAACAACCAGCACTGACTTGACAACTGTGTTACATGAGGCAACTTGAAGCACATTCTCCAGTCCCATACAAGCCTTCAGATGACTGTAACCTAGCCAACATCATTACTGAACCATTATGAGAAACCCAATACAGAGCTTACCAGCTAACTACTTTCAAATTCCTTTCCTATTGAAACTTTGAGACTAAATGCTTACAACTCTTTTAAGATACTTCTGGAGTGGGAAGCAGATGGCATAATGGTTACATTATGTAGTAGTCGACTGCGGTTTGAGTCCTGGACCCAGTGGGCTTAAAATTCATACCAGGCGAGGGGTAAAAAATTCTAGGAACTAGAAATGGAAAATTTTTGATAATATGCATGATTAAGTCACTATGCAGTATATTCTGGATGGGAAATCACATTTTTTATGCTGTGATGATGCTTAGGGAAAGAATGTAAATTAAGTTACAAAAAAAAAATAAAGTTTCAGAAAAAAAATCCATTCGATGACCACAGTAAGATATATAGCCCCAGCTAGGTGCTACTTTATAGAATGCCTGAAGTTAGACTTGTGTTCATGGAAATGTATATATCAGCTGTGTTTGCTATGAAAATATTTAGATTAATTAATATCTTTAGTAATTCAATAAAATGTGGGGGGGGGGGGGGGAACAGTATAGAAAGTAAACATAGATACCAGAGACAGTGTGGGAAGAGAGTGGGAGATGGCAGAGGGTAAGAGATAGGGAATCAAGGATGGGGGGGGGGGAGCAAAACATACAGTAAACAAGAAATGGAAAATTATTTGTTGACAATAACA
The DNA here is from genome assembly GCA_026018925.1 of Tupaia tana. Classification (NCBI taxonomy): domain Eukaryota; kingdom Metazoa; phylum Chordata; class Mammalia; order Scandentia; family Tupaiidae; genus Tupaia; species Tupaia tana. Next base: position 173,645,351 of record JAKSZU010000003.1, on the reverse strand, counting down.
TATGTGTTGATGTGCTTGATTGAGACAATATACAGTGTACTCTGGATGGAAAATCTCATTTTGTATGCTGTAATGATGTACAGTGAATGAACGTAAATAAATAAATTTAAATAAAAAAAAAAAAAATTCATACCAGGCATGTGAGCAGGCATGCCCAAAATCCTGAGGAGAATGGAGAAGAGACTGCGGTGTGGCCATCCCCTCAATGGGTGGTTTCTCGCTTTCTGTCTCTCTGTCTCTCCAGCAAGTGCATGTGCCCTATAGCAAAAATCTCTCTTAAAAAAAAAAAAAAAAAGATACTTTTGGAGTACCTTAGGAAAATCAGTTCAAAGTGAGATATAATAAACAAGAGTAACTTTCTTTACAAGAAATGAAATCTGAGTTTCCCGAAAAAGATCTTAGAGACAAATTTGGATTAAGAAAGAAATAGATAAAGCCAAATTTACTTTAAAAATTAATTGCTAGATGGGTCAGAATTGGCACAGTAGTTAACACGCTGGACTCCCACAAGGCCTACTGAGGTTTGAGCCTCAAACCTGGCAACTTGCTTTCTGACTCTCCTTCCCACTCCCCACTGTGAGTGCAATGAGAGCCCTACAATGAAATTAAAAAACAGGAACAAAATTAAATTAATTTTAATTAAATTAATTTAATTTTAATTCTTTAAAGGAAAAACTAACCATTAGGAAATGAACATTAAACTGGTTGATTAGGAGATTAATTTTCTTTTTTTTTGGGGGGGGGGGAGAGGTTTTTGCTATCGGGCGCGTGCGCTCGCCAGACAGAGACAGAAAGCGAGAAATCACCCCCCGGGGGTATGGCCACGCGGCAATCTCTTCTCCACTCTCCTCTCAGGATCTTGGGCACGCACACACATGCGCCCGGCGTGAGTTTTAAGCCACTGGGAACAGGATGTGAACCGCGGTCGACTACATGGGAGTCCAGAGACATAGCCATTACGCTAACAGCTGGTCCCATAGGAGACTAATTTTCAAAGACAAAAATAATGACAACAAGTAACCTGAAAACACTGAGTCTAAGTCTTTGCAGACCAGAAACATATAAGCTTAAAGAAATAATTACATATTACAAAAAATACACTTTTTATTCTTTTATACTCAATTCTAAGATATCTAGGTATTTGAATTCTCAATATAGCATATATATTTGTATACACACACACACACACACACACAGCATACCTACAATGCAACAGAAAAAAATATTTTCATAATGAATTTCTTTAATTTGCTTTAGGGCACACATACTCACCAGGGAAAGGGAGACGGGAAGAGGGGGGAGAGAGAGAGAGAGACAAAGTAAGAAAGCAAGCCACCAAGTCCTGGATTTGAACTCTAGTTGGTCATGTGGGAGGGAGTTTGGGGCCTAGACCACCATGGCACCTGCTGGCCCTCATCCCCCAATTTTTTTTTTAAGCATAGTCACTTTCAATGAAACTAAACGGGATTTAACGTGTAATTTCTTCTTTGTTCCAAACCCCACCTCAAATATACTACTAAAAGTAAAAAAAAGATCTAACTCTACAAAGAAAACATGATAGATTCAAACAAATTTTGGGTAAAATAGTTAAGTGGGTAAGAGCGGAAAAAAATATAGTTGAAAGAAGCTACAGAGGGACATACCAACGAAGAGAAAAATTCACCCCAAACACTGAAAAAGCTTAGGACTTAAGAGCATCAATTATTAGGCCAGCAGGTGATATGGTGGTTAAGGTGCCAGATTTCCACATGGCTGACCACGGTTCTAGTCCCAGACCTGGCAGTTTGCTTTCCCACTCTCCCTCTCTTTCTCTGTTTTTGCTGGTCAAATTAAAGAATTATAATAAACAAACAAAATAAGTAATTCTTAAAAAAATAAAAATAAAAAAACAAGTTATCTCTAAAGTTAGGAATAGGGCCAGCAGGTGGCACAGAAGTTAAGGCTGTTGGACCCCACATGGTCAATTGCTGGTTTGAATCAGGGACCTGGCAGTTTGAAAAACATGCCGGGCACATGTGCATTTGTGCCCAAAATCCTAAGAGGAGAACAGAGATGGCATGCAGCATGGCCATCCCCTCCCAGGCGGGGATGATTCCTCGTGTCCCATCCATCCATCCGGCAAATGCATGCACCCTACAGCAAAAACTAAAACTACTAATAATAATAATACACTGAAGAAAGTAGGTATAATTAAGAAGGGAGAAGCAGGGCTGGCTCCATTGGCACAGCAGTAATGTGTTGTTCAAAAGACACCATACGGGCCAGAAGATGGCATGGTAGTTAACATGCTAGACTCCCACATGGCTGACCATGGTTTAAGTCCTTAATCCAGGACTTAAACTTGGCTTGAAACTCATACCAGGCACATTTGTGTGTGTGCGCAGAATCCCAAGAGGAAAATGGAGAAGGGACTACAGCTTGGTCATCCCTCTAAGGGGGTGATTTTTCACTTTCCCTCTCTGTCGCTGGCGAGCGTAAGTACCCTATGGTAAAAACTTAAAAAAAAAAAAAAAAAAAAAAAAAAGCACCACTATCTCGCATGGGCAATGATGGTACCAATTCCTGGCCTAGTCAGTCTGTGACAAACCGGGGATGCTGCAAGTGCCCAGGATCCAGTGGACTGCAGGACAGAAATCACTGTATGACCAGACCCAGTGAAGGTTACTCATAAATCTCTGAGAGTGTGCATATGGTCTATTATGAACAGGGGAAAAAAAAGAAGAAAATACTACTGAAAGCAAGAGAGAAAAATATACAAATGAATGGTGAACCTCCTCAAATATATTTCACTCAACAATCAGACTAACATATTTCAAGGTCAAAGACTGAAAGATACTTCTCTTAGAGAGAGAGTGTGTGTGTGTGTGTCTGTGTGTGTATATATGTATGTATATATATATATATATATATATGTATATATATACACACACACACTTTTTTTTTGGAGAGGTTTTTGCTATAGGGCATGTGCACTTGCCAGAAAGACAGAAAGTGAGAAATCATCCCCCAGTGGGGATGGCCACACTGCAATCCCTTCTCCTCCATTCTCCTCTCGGGATCTTGAGCATACATGCACATGCACCCGGTGGGAGTTTAAGTCACAGGGTCTGGGACTCGAACTGTGGTCAACTAAAATGGGAGTCCAGTGACATAGGCGTTACGCCAACTGCTGGTCCCTTAATTTTTTTTCTTTTTTTTGCTCTTAGAGAATATTATCAGTCCACGAGAGAAGCCCATTTTTCCCCAACAAGAAATCCTGTTCACTGTTGTACTATCCTTCAGTACACACCAACAGAAACTTTCAAGTACGTATGTACGTACATATGTATTTATTTATGGTCATAGTCATAGGGAACGTGTACTCTCCAGAGCCAAAGAGAGGGAAAGGAAAAAGCACCCACTAGGGGGATGGCCATGTAGCTATCCTTTTGCCTCACTTCTCCTCTCAGGATTCTGTATGTACGCACATGTACTCCGTGTTTTTTTTTTTTTTCCCAAGCTGCTAGGTCAAAGACTCAAACCGCATGGTCGGCCATGTGGGATCCTGCTATCCTAACCTCCATACCATCTACTGGTCCCCCCAATTCACTTTCAGTACACCTCTTTCAGTCTTGAAAGAATAACAAGGATCATACGAAGTTCAAGCAAAACTCAACAAAAACAAACAGTAAAGAACCCAGCCTCTGTGGCAGTTAGTAACAGACTACAGTGCTGGAAGCTAGAGTGAAAATGAAGCTAGAATGAAAACTAGAGTCCATGTCCCTGGCCCAGTTGACCTGAAACATGCCAGACATGCAGATGGCGCCAAAGATTATGAAGAGCTAGCGGTATGGGAGAATCATGACTAGCCTGTTGGGAGATGTTGCTCCCTCCTTCTCTCCATCTTCCTTCCTCAGTTTTTTCTGTTTGTCTATGTCTGTCTCTCTCTCTCTCTCTCTCTCTCTCTCTCTCTCTCTCTCTCATGCATGTACACAGGCTCTCGGTATCACAAATTACGAAAAAAAAAAAAAAAAAAAGTGAAGAGGGACCAGCAGATGGCGAAGTGATCACATGGCTAGACTCCCACATAGTTGTCTGTGGTTCAAGTCCTGAACCCAGCAGCCTCAACTCATGCCAGGTTGAGTGTGTATGCATGCCCAAAATCCCAAGAGGAGAATCAAGAAGGAACTGCGGCAGGGCCATCCATCCTGGGTAGAATGATTTCTCGCTTTCTGTCTATCTGTCTCTGTCTCTCCTGTGAGTACATGCACCCTACAGCAAAAAACTCTCAAAAATACTGAAGAGAAATTCTGAGAAAATAAATAAAATGTACAAAGAAAAAAAGTTTTAACTGTTAATTTATATACTGAAATATAAGAAATTCTAGATTACTGAAACAGACTGTTATGAAAATTATAAATTCAAGTAACATAATAGAGCCCCTTTAATGTGTATAAATATACAATTTTGTAAAGTTCATTTCTTCATAAAGTGAGAGAGAGAGAGACACACACACATACACACAACACCCTCAACAAGTCCTGACATCACAATCTAAAGCTAGCCTTTATCAATGTAGAAAGGGGTACAGTGTGTTCCGAAAGTTCTCCAGACTTGAACCATCGAAGTAATTGAACCAAGTAATTCTATATGCAATGTTCTCATGTAGAATTACTTCACAGAGAATTGTATTTACCACTGCCCTATTGTCTGGGACCAAAAACCATACATTTTATACCTCTATTATATATAGCACTTGCAGTTTAAAAACAAACTAAAATTGTAACAATCTAAAATTTGACAGAAAGTCCTGGGGATAAAAATAAAGATATTTCAGGGACCAGCAGGTGGCATGATGGTTAAGATGCTGGACACTCCCACATGGCCGACCACAGTTCGAGTCCTGGACCTGGTGGCTTGCTTTCTCTCTTTCTCTTTCTCTCTCTGTGTCTCTCTCTGGTCAAATTAAAATAGATGAATGAATAAATAAAATAAAAAACAAACAATTTAAAAAAATAAATAAATAAAATAAAAATAAAGATATTTCCCTAGAGAGTAGAACAAAGACTGACAATGGAGAGAAAAACAGTAAATTATGAATAAAGTACAATACCTGGCTAATAATAGTTCTGAGAAGACAAAGTAGAAAATATGAAGGTGAAAAAACTACTAAATAAAAATCTCAGAACTGAAAGACTTAATAAAATATATATCATCGGGACTAGCAGATGGCATAATGGCTACATCGCTGGACTCCCATGTAGTTGATCGCCATTTGAGTCCTGGACCCGGTGGCTTAAACTCAGGCTGGGCACATATGCATGCATGCCCAAGATCCAAGGAGGAGAATGGAAAAGTGATTGTAGCATGGCCATCCCCCCGGGAGGGGTGATTTCTCGCTCCTGTCTGTCCCTCTCTGTTGCGCCCTATAGCAAAAACCTTCTCAAAAAAAAATAAATAAATAAAAAGTATCATCATGAAATTTCTGAAGCTGAAGAGTGATAAAAATTCTAAAAGTTCTAAGGGAGAGTAATTACAATAGAATATGGAAAGGCTTAGGAGTAAAAATAGCTAACACTGTTCCAACACAATATTGGGGCCCAGCTCAATAATGCAGCAGTAATGCACTATCAAGAAATGCCGGATCCTGCATGGCAACTCCTCCCATCCTCCTTCATTCTCCTGTCAGGATTTTGGACACACAGGCACATGTGCCTGGCATGTTTTTCAAGCAACCAGGTGGAGACTCGAACAACACAGTAAGTCATGTGGGATCCAGCCACTTGAACCACCATGTCACCTGACTAGCCCTCTATAATTTTTCTTTTAAATAATATAACATATATTAAATAAGCAAAAACACGCTAATGATAAAAATTTCTAAATACCTAGCATAAAATATGTAGCTTCAATTAAGCAAATTGTTATTAAATAAACATTCATGAGAAACCTGTCAAAATGAAATTATTTTCAAGCTGGGCTCTAGAATTCCATCTATCAACAAACAGTCCAATGGGTCTAACATCATTTTCCTTAGCCTGGTACTGCTGAAAGTATGAAAGTACAGTTATTCCACAGTATTCGACCTTTAGCAAAAACATGTATATGCTAATTTCTGAAAACCACTACTTTAACCAGTGGTCAAATAATTTTCTTTTCTTTTCTCTTCTTTTCTTAAGATTTTTTTGCCATACAGCATTGTACACTTGACAGAGTGAGACAGAGAAGGAAAGTGAGAAATCACCCTGAGGTAGGATGGCCATGCCACAATACCTTCTCCTGGGAGTTTAGGCACACACACGCACACACAACTGGCATGATTTTCAAGCCACCAGTCCAGCACCTTAACCACGATGTCACTTGCCAAACCCAAGAACCACTGTCTTAACCTAGGCAACAATATTTTCTGATTCCCAAGGAAATAATTTAGGACCAAGGGAAGAAGAGATGAGGAAAGAATAAGCCGAAACTGTTTCTACAAAGCACTGTGATCCAACTAGATTTTGTTTTATTTTGCTAGAGGGTACATGCACATGCCAGAGACAGACAGAAGGAAAGGAAAAAACACCCATCAAAGGGGAAAGGTCATACCACAATCCCTCTTCCTCCAACTCTCCCTCTTTTCAGGATTTTGGGATGCGCACACCCACATCTGCCTGGAGTGTTTTCCAAGTTGCCAAGTCTGGGACTTGAACCATGAGATTAGCCATATGGGATCTGGTGCCTTTATTATCAGATCACTGGCTGGCCCAAAGGGTATTACAAGGTTAAAACCATGAAAATCTACAAACGTTTATGGAACAAGACATCTACTAATTTTGTTGACAAAGAGAAGGGGAAAAAAAAAAAAGAAGAAAATAGAGGAAATGGTATTTCAGACAAACCTATTCCACTGAACATTTTATGATCACCACCACTGTAATTCAGGAAATTCACTTATATATCACTGCAGTCAACATGTTCACTGATCGCAGCACACAATGCTTCAAACATTCTTACTCATAAAAATTTAAAGTTCAGTCTACACAGGAATGTAGGTGAGAATTATTAGCCATGACTAGCTAAAATCACACTGAGAAACAGAAATTTGCAAATCCTTGTTATAAACATTGGTGTATTATGTTCCCCCTTTATATACTCAATAAACATTACCTAGAAATTGGTCTGATATACTTTTCTTTTTTCTAGGTTTTTGCTATAGAGTGTGTGCACTCACCAGAGAGGAGAGAGACACACACACAGAGAGCTAGGAAAGTGAGAAATCATCCCCCAGGGGGACGGCCATGCCACAATTTCCTCTCCTCCATTCTCCTCTCAGTATCTTGGGCACATAGGTACACACACCTGGCATGATTTTAAAGCCACCAGGTCTAGAACTCAAACCACAGTTAGCCATATGGGAATCCAGTTCACTTAACCACTACACCACCTGCTGGCCCCAATATACATTAATATTAAAGAAAAGAAACAAATATGAAGGGGCTTGTAAGTGTCCCCCTACTATAATACTGATCTTTTAAATTATTAAATTTGTTACAAGCCTTTAGCTCTGCCATAATTTTTTAATCTATCAAAATAATTTTTTCAGAATTCCAGTTACTCTCATATTCTTAAATAATGGAAAAGGGGTGAAAGAAATAGACTTTCATGCTGTTTTAAAAACAGAACCATGATCAGAATAAGAAATGGATTTAATAAATATTGACAAACTGGTATTTAATAACTAAGATAACCAATTCAACATTCTGAAAGGAAAATTTGATGAACAACAATAGCAATTTAAAATACAACTCACAAAGTTAGTCCTTAAAATACCTAATGATCCATACCTCTGTGTCCAGGAATTGATATAAGCAAATATCTTGAGAGTATGTTCCTTTCTGAGCTGCAGTCCATCACCACCTTCTATATCTGATACTGAAATAAAGTAGAAAACAGAATTTAAATTATGAATAAATAATGTTAATCTAATCATCTCAAAATAAAGCCTAGAGTTACAAATGCGAACATTTCTGATTGCTATTCTTTTGCTTTTATCAAGGAAATTCGTAGCTTATTTAGTGACTAATTTGAGCATAAGAACACATTTTTGAGAACTACATTGGGGGTGGAGGTGACTCTGCCAATTGTTCTAGTATTATGTCTAAACTCCAAAATCCACCCTTCTGATCTGTGTTTTATGATGCATGGGCAGGGATCTACAAGCTACATCTTTCACTTCCGGTTGGCTTCCTGTTAAGACATTCCTTCAATGCTTACAGGGCAAGAGATGACCACTAGAAAGCAAGACGACAGACCAAAGACTTGTTAAGCTTGCTATACGTTAAAGTTATAACCCAGCAGTGGCACTGATTCCAGCCTCCATCTTCTCTTAACACTCCCAAGAACCGGTCTCATGGTACCCCTCCTCTTAAAGGTACTAGCAATAACCAGGCAGCATCCTCGCTATGATCCTACCTTCCTTCACCAGGCCCTCCTTTAAGTTATATTGGGTCAAGAGTCATGACACATTTTTGCATAGAAAAAAAGAAAATTATGTCATGACTTTCCCAACAATCTAATAGATTCTGACAACCCTCCTTTTCTTTGCTTTCCTAGATTTAGGGAAGACAGCTGCTTCCTGAAGTTATCACCACCATCATCCCCAGGTTCACTCTTTGTGTTTTAAACATCCAACATCTGTGTAATTATTTCCTTTTATTAAACCCCCTCTTTAATGTCTTGTTCGGGCCTTGACTGACACATTGACATTTCATTTGCTACTGTAATTCTATATAAGTAAAAGTTAAATCAAGTCAAGAAACCCAAAGAAAGAGATATATAGTTTATCTTGTGGTCCAAATAAGTCTTCTATTGTATTAGGTGGTCAGTAAAGACATGACATTATGTTTGCTTATTTTTCTATGCAAGAATATGTCGTGACTTTCTCAACGATCCGATAAAATGTTTGATTTTATACACGATCACATGATCTAGGATTAGAACACTTTTCTGTAAAGAACCAGAAAGTAAATTTTTTAGGATTTGCAGATCACACACTGTCACAACTATGCAACCCTGCTGTTATATGGTGAAAACAGTCACTGACAATATGTAAACAAATGGTGGCCATGTACAAAAGCAAGCAGCTAGCCAGATTTGACCCAAAGGCCGAAATTTGCAAACTCCCTGCTACACAAATGAAAGCCAATGGGGCCAGCAGTGAGTGTAATGGCTATGTCACTGGACTCCCACGTAGTCGACCGTGGTTCGCGTCCTGGACCTGGTGGTTTAAAACTCACGCTGGGCGTGTGTGCATGCGTGCCCAAGGTCCTGAGAGGAGAATGGAGGAGAAGGGATAGCAGCATGGTCATCCCCCCGGGGGGTGATTTCTTGCTTTCTGTCTGTCTGGTGAGCGCACGCACCCTGTAACATAAACCTCTCCAAAACAAACAAGCAAACAAAAAACAAATGATAGTATAACCTGTGGCATTTAAATTTTCTGTGTCTTAGAAATCATCATAGGCCAGCAGGTGGCATAGTGGTTAAGGCACTGGATGGCAGATCAAGTCTCAGACCTGGAGGCCTGAAACTCACACCGGGCACATGTGTGTGCATGCCCAAAATCCAGAGAGAAGGATGGAGAAGAGATTGCTGCATGATCATCCTCCCGGAGGGTGATTTCTCTTTTCCCTCTCACTCTCTCTCTCTCTTGTCTCCCAGGCAAGCACACACACTCTATGGCAAGAACCTTAAAAAAAAAAAAAAAAAAGTTTAAATTATCAAACTTTCACACCAGCCAAGTAGTGTGGTGGTTAAGACACGTAGATCCTATAGAGCCAACTGCCTGCAGTTCAAGTTCCAGAACCAGCAGCTTGAAAAACATGCCATGCATTCATGACAAAAATCTCAAGAGGAGAATGGAGAAGGCATAGCCTGTAGCTATCAGCCAGGGGAGTGATTGCTCACTCTCCCCCTTTTTCTGTCTCTTTCTAGTGAGTGCATGTAAAAATTGCACCAAAAACTAAAAATAAGTAAAATATTAAACTATCAAATCAAAATATCAAACCTCATTTGTATCCCTTATTCTTGAGTAGTTATTAAGGATATACTGTAAGTTAAAAGTTTAATTGGAAGGAGAAAACTTTTAAAAAATAAGAAAAGGGGGAAACCAAAAATTGGCATAGCTATGTTGCTGGACTCCCATGTAGTTGACTGCGGTTCAAGTCCCAGACCTGGTGGCTTGAACTCACGCCGGGTGCATGTGTGTGCATGCCCAAGATCCTGAGAGGAGAATGGAGGAGAAGGGATTGCAGCATGGCTATCCCCCCTGGAGGGCGATTTCTTGCTTTCTGTCTCTCTTTTTGGCAAGTGCATGTGCCCTATAGCAAAAACCTCTCCAAAAAAAGAAAGAAAGAAAGAAAGAAAGAAAGAAAGAAAGAAAAGACAGACAGACAGACAGAAAGAAAGAAAAAGAGACAAGGGGGCCAGCAGGTGACATGGTAGTTAGGGTGCTGGACTCCCGCATGGCTAACCATGGTCTGAGTCCTGGACCTAGTGGCTTGTTTTCTCACTTTCCCTTTCTCTCTGGTCAAATTACAAAATGATAATAAATAAAATAATTCTTTAAAAATAAATTAAGAAAAAATTACCTTTTTTTTTTTTAAGAGAGATTTTTGCTGTAGGGCACATATGCTTGCTGGGAGAGAGAGAGAGACAGAGAGGCAGAAAGTGAGAAATCACCTCCCAGGGAGATGGCCACACTACAATCCATTCTGCTCTTGGTATCACAAGCACCCAGCTTCAGTTTTAGGTTGCTGGATCTGGGACTCAAACTGTGGTTGACTATGTAGGAGTCCAGCTACATAACCATTATGCCATCTCCTGATCCCAGGAAAGGTTACTTTTATTAGTGTGATAGAGAAAGAACTCAGAATGAAATTAGTGAAACAAAAAGTACTATCTATTGGAAAGTAAATGGACAATTAGGTAAGTAAACTGAATTTCTATGTATCAAAATATCTAATACTTGAATTCAAAATTATAAATGAAAATGGTGAGTTACTGAAGAAAACAGATTGTATGATATCATTTATTAACTTTTAATACACACATAAAACCACTGTGCTGTTATAAACGCATATAGAATTCCAATATAAATATATACATTGTAATGACATACACCAACATCAAAAAGTGAGACTAAATCTAGAGAAAAAGTATAGAGAGAATAGAGGGAGATGCTTTTAGATATATTGGCCAATTTTTATTTCTTTGAAAAGCCTTAATATAACCATTGTATCTGGAAGGTACACATTTATCTTATGTTTAGGGTTTCTGTATAGATCCTAACTATTTTGCAATCAAATTTTTCCAGTCAAGTATGCCAGATTCAATAGATCCTCTAAGTGATAGTTTAGATAATAGTTTGTCCCCCAAAGGTTCATGTTTGGGAATCTAATCCCCAATGTGATGGCGTTGCCTAGATGAGAACCAGTGGACAGCAATTAGATGGCACTCTGCATATACCTCCATTCTCTATGCTCTGTCTGTTATGCTGTAATGCCTACCCAAGCACGTGGGCTGAGTCATATAACCTCTGTTTTTCATAAATCACCTAACCCCAAGTATTTCTGTTAGCAAGGCAACAAAAACAGTAAGATACCTTTTGTCACCACTCCTTCCCAAAACCTCACTGGAACAGAATAAAACATAAACCCCTAAGGGCAAAAACAAGTAAATTTTCAGAAAAGAATTACACCTGCCTTAGTAAATTATATCAAGCTGAAAAATGAGACTGATAGTGAGGAACAGAAAAAGTAAATTTTGTCTCATGACACATCAGAAAAGCTCAAGAATTGCAAACACTGAATAATTCTGAATGTGGAAACACAAGTTGGGCTAAAAAAGATTAAAGTCTCAATAAGAAGCAGTTAGACATCTCTTCCATTTCTCCCTCTACCACCATCACACATACATTTTCTCGATTTCCAAAAGAATGCCTCCTTTCTAGAGATGCTAAACCATAAAAATCTGGCCTTCTCAGGACCACCAGGTGGTATGGTGGTTAAAGCACTGAACACTCCCATATGGCCAACCACTGTTTGAGTACTGGAACCAGTGGCTTGCTTTCTCATTTTCTTTCTCTCTCTCTGGTCAAATTAAGATAAATAAATAAATAAATAATAAAATTCTGGGGGAAAAAATATTGCCTTCTGAAAACCATACATTCCTTATCTCTCCCCCCGCCCCACAAATGAAATGTGCTCTACAGAAAAATTTTATGCACATGCACACGTGAAGATACAGGACAGTACTAAAAATATATTTTTGGGACCAGCAGGTGGTGTGGTGGTTAAGGGCACTGGACTCAAACATGGCCAACTGCAGTTGGAGTCTCAGACCTGGCAGCTTGCTTTCTTACTTTCCCTTTCTCTCGCTCTCCCTCTGTCTCTCTCTGGTCAAATTAAAATATAATAAATAATAAAGTTAATAAAATAATTATTTTTAAAAAGAGAAAAAAATATATATATATATTTTTTTTTCTATTTGCTATAGCACAAGTACATTCACTGGAGAGAGAGAGAGAAGGAAGGAAAGTGAGAAGGCACCCTCTAGGGGGAATGGGCACACAGCAATCCCTTTTCCTCCACTCTCCCCTCAGGATTTTGGGCACACACGCACATGTGTCAGGCGTGAGTTTCAAGCCACTGGGTCCAGGACTAAAACTGCGCAGTCAACTATGTGAGAGATCCACCTTGACCACCACATCAACAGCTGGTCCCAAATGTGTATTTTCTTTAAGTGTTAAAGAATGCACTTCAGTGGGACCAGCAGTTAGCATGATGGCTATGTCGCTGGACTCCCACGTAGTCGAACGCGGTTCGCGACCCGGACCCGGTGGCTTAAAACTCACGCCGGGCACGTGTGCGTGTGTTCCCAGGATCCCGAGATGAGAATGGAGAAGGGATTGCGGCGTGGCCATCCCCCCGGGGGGTGATTTCTCGCTTTCTGTCTCTCTGTCTCTGTCTGTTTGGCGAGTGCACGCGCCCTATAGCGAAAACCTTTCCAAAAAAAATAAATAAATAATGCACTTCAGGGGCAAGCAGGTGGCATGGTAGTTGGGACACTGGACTCCCACATGACCAAATATAGTTCAAGTCCCAAACCTAGTAGCTTGAAACTCATACCAGGCATGTGTGCATGCATACCCAAAATCCCCAGAGAAGGAAGGGAGGAGAGGCATGGCCATTACCCCTGTGGGGTGATTTCTCACTTTCTCTCTGTCTCTCTGGCAAGGGCAAGTGTCCTAGAGCAAAAAATCTCTCTCTCTAAAAAAAGAAAAAAAAAAAAAAAAAAATGATGCACTTTAGGTGGCCAGCAGATAGAGTGGTTGTTAAGGCACTGGATTCCCACATGATTAACTGCAGGTTGAGTCCCAGACCCTGCAGCATGAAATTCAGACTGGGTGCATGTAGATGTGTGCCCAAAATCCTGAGGATAAGGGAAAGGGTATTTCAACATGGTCATCACCCCAAGGGGTGATTTCCCACTTTCACTCTCTCTATATATATCTCTGTATCATGTACCCCACGACAAAAATCTAAAAAACAAAGGTAAAAACAAAACAAAAAAGATTCCAGCCAGCAGATGGTATGGAGGCTAAAGTGGCTGGATCCTACATGGCCAACTTTGGGTTTAAGCCCCAGACCAGGCCACTTGAGAATCACACTGGGCATGTGTGCATACATGCCCAAAATCTTGAGTAGAATGGTGGTGAGGGGATTGTGATGTGACCACCACCCCAGGAGGTGATTTCCCAATTTTCCCCTCTGTCTGTCTCTGGCAAGCACACATTCCCTACAGCAAAACTTAAAAAATAAGTAAATAAAAAGCAATTCCGTCTTTTCAAACCATTGCTAATATGAAAGGCTACTAAGGTATTAAAAAATAAAAAATCAGCACAAGGGCCAGCTCCAAGGCAGCAGTAATACACTGCTCAAGGCAGGCCAGACCAGGGAACCAGCAGTTAGCGTAATGGCTATATCGCTGGACTCCCGCGTAGTCGACCGCGGTTCGCGTCTCGGACCCAGTGGCTTACAACTCACGCCGGGCGCGTGTGCGTTTGTGCCCAAGATCCCGAGAGGAGAATGGAGGAGAAGGGATTGCGGCGTGACCATCCCCCCTGGGGGGTGATTTCTCGCTTTCTGTCTCTGTCTCTGTCTGTCTGGCGAGCGCACGCGCCCTATAGCGTAAAACCTCTCCAAAAAAAAAAAAAAGAAAGGCCAGACCCCACATGGTAACCATGGTTCAAATCCCTGGCCTGGCCGGCCTTAAACACACTATGCAAGTGTGGAAATACCCAAGATTCAATGGGTCGAAGGACTAGGGGAAGGATATCATGGTATAATGAGCACCCACTGAAGGTGCTCATCTCAATCTCTCTGTCTTCCCCTCTTTCACCCTCCCTCCCAATTCTGTTGCATAGACAGGCACACACAATCATTAAAAAAAAAAAAAAGTTTTAATAAAAACAATGCAGTACTTTTTTTATGAAGAGGTGTGGTAAGCAAGAGATCACAGAAGCACTGATTTATAGTATTTGATTATGCCAGAAGGCAGTGTACTCACCAGAGACAGAAGAAGAGAAACGGAAAAGAGTAAAGCACCCCCCAAGTGGTGCATGGTCATGCCTCAATCCCTTCTCCTCCATTTCTCCACTTTGTTGGGATTTAGAGCATGCATACATGCTGGTATGTTTTTTTAAGCTGTCAAGGCCAAGACTCAAACTTTGCTGGCAGCCTTCTGAGATCTGGCTCCTTTAATCAAGTTACAGGGCCAGCCCTGCAGTACTTGAAATATTCTCAAAAAAGTTAAAAACTGGGAACCAGCAGTTAGCGTAATGGCTATGTCGCTGGACTCCCACGTAGTCGACCCCAGTTCGCGTCTCAGACCCGGTGGCTTACAACTCACGCCGGGCGTGTGTGCGTGCGTGCCAAAGATCCCGAGAGGAGAATGGAGGAGAAGGGATTGCGGCGTGACCATCCCCCCTGGGGGGTGATTTCTCGCTTTCTGTCTCTCTGTCTGTCTCTGTCTGTCCGGCGAGCGCACGCCCTATAGCGAAAAACCTCTCAAAAAAAAAAAAAAAAAAGTTAAAAACCACCACATCCAGCCTACCCTTGTTTTTCATGACCCACACATAGTAATCTTAAGATTCTGCAAGTAAGTACTGATGCCTAGTATGTGCAGGCACTACGAAACTTAGTAATTAACAGAGAGCTGAAATCATACAACTGCTAGTCTCACAGATCAAGGCGTTAGAGAAGTAAACACAGATATATACATACATCTTTTAAATGTGGTAAAGTGCTACATAGGAAAAGAACCAGAACCACTGTGTGTTAAAACTTTGTGTTCAGCGGGCGCGTGTGTGCGTGCCCAAGATCCCGAGAGGAGAATGGAGGGGAAGGGATTGACCATCCCCCCTGGGGGGTGATTTCTCGCTTTCTTTCTCTATGTCTCTCTCTGTCTGGCGAGCACACGCGTCCTATAGCGAAAAACCTCTCCTCCCCCCCAAAAAAATAAAACTTTTGTGTTCAGAAAAGGTCTCAAATTGGGACCAGCAGTTAGCGTAATGGCTATGTTGCTGAACTCCCATGTAGTCAACCGCAGTTCTGGAATCTGGTGGCTTAAATTCATGCCGGGTGCATATGCATGCGTGCCCGAAATCCCAAGAGGAGAATGGAGGAGGAGGGATTGCGGCATGGCCATCCCCCCCGGGGGTTGATTTCTCACTTTCTATCTGTCTCCCTCTGTCTTTCTGGTGAGCGCATGCACCCTATAGCAAAAAACTCTTAAAAAAAAAAAAAAAGGAAAGGAAAGGTCTCAAAATCAACATTTAAGTTAACACCTTATGGCATAGCAAGATGTACGCAAAGTCTCATGGCAGCAAACACCATCACTAAGAGAAGGCGAAGCAAGAGCATGAAGTTAGCAGAGGCTATGTCACACAGAGCCTCGCAAGTAAAGGCAAGTCCTTTTATTCCTCCCATTCCCGGCAACTATTCCAACCAGGTAAAGGCTCAGTTCAACTTTCCATCCTCCTTGAAATCTTGCCTAATCCATTTAAACAAGAATTAATCTCTCCAGAACCCCTTCAACAATTCCTTATGAGTTTCCTAAATGACATGGCCGGACTTCTCTTTTGGATGGGGGGGAAAAAAAAAAAAAGAACAGCTTTGGTTAGTGAAAATTATAGAGCATAAATAAGAACTAGATTTTATTTTTCTTTCTTTCTTTTTTATTTTTTGGAGAGGTTTTTGCTTTAGGGCACGTGCGCTCGCCAGACAGAGAGAGACAGAAAGCAGGAAATCACCCCCCAGGGGGGATGGCCACGCCGCAATCCCTTCTCCTCCATTCTCCTCTCGGGATCTTGGGCACGCACGCACAAGCGCCCGGCGTGAGTTTAAGCCACCAGGTCCGGGACTAGAACCGCGGTCGACTACGTGGGAGTCCAGCGACATAGCCATTACGCTAACTGCTGGTCCCAAGAACTAGATTTTTTTTAAAGAATTAATTATTTTATTTCTCATGACTCTATGAGGTTAATGAAGATACATGAAATAGGTGTTGGAATAGCTTCAGAAGTGGTATCACTGTGTTATATCCAAGTAATTCAACACAGTATTCCAACTGCACAAGCATGCACACTACCTCTCATAATTTGGGCACAATACTTACAGTACTGGAAGAGACTTTATGTTGTGTTAGCTTTTTGAGCACCCACATAATAATAGTAATCATTTTCACACTTATTTATACAGTAACTATGTACATACTTCTCTCCCCAAAAGAAAATTTACAGTAAACTACAATTTATAAGACAGATAAAAGTGAGCTTTTACTTTTGAAATGAGAGAAGAGTTCAAACCTCCACTCCCTTGAAATAGGGACAATTCCATTTTATGAAAGAGTTTATAAACCATGATCACTACTATTGATTAAAATCTTCATAAGAAAGAAGGACAATATCCTGTGGCTTGGTCACAACCCACCAAGTTTATTTTATATTTTTTTGAGAGAGATTTTTGCTATAGGGCACGTGCACTCACAGAGAGACAGAGAAAAACAGAAAGAAAGCGAGAAATTACCACCCAGGGAGATGATCACACGGCAATCCCTTCTCCTCCATTCTCCCTTCAGATTTTTTGGGTGTGTGCACACACACCCTGAGTGTGAGTTTTGAGCCACTGGTTCCAACTGGAACTGCAGCAGACCACGTGAGAATCCAGCGCCTTAACCACTATACCACCTGCTGCCCTCCCCCAGTTTATTTTAAAATTTTTTCTTCATCTTTTCCACACAAATAGCATATAATTCTGTAAAGTGTATTGATGTAATCAAAGTGTCATATCTACAGTGGCAACTCCATGTTACCATATTTGTTTCCATATCAAAAAAGGAAATGATGGGGAACCAGCAGTTAGCGCAATGGCTATGTCGCTGGACTCCCACGTAGTCGACCATGGTTCGCGTCTCGGACCCGGTGGCTTACAACTCACGCCGGGCGCGTGTGCGTGCGTGCCCAAGATCCCGAGAGGAGAATGGAGGAGAAGGGATTGCGGCGTGACCATTCCCCCTGGCGGGTGATTTCTCACTTTCTGTCTCTATGTCTCTCTCTGTCTGTCTGGCGAGCGCACGTGCCCTATAGCAAAAAAAAAAAAAAAAGGAAATGATGGACCCGCAGGTGGTATGGTGGTTAAACTGCTGGATTCCCATATGGCCAACCACAGTAAAAGTCCTGGACCCAGTGGCTTAAAAATTACACCAGGCACACGTGTGTGTGTGCATGCACCCAAAATCCCAAGAGGAGAAAGGAGTAGAGGAGACTGTATATCTACCCTGGAGGAAGATTTCTCACTTTCTCTCTCTGTCTCTCTCTGGCAAGTGCATGCACCCTATGGCAAAAAACTAACAAAAAAAAAAAAAAAAAAAAAAACATGATTAGTTTAAGATTAGTTTAAGTTTTAAGTTACGTACTTAGTACTTACGTACTAATTTTTCATTCTTTCCTAAATAACTATGTAACAGTTGCAAATTTCTCTAATAATTCCCCACACAAGGGGGGAAAAACTGGCTAACATATCTGCCAATGTCTGTTTTGGCAACCTAACATAACTAAGGCTTCACAATCAAACATAAACATAAACTCCATCACCTTCACTGGATGTAATGTACCCAGGGCTGGCTCCATGGAACAACAGTAATGAACTGCTCAAAAAAAGCTGAGTTCCACATGGCATCTTTACTTCAAATCCCTGGCCTGGTCAGTCTGAATCACAGAAGGTATGAGAAGGTGCCCCATATGCAATGAGCTGGAGGACTGGAGGAAGGAAATGGGCTGGAATACTGGAGGAATACTAATTAGACCCTATGGTGGGTGCTTATCTCCCTCTCACTTTCTCTCAGTCTCACATGCACATACATACATGCACTATATCATTAATAAAGAAAAAATGTTTTTTAACAGTTTTAGTGGGTTTTTTCCTCCTCTCCAACCTGGAGGTGACAGTACTTCTCAATATATGATTTATCCTGAGTTTGGGAACTCCCCTTAGAAGAGAAGATGGAAGCAAAATAGTATTAAAGTAAAACAACATTCTGCTGATCACATTCTAGTGAGTTGTCAGGAAAGTCATGACCTATTTTTGCATAGAAAAACAAAATTACATCATGACTCCCCCAAGAACCTAATATTATACCACTCTACAAAGCAGTGGATCCATTGTCCTTTTATCTTACTTTGAACACAATTTCAAAAGCCAATTATCTTAAGCATTTTTATGTTTCAGTTAATTCTGAGCTTTAGTGCTCTTATTACTAAACTTACACTTCTACATTAATGGCTTGTTACTCAGCCTTTATCAATAATCAGAATATGGTTAATTAGTCTAAAAGTAGTTACCCAAATAAGAAGTACCTCCCCATTTTGTCTTATGCTGTTTTAGAACCAGTACATTCAATTTACATTTTAGAACAGCCTAAGACCTGGATGTCAGAATAAACATTTTAAAACTATAAAACCTACAGCTCGGAGGTGGCATGGTGCTTAAGGTGCTGGATTCCCACATGGCCAGCTATGGTTCGAGTCCCAGACCTGTCAGCTTGCCTTCTCACTCTCCCTCTCTCTCTGACCCTCTCTAGTCAAACTGAATAATAATAATAATAATAATAATAATAATAATAATACATAAGTGAAATAAAGCCTAGGGCCAGTGCATGGTGCAGTGGCTGGATCCCACATTAAAAACCACATAGTTTCAGTCCCAAACCAAGCAGGTTGAGGAATATGGCAGACACGTGTATGTGTGAACCCAAAAATCTCAAACGTAGGGAGAAATAAAGGAGAGGGAATGCATCATGACCACTCTCAGTAGGAAGCGCTTTCACTTTAACTCTCTTTCCCCTCTCCCAAGCAAGCTTACACGACCTCCAACAAAATTTTAAAAATTTTTATAGAAGACTATGAAGTTGGGGCTGGCAGGTGGTGTGGTGGTTAAGGATGTTGGACTCCCACATGGCCGACCATGGTTTGAGTCCCAGACCAGGCGGCTTGCTTATTCATTCTCTCTCTCTGGTCAAATTAAAAATAAATTAATAAATAGTTACATAATTCTTAAAAAAAAAAATCAAATAGGAGACCAGCAGTCGGTGTAATGGCTATGTCGCTGGACTCCCATGTAGTCGACCACAGTTCGAGTCCCAGATCCGGTGGCTTAAACTCACGCCAGACATGTGCACATGCGTGCCCAAGATCCCAAGAGGAGAATGGAGGAGAAGGAATTGTGGCGTGGCCATGCCCCCTGGGGGGTGATTTCTCGCTTTCTGTTTCTCTGGCAAGAACACGTGCCCTGTAGCAAAAATCTCTTCAAAAAAAAAAAAAATACTACTACTACTAAAATAAAATAAAATAGAGGGCCAGCAGGTGGCATTGTGGTTAAGGCGCTGGACCTCCTACATGGCTGACCACGGTTCAAGTCCCAGACTGGTGGCTTGCTTTCTCACTTTCCCTCTCTTTCTGTATCTGTATTTGTATCTGTGTATGTGTGTGTGTGTGTGTGTGTGTGTGTCTGGTCAAATTAAAATAAAACGAATAAATAAATAAAATAATTCTTAAAAAAATAAAATAAAATAAAAAACAATAAAATAATTCTTAAAAAAGACTATAAAGTCAATACACTGATGCCGGACAGATACATTTATTTATTACAATCCAAATGTCCAACAATAGAGGAATGGTTAACCCACACCAAATGATGGCAAATTATACTGAAACTTAAAAAAATTGTAATATTGGGACTGGCAGGTGGTATGGTGGTTGAGGTGCTAAATTCCCACATGGTCAACCGCAGTTCAGGTCCCGAGCCTGGTGGATTGCTTTCACACTTTCCTTCTCTATCTCTCTAGTCAAATTAAAAATAAATAAATAAGTAAATAAATGGATAAACTAAAAAAAAAATTTATAATGTAAGTCTATACTGACATGAAATGATGTCTGTAATATATAACATAGAATTATTAGTTCATGTACATAAAATATTGTGCAGAGAAAAGTGAAGAAATGTTTTACCAAAACATGATTCCTTGGGACCAGCAGTTGGCGTAATGGCTATGTCGCTGGACTCCCATGTAGTCAAGCACGGTTTGAGTTCAAGACCCGGTGGCTTAAACTCACACTGGGCACGTGTGCATGTGTGTCCAAGACCCTGAGAGGAGAATGGAGAAGGGACTACGGCGTGGCCATCCCCCCTGGGAGGGTGATTTCTCGCTTTCTGTCTCTCCGGCAAGCGCATACGCCCTATAGCAAAAACCTCTCTACAGAAAAAAACATGATTTCTTTAGTAAGAAGGTTTAGATTCTCTTGCTTTTCATTATTTTCTGTCCTTTTTTTTTTTCCTAAAAAAAAGTAACTAAGCTTTCTGGAATAAGGAACAACAAAGCTACGTTCATTCTTTTGAATAAGACTGATCACCCTGGTATAAAAAGATCAATGATATGGATTTTCTCCCACACATTATAGATGACACTTCCGCAACATATTCCAAGAACCTAATCCAGATGATAACAAAGTACTCATACCTAAAAATTACACTAAACTGACAATAAAAGAGCTCACAAAGGGGCAACATTGCAATCAAAACTCTTTTGGGTGGGGCCAGCAGGTCGCAGGGCGATTATGACAACTAAACTCCACATCGTCCATCAGCTGTATAGTTTGAGTCCTAAACCCAGCAGCTTGAAAAAACACATGTGTTTTGAGTGCTCAAATCGCAACAGAAAAAGGGACTATGGCGTGGCCATCACGGGGGTGGGGGTTGGGGTCGGGGGGGAGGTGTGTGCTTAATCTTTCCCCCAGAAGTACATGTCTGATAGCAAACTAAAACAAACTAAAAACCTAAAAAGTAGGAAAACAACATAGACCATTCATTAAATAAAAAACACAAATAGCTAATAAAACCATGAGCAGTTAGAGGACAGCAGGTGACATGGTGGACCCATACCTGGAGCTTAAAAATCATGCTGGGCACGTGTGCGTGCATGGCCAGAATCCTGCCGGGTGCGTGTGCCCAAGATCCCAAGAGGAGAATGGAGAAGGGATTGCAGCGTGGCCATCCCCCTGGGGGGTGATTTCTCGCTTTCTGTCTCTCTCTGTCTTTCTGGCGAGCGCACACATCCTATAGCAAAAACCTCTCCAAAAAATAAAAAGAATATCTATTTGTAGTATTATTCATAATATCAGAAAATTGAAACCAAATAAACAATAGGGAAATACTACATTTTGGAAAAAGTGGAATATTATTAAGACAAAAACATATTTTCAAGAAAGTTAACAGTAAGGGAAATGATCAAACACATTAGGTGAAACAAGCAAGATAGTAAGCTACATTATGTCTCATTCTCATTTTTTTAAAAAAGTGTGTACCCAAAAAAGATATAAAAACATTTGAAAGTATCAAGAGACTCATCACTGGTAGATTAAATTATGGATTATCTAAACCTGAATAGTTTTCAATTCCTCTACAGTGAGAATGTACAACCTTATAATGGGGTGAAAAATGAGTTATGTGAAAGAGAGTAAGGTAGCCCAATTCATTTGACTACAGTCTGTTAAACATTGGTCAAGTCACCATCATAAAGTCAAGTCATTGGCTTACTTTCTAAACTTGCAACAATTATTAAGAGTACACAGCCCATCAATACATAATACCTGTAAAGTATTTAAATGCAATAGTTATTAAACATACAATGCTAAAGCTAGTTATCAAGTTACTACAGAGACAATACAGATAGCCTACCTAATAATCTACCGTATGCCTGCAATGCTTTATGCTTTGTAAATTACTTTATAAAGATAGCTGAATTGCAACTATGCACACTTTATCTTTGAATAGTCATTGGCTCAACAGGCTATATAAGCTTAGCCCTTCGTATGGTGGTTAAGGCAGCTGGATCCCACATGGTTAACTGTGAGGTTTGAGTCCCAGACCCAGCACATTGAGAAACACACCAGGCACATGTGCATATGTGCCCAAAATCTCAAAAGGAAGGAGAAACAGAGAAGGAATTATGGCATGACTACTTCTCCTATGGAGTGATTGCTTGCTTTCTCCCTGTCCCCCCCTTCTTTTTCCACCAAGCACATGCATCCTCTGGCAAAAAAAAATTTAAAAATACACACACACATATGCACTTATTAAGATTAATAGTCAAATAAAATCCCTGATTTCAGATCAGCAGGTGATGTGAATATCAAGGTGGCTGTAACCCACATGACCATCCACACACGTGTGTGTGTGCCCAAAACGTGTAGAGGAGAATACAGAAGGTATTATGGCATGGCCACCCACCCAGAGTGTGCTTTCTCACTCTCTTTCTCTCTCCTTGGTGAACATAAACACCCCATAGCAAAAATTTTACAAACTAAAAAATTCCTGGGGTCAACAGGTGGTGTGGTAGTTAAGGTGTTAGACTCCCACATGGTTGATCACTATTCAAGTGCCAGACCTGGTGGCTTGCAAATAACATCGGCACATGTGAATGAGTGCCCAAAATCCTAAGAGGAGAATGGAGAAGAGATTGTGGTATGGCCATTCCCCATAGGGGATGATTTCTCACTTTCTCTCTCATGGTACCTCTCCAGTGAGCACACATGTCCTACAGCAAAGACCTTAAAGAAAGAAATTAAATAAATTCCTACTACAATTTTTGAAGATACATAAAAAAATAATTTTTACTTTCCTGACTGAACACTGTACTCGTAACATCTTCCATCCACACTGTCATAAAATGTATATGGTGTAGTCTAACTGTTAAAATGGCATGGGCTCTGGGCCGGTAAGTGCCATGTAGTTAAAGCGCTGGATTCCCACATAGTTGACCACAGTTCAAGTCACAGACCTGTTGGCTTGAAAATCACGCCAGACAGGACCAGCAGATGGCATAATGATTACGTTGCTAGACTCCCATGTAGTCAACCGCAGTTCAAGGCCCAATCTGGAGGCTTAAAACTCATGCCAGGCATGTGTATATGCGTGCATGCCCAAAATCCCAAGAGGAAAATGAAGGAGAAGGGATTGCGGCATGGCCATCCTCCCAGGGGGTGATTTCTTGCTGTCTGTCTCTCTCTTCCAAGCACATGTGCCCTATAGCAAAAATCTCTCTTTAGAAAAACAAAACCAAAAAACACACCAGGCATGTGTGCATGCATGCCCTAAATCTCAAGAGAACAGAGGAAAAAGAATTGTGGCATGGCCATCCCCCCTGGGGGTGATTTCTCTCTGGTGACCACATGTGCCCTATGACAAAAACAAAACCAAAACAAACCAAAAAAAAAAAAAAAAAAAAAGCGCATGGCCTTTTAACTTGATCTGGGATTAAGTCCTATTCAAATCTTGGGTCCACCAAATAAGTTAAGGAACCCTAAGCATGTTATGTAAATTCTCTAGGTTTTAACTGAAAAACTTAAGAATGTCTATCTCAAAGAATTAGATAAAAAAAAATAAGATGCATATTAAGTAGTAAGGAAAGTAACGAAACTGCTCAACAAAGTAATCTGCTTTCAAAACAAAATTTAACAGCATTATTCTGAAATACAGACACCAGAGTATCTGAGTTTTAGCTTAGATTTGACTAAGCAGGTGACAGATGATCTTTAGTAAACCTATTCTTTCTGAGGTTCAATTTCTTCACCTTTAAAATTGTGGTATCAGGGGCAGCAGGTGGTGTGGGAGTCAAGGGGCTGGACACTCCAACATGGCCAACCATGGTTCAAGGTCCTGGACCTGGTGGCTTGCTTTCTCACTTTCCCTCTCTCTCTCTCTGTGGCTCTCCATGGTCAAATTAAAATAAATAAATGAATATATTTTAAAAATATAAATAATTCTTTAAAAAAGATGTGGTATCAATATTTACCCCTGCCTATCTCAAATGAATTGTCCATTTTGGTTAACTTGGTAAAATATAATTCACTAAACAAACACATAGAATAAAATCTACAACATATAAATTGCTTAAAAGGTTGATGTACACTTAAAGCCATTTTAATTCTGCTCCCAGAGAAAATTATTGAAGGTAAATAATAACCTCAACTTACAGGCCAGCCAAATGACCTTGTGGTGAAGGTAGCCGGATTCCATGTAACCAACTGTGTGCTTTAAGTCTGGGACCCGGCAGCTTGAAAAACGCAATGGGTTTTTCAAAATCCCAAAAAGATAATGGGAGGAAAGGGAATGCTATGTGGTCATCCCCCTAAGGGGTGCTTTATCACTTTCCCTTTCTCTTTCTCTGTCTCTTCAGCAAGCATGTACCCTACAGGAATTTTTTAAAGATTATTAATTATTATTATTTTTTAATTTGCTATAGGACATGCCCATTCACCAAAAAGAGAGACAGAGAGAGGAGCAAAGTAAGAAAACAAGCTGCCAGGTCAGGGACTCAAATGTGGTCATCCAGTGCTTTAACCGCTATGCCACCTACTGCCCCCAACAGCAAATTTTTTTAAAAAATTAAAATAACCTCAATTTACTAGTGAGCTCACTATGACGAAGGCTCAAAGCCTAACTTTAGGCCTAACTTCTCACCAGAAATGCTTTGAACTTGGTAAACTCAACAGAATGAACATAGGAATTTAAGTTAAAAACTTATCCTGGGCCAAACATGTGACACTGTGCTTAAGGTGGCTGGATCACACTTGAAAAACATGCCGGGTACATGTGCATGTGTGTCCAAAATCCCAAAAGGAGAACAGAGGAGAAGGCATGTCATTCCCCTGTGTGGGTGTTTTCTTACTTTACAACCTTCTCTCTCCCCTGCCATAGGTACCTGTACTCAGTAACAAAATTAAAGTACACAGGGGCCAGCAGGTGACATGGCAGTTAAGGCGTTGTAGTCCTATGTCTGACCACAGTTCAAGTCCCAGACCCAGTGGCTTGAAAAATCACACCATGCATGCCCCAAATCCTGAGAGGTGAATGAAGGAGACGGGATTGCAGAGTGGCCATCCTCTCTGGGGAGGAGGGCGTGATTCTCACTTTCCTTCTCATTATCTCTCTGTCTTTCTCTCCTGCAAGCACACTATGCGCCTCATGGCAAAAACCTAAAAAAAAAAAAAAAAAAAAGAAAGAAAGAAAGAAAAAGAAAATCACACTGGGCACATGTATGTGCGTTCCCCAACTCCTAAGAAGTGGAAAAGGGATTGCTACATAGCCATCTCTCCTAGGCAGGGCAATTTCTCACTTTTCCTCTCTGTAGCGAGTGCACATATATCCTATGGTAAAAATCTGAAAAAAAAAAAAAAAAAAATTTTTTTTTAAATACACACACACACATAAAATCCTAACCTGAATGCAACCCTGACAAACTGCCAGTAGCAGAATTCATTCAATACATCCAAGCTTTTTAAGTTTCTTCCTAATTAAACACAAAATATAAGTAGAGAAAATGGAAATTTAGTACTGTTGAGATTGGTTATTCTTTTTTTTTCTTCTTTTTTTGGGAAAGGTTTTTGCTGTAGGGTGCGTACGCTCACCAGAGAGAGACAGAGAGACAGAAAGCAAGAAACCACCCCCCAGGGGGGTGACCACGCTGCAGTTCCTTCTCCTTCACTCTCAGGATCTTGGGCGCACACGCACATGCGCCCGCCTGAGTTTAAGCCACCAGGTCCAGGACTCGAACCATGGTCGACTACATGGGGGGGGTCCAGCGACATAGCAATTATGCCAAATGCTGGTCCTGAGATTGGTTATTCTAACACAAAAGCCAGATAAATTAATTTGAAGTATAGTTTCAATCTCAAGGGTATACCAATACCCTAAAATGAGATTTGGGGGCCCGGTGCAGTGACACAAGTGGTAGGCTACAATGGTGTGATACTAGGGCCACCCAGAGAATGCCTGGGTTCAGGATTCCAGGTCAACCTGAACACATCAGGCACAACCACTGTGAACACATACTATTGTGTGTGTATAGCTGTCTCTCTCATTGTATATCATGAAAGAAATAAACTTTTAAAAAGGAGAACAAGGGGATTCTTATTATAGAGTCATTAGCCTGGTTCCAAGAGCACACTTTAATGGGTCTTTAACCTGTAGGCAAAATTATGTATCTGACACTTGTGTGTTTCCATCTTGAGAGTTTACAACTTCAGATTCGCAGAAGGACTAGAAGTGTACCTGGTAATATTAATCCTCTCTCCAAAAACTGCTAACAAAAAGAAGTTACTTGTTATCGTTTATTACCAGTTTTTAGGGTTTTTTCATTATATCACATTCTATTCAATTTTAAAATAAACAATCTGCATGAAGTCTTTATATTTCAATAATTACCAAAAATTCCGTGCATATCTGACCTAAAGTCATACTATCGACATCATCTCTCTCTTTCTATTTAAAACACAAACTGTTTACATTATCTATTGACTAGTATGTCCAGGTGGACTTCAAGTTTGATAGTGTCTGTAAATTGATGAAAGTAGCTTTTGAAAACAAAAATTCCCCACATTAAAGTGAAATGTACCACCAAAAAATATTTTATTTCTTCTCTTCATTGGTTAAACTGTTAGAGGAAGTTATACTGAAAGATTTAATTCTGAGCATATTCTTTTGATACTTTAAACCTAAATTTCTAATCAAGGTTCAATTAGTGCTCATCTTTGTACAACCTACAAGAGGAAAAAAGGGCAGGCTTAGTAAATAATTATTGTGTATGAGATTCAAAAAACACATAATCTACTTCAATTCAACAAGTGTTTTCCAAGCTTCATCCATCATGGCCATAGATAAATATTACTGTGGTGAGATACAGTAATACCCTCTGCTCTTAGGGGACTTAAAGAGTTTTGTGTATGGGATATAGAAACAAAGGAAAAACGAAACAATTTCAAAACTACAAAAAGAAAATACAACTTGTAATGGCTTGGTGGTATTATAACTATATATAAAACTGCTGAAGTAAAATTTTAAAAAAGGGAAGCATCACTGTGAAATTACCGTTTAGGCAAATTTTTAGACTGATCCTAAAGGTAATATTAAAAAAGAACGTCAGTAAAATCCTCTTCTGTTCATTTTAAAACAGGTTTCTTGGAGGGTCTTGCATGGCCAGATTTTGTGAATCTGTGTTTATCTTAAGGTAATACAAGTTAAATTCTACTTTAATTCTCCACATTTCTAACTCTTCCTAAATTCATTCACTGCATTTTTAGGGGTACTAACCAAAACTCTAAAAATTTCCCAAATCATCTTCAACAGGATCTTTCAAAACAATTAACATGTCATCTCCTTTCCAAAGGTAAGATCAACAAGCATCAGTTTTAGATACAATATTTAAAATAAATTTTTCCTGATTAAGTTTAAAATAACTTCAAAATCACCAACAAAATTAAGTACTTTTCCTTAATATATATTGGACTGCAAAGCTATTCATTTTCCAATTTGAGGACAAAATCATAATCACACAACTTGTATCTGAGATACAAAATACAGTTTACTGAAACAAGTACTGAAGATTGTGTGTATCATTTCATAAACCACCTGCATCAAAAATCCAAGTATTTCAAAATACAAACAACAGTAAAACTCTAGGAAAACTCAGGATGACAAGTAGCTGGAATATGTGCAAAAGGCCTACTTCCACCTGTCAGGAACCAAATACACAGCTGAAAGTAAATTAGAACGCTTCGCTTTTACTTTGGTCATTAAAGCATTATTCAAACACATAACAAAGTAAAACAAACAAACAGGATGATACATTTTATAAATCGTTTTAATGAATCCTATTAGAAAATAGGTAATTTGGAAGTCTATCGAAATATCAAACACAGAAACCAAACTGCAAAAACACTCTATTTACGAATAAACTATTTGTAAACGAGCATCAACAATCAAGTTTTTATAAATTGCCCTTTTCAAAAAATTCACCTCTTCCTAGTAGGCCTCTAGGCCCAGAAGTGGTTCCCTTGCACGATCTCTCAAGTTAAAATACCATCTTGGAAAGGTCGGGAATGAAATCTAAAAAATGGCCATAAAAGATCAGCGTCCACTCTCCAATATGAAGGAAGAGTAAGGAAGAAGGCCTTTCATTCCAGGGGCTAGGCCACGGCTATCCCGGGATGGTATCTGTGAGTACAGTACTCTTCTTAACAGAATTTATCATTAAAATGACGGACGGTACACTAGGAAGAAATATCAACTAATCTATTTAATTTTTTAAAAAATGAAGGTTCCAGTCATCACTACCACAGTTCATTTTGAGCTATTTACGGGCTGGCAGAGAGGTTTCATACACCCACACACCCCCAAGGGAGGGAAAAACCACCACCCTCCTCCCGGGGAGTTTATTGAAAATGAGCAGGTAAGAGAGGCCTCCGCAGCATGCTGGAAATCAAAGAGGGCGGCTGGAGGGTTCCGGCTGCGGAGGAAAGCCTCGTCCTCCACCCACCTCCCTTCACCTTCTCGGCAGGACGAAGGGGCGAAGGAGGCTAGGGGCTCATTAGTGCCCTGGCTAATAGACACCTGTAATGAGGAAACTTTCCGAGAGCCGATAGCGCACAGGCCCGGCCCGGCCGGAGCTCGGCGGCGGCCGCCTCTCGGGCGTCCAGGTAACCTGGCCGGCCTGGGCCTGGGGCGCCGCGGCAGCCGCGCCACCGCGCACCTTCCCGGGACGCTAGGCCCGCACGCCGCCCGGCCGGGCCGTCGCCTACCGCAGGCCGCCGCAGCCGGGGAGGTCGGGGAGCGGCGCGGGGCCCCCAAACCGCGCACCCCGACAGGCCGCCGCCGCGGCTACTTACTTTCATTTAACACCTCCACCAGGTCTGCGCAGTTCTCGCACATCGTTCGGCCGCCGCCCCCCCCCCTCCCCCGCTTCGGATCGCACTGACTGATCCCGACCGGCGGGGGGGAGGGGAGAGAGGCGGAGGTGGGGGCCGGCCGGCCGGCGGGGCGGGGAGGCGACGAGGGCGGGCGGCGGCGGGGACGGGGCGGGGAGCAGGAGGGTGGGGGAGGGGGCCGGCGGTCCCCGGAGCGGGCGGGGGAGAGGAGGGGGGCGAGGGGAGGTGCGCAGGCCGGAGGGGCGCGGAGGCGCCGGCGGCGGGGAAGGGGGGGAAGGACGGGGGGAGGGGAGAGGGAGGGAGGGGGCGGGTGGGGAGAGAAGCAGCAGAGTCACTTCACCGACCAGACGCCGCGGCCACCGCCGACGCCGCCGCCATTTTAATAGAGCGCTCGGGCTGCGCTCGGCTCTTTCCGCCGCGGCGAGGGAGCCGACGAGCTCGCGCTCTCATTCCTCCGCCTCCCTCTCTCTCTCCGCCCGCCCGCCCTCCCACCTCGGCCTCCGCACACACGCCGCACGCCGCACGCCCCACTCCCCGCCGCGGCGGCTCGCCCTCCCTTTCCTCTTCCGTCCGGCCTCCCCGCCCTCCGTCCACCCCCTCCGCGCGCTCGCCCACCCCGCCCAGCCCGGATCTCTGTCAGCGGCCGGAAGGGAAACGCGAAGCCAGCGCGGCCGCGGGGGGAGTCCGGGTGAGTAGAAGATGGCGGAGGCACCGAGCGGGTCGCGGTTGCGCGGAGTCGCCGACCGCGGCGGGCTCCGATGCCCAGCGAGTGCTGGGTCACTCGCGCCGCCTTGTCTCCGCCCCTGTGCCTCGCCGTTTTCCTCCAGGCCCACGAAGGAGGATCGGGGTTGGTTCCCCTCGTGTCCCCCTGTCCCACGCTCAGGTGTCGGCGGTGAGAGGTGCGGGGTCTGGGCCACGCCGCCCCAGGTTCGGGTACACGCCGGGTCCCCACGGGGCTCTGAGAATGGAACGGCCCGGGGCCGAGCTGAACCTGCATCGGTGCTTGTCGCTACCCTGTTGTTCTGTGAGGCCCAGCCGTCCCCAAGCGGTAGACACCTTGATGTGACTGGAAATGGCGGGGGAGAGCATTCGTGTGGCATCTCCTCCTTTTTTACGCAAGAGGGCCCCTCACGACGTGCGCATCAACCCCTCACCTGAAACAGCACGTTACACTTCTCGGCAGAGGGCAGACGGCAAGGATATCACGGACTGAGAACAGGTGAAGGAAAGGGAACAGCCCTGAAGTTTGGTGTTGTGTGAACTGATTGATAGTTAACACCGGAAAATGTTTTCTCACACCTTCCAACTGATTTTGAGGTGGCAGCCGAGAGACCTTGACCTCAAGAAGGATCTCCTCAGGAATATTTGTGATTTGTTTAAAACTAACCTGGTTTCTCTAGGGCCATCTAATTGAATTCTTGCCCGTGAATGTAAGCAAAACCTGCAAGGTAGGTCTTTTCAGGAAAATTGCCCTTTCCTAATAAAAAAGGAGCAAATTTAGCTAAGATGGCGTTTAACCCTTACTTCTTTCTGCCTAAAATGTGATCTTGACAATGCAAATTAAATAGCATCCGTTTTGTGATATTTTTGAACACTGAAAACACAAATGAGATAAAAGCCGGTCTTAAATCGATAGTGCAGAATAATAATGATGCATTCTTGAAGTTGTCTGTCTCCAGATTGCTTATGTCAGATTTCTGTTACTTTTAGACGAACACATTTCTAACTGATACAAATATTCATGAGGTATTTTTATGTCATCTGTGCTGTAAGACCCCAGAGGACAACTGCTTCTGTAGATGTGAAGTACTAGGATGTGTTGAAGACACATTCTGATCTTTAAAGAAAAAAAATTTAACAGCTTGCTTTTGTGTGCGTATGTTAAGGGACTGCTTCTGAAATTACAAGGTTAAGTGTGTGTATAATCATATAACATTTAATTCCTTTATTCCCACTACATCCTTTTGGCTGAACTTTATTCATAGAGTGTGTGTGTGTGTGTGTGTGTATATACACATCATATATATATATACACACATCCTTTTTTTGAGGTAGGATCTTGCTATGTTGCCCACGCTGGCCTCAAACCCAGTCTTTTGCCTCAGCCTCCCCAGTCTGAGGACTACAGGCAAGCACCACTGAGCCTGGTTTCTGTCCTTTGTATATTCTCTTTTATGAAAGCCATTACTATCCAGTGGCAAGCCAAACCTCCTTCACCAGCCTCCCACCTCTAATCATCAAGTAAGTGTTAAAAAGACATCTTCCTAAATTTCTATGGTATTGTTCTCCATTAGAATTCACCTCTACAAGTCCATTTCTTCATAAATCTGGAATGCGAGATTTTAATTGCTGTGGTGCAGCTTTCTCCAGTCAGTGGTGCCAGCTCCACATCTGTTTGCTTTTGTAGCTCTTGTATCATGGTCATAGTTTTACTCAAAGTAACACAGTTTCAGCTCTTAGTCTCTTTCTGTTCAACAGCAACTGGTTTAAAGCATGCACTCAAAGTTTGGTCCCAAGGTTTCATCACTGACAATTCCTTTAAAAACTGAATTTTTCTTACCTGCTATATCAGGGTGATCGGTCTTGATTTCATATTCCAGCCTATACTGAAAGTAATCCAGATTAGAGTCACCTTTCTGGAACATCAGTTCCAGCTTACCGACCTCCACAGAAATATACATGATATGGGCCAGCCATGGAGCACAGTGGTTAAAAATGCTCTGAAGGAACCCAGATCCCATATGGATGAGCACAACCCCAGTCCCTGCCCTGGCAGCTCAAAAAATTCACATGGCACATGTACATATGCTCAAGATCATAATGGGACAGAGGAAAAAGGGTTGCAGTGTGACCAGGCCCCATTGAGGGCCTGGCTCTATCTCTTTGGCACATGCCCTCTGGGATATATAAATTCACACACACACACACACACACACACTGATGCTTGGTTTAAAATGATTTGAGAATCTAAGCCTAGCTGCACATGATGGTTTAGACACTGCTACTTTGCTAAGGTCACATGGGAGGCCTGTGTTTGATTCCTTTTTTTTTTTTTTTTTTTTTTTTTTTTTGGAGAGGTTTTTGCTACATGCCTCGGGCACTCACCAGACAGAGACAGAAAGCAAGAAATCACCCCCCCAGGGGGGATGGGCACACGCACACACACACACAGGCCCAACATGAGTTTTAAGCCACCGGGTCCGGGGCATGGACCACGGTCGACTACATGGGAGTCCAGTGACATAGGTTACGCTAACTGCCGGTCCCGGCTGTGTTTGATTCTTAATCCAACCTAAAGCCAGGCAAGGTGTTACACACCTGAAGTTCCAGATGCTCAGGAGTCTGAGGCAGGAGGGTCACAAATTTGCAGGCCAATATGAGCTACATAAGGAGAGCCTATCCAAAAACTAAATGCTTTGAGAGCCAGCCAGTGGTGGTTAAGGCAGCTGGATCTCACATGGCTAACTGTGTGTTTCAAGTCTTAGACCAGTGACTTTAAAATCACAGGATACATATTACTTGTGTGCCCCAAACCCCAAGAAGAGTAGAAAGGATTGTACTGGTGCAATCCTCCCTGGTAATGTTTTCTCACTTTCTCAATCTCTCTCTGGTGCTCACCCATAGAAAATTTTAGAATATAAATCCTTTGAGAATCTAGAGAATTTTGTTAGAAATGATCATTGCTCGGGGCCAGCAGGTAGTGTGGTGGTTAAGGTCACTGGACTCCCAGATGGCCAACCTTGGTTCGAGTCCTGCACCTGGTGGCTTGCTTTCTTACTTTCCCTTTCTCTCTCTCTGTCCCTCTTGGGTCAAATTAAAATAAAGTTTAAAAAAAATTCTAAAAAAAAAAAGAAAGAAAGAAATGATTATTGCTCTTAAATGATCTTTATCAGAGTGCAACAAACATTTTCTATAAAGGGTAGATAGTAAATACTTCAAGCTTTAAAGATGACATGAACTGTCTGATAGCCTGGTGGTTGAGGGAGCTATATACCCCATATAGCTGAACACAGTTCAAATCTTGGCCCCAACAGCTTGAAAACCACTCTGGACATGTGTGCATGCCAATAATCCCAACAGAATGGAGAAAAAGAGAAGTGATTGTGGCATAACCATGCCACATTGAAGGGGTTCTCTCTTTAAATCTGTTTTTGGTGAGCACATGCACTCTGGTAATTAAAAAGAAAGAAAATTATTTGGGGGCCAGCAGGTGGCATGGTGGTTAAGGTGCTGGACACTCCCACATGGGCGACCAAGGTTCAAGTCCTGGACCTGGTGGCTTGCTTTCTCACTTTCCTTCTCTCTCTCTCTCTCTCTCTCTCTCTGTCTCTCTGTGTCTCTCTCTAGTCAAATTAAAACAGATAAATAAAATTAAATTAATAATTCTTTTAAAAAAATTATGATTTGGGTCTCCTCAGCTATCCAACTCTTAGCAGAACAGCAGCCATAGATAATACATAGTAGACTAAATGGTTGCTTTCCAATAAAACTGCATTCATGGACATTTTCATGTGTTACAAAATCATTTTGTTTTGCTTTGAGTGATTTTGCTAGCGGGTGTGTGTACTTGCTGGAGAGACAGGGAGAAACAGAAAACATGAAATCACTCCCTAGGGAACACGGCCATACCACAGTCCCTTCTCCATTCTCCTCTTGGGATTCTGGGCACACATGCACAAGTGTCTGGTGTGAATTTTAAGCTATAGGATCCAGGACTCAAACCACATTGGACCACATGAGAGTCCAGTGTCTTAACCATCTGCTGCTCCCTTCTTTTGATGTGGCAGGCCAAATCTGGCTTATGAGCTGTAGTTTATCTACCTCTAACGTACTTCAGCTGCTTATGAACAGATTAAGTCGCAGAAGCTATTGGGTTGTGTGAAAAGTTATAATGCATCTTTGCATAGAAGAACAAAAAATATATATAATGGCTTTTCCAGCAACCCAGTAGTAAAAGCAAGGTTGCCTGCCTCTTTGACTCTGGATTCCCTATTATCTACTGACTTGGTATATGTATCAACAGAGCCCTTTCAGTGTTCAACTGTATGGTCTAAGTCCCTCACCTAGCAGCTTGAAAAATATGCTGGGTACGTGTGCATTCATGCCCAAAATCCAAAAGTAGAATGAAGAAAAAAGGATTGGGCCCAATAGCTTGAAAACCACTCTGGACATGTGTGTGCAATCCCCCAGGGAGGTGATTTCTCTGTTTCTCTTTCTCTGGTGAGTAAGTACATTGACTCTGTAGCAAAAAACAAACCAAAAAAAAGAAGAAGAAAAGAAAAAGTATGCATTCTGAAAGAATAATGAAACAGAACCTCTGGTTAAATACCTCTTAAACTCTAGATTTTCAAACCATATAAGCAGCAGCAATCACCATGCTACCTTAGATAGCTTCAAGATTGGTAAGGATGACTCTTCAACATTTTATTCACATGTCACCATCTAGTGGTAGAATTGTGCTTTCGGTAAAATTAAAGTATGTGAAATTTCTAATTCTCCAGTTTGTAATATATTTGAGGTATGTTACTAAGTACTTTTTTGAAATCCAGCCACACACAAACATCTTTGGAAAATTTATTTATATGGAAATGATTTGCCCTTCTTAGTATTCCGGTTATTATTGAATATAGGATTTTTTTAAAGAATTATTTATCTAATTCCTTTTTTTTTTTTTTTTTTTAATTTGACCAGAGAGAGAAAGGGAAAGGGAGAAAGCAAGCCACCAGGTCTGGGACTGAACAGCAGTCAACCACGTGGGAATCCAGTGCCTTTAACCACCATTGCCACCTGCTGGCCCTGAATATAGGATTTTAACTTTTATCTTTTCATAGTATTTGGAACTTGTAGTTCAAACATGGTTATCAGTAATGGAGACCAAAATTACTGCAGAATTTATTCTCCCTCACAGCTAAACTCCAGTACTATTTTGTACAACTTAAGGCCATTGTTAGAAGGTATCTGTTTTCTTCATAGCATCCAGCCCAGTGCTTTGTACATAAGCTCAACAAATTATTGTTTGGTTCTTCGGTTTGTTTTAGGATTATTTTGTCATTATTGTTATTTTTTAATTTGCTACATGGCACGTGTACTCACCAGAGAGAGAGAGAGCAAGCCGCCAGGTCCAGGACTTGAACCGTGGTCAGCCATGAGGGAGTCCAGCGCCTTCACCACCACGCCATCTGCTGGCCTTGCTGTTTGACTCTTAAAGTACTAGAATGATTATTTTTAAACATAAATTGGATTATAACACTTTTCTGCTTAACCCTTAACTAATTTCCTGTTGCATTTAAAATAAATTTGTGCCTTCCCTAACTTTCTTTCTACTTTATTTTTCTTTAAAATAATTATTTACTTAGGGGACCAGCTGATGGCATAATGTTGCTGAACTCCCACATGGTCTACCGCATTTTGAGTTCCAGAGACCCAGAGGCTTGAGACTTACGCTGCCTCAAGCCAGGTGCATGTGTGTGCATGCTCAAAATCCCAAGAAAATGTGGAAGGGATTGTGGCATGGCCATTCGCCTGGGGGGTGATTTATCGCTTTCTGTCAAGCACACATGCCCTATAGCAAAAGTCTCTCTCCAGAGATTAATCATTTAACTTTATTATTATTTTTTTTTCTTTGCTATGGACATGTACACTCGAGAGAGGGAAAAAGCTACCAGGTCCAGGACTCAAATCATGGCTGGCCATGTGGAAGTCCAGCACCTTAACCACCACACCACCTACTAGCCCCATATCTTCTGCTTGTAACATAAACCTTTCTTGCTCTGGATCTTGGTGTATATTGTCTCTAGCGTATGCTCTCTTATTTTGAAATGTTTGCAAGATTTCAAATTAAAACATTGGTTCAAACTATAACTCCCTTCCCCTCTAATATCCCATCAGAGTACTCTTATTTTGTGTTTCTTACTATAGTCAGTAGTTACTTTGTTTTCTTGAAATAAATATTTATAAGTGAGAACAAATGAACTATTAACAGTATCTCAGAGGTTGAAAAAAATAACACAATACTGAATACACAGCTTTTTATTTTCTTCAGATTCGAGGGGGTTTTTTGTTTGTTTTTTTGGTGTTTTGGGTTTTTTTGTTGTTTTGGTTCATATGCATTTTTTTCCCAAGACAAAGAGACCTGAAATAACAGAGTAGAATGAGAACTTTCAGGGGGAAAAGGCTCTGCATGGCTTTCAGTTCTGGTTTTGCTGGGGGAGTTGTCCTTCTTTTTTAAAAAAAATATTTTCTATAATCACTGTACATCATTACAGCTTGTAAAATGAATTTACCCAACATGAACACACTTCACACAAGTCCAGTTGGAGGTACCATACAAATTATCAACAGTAAATTTGTGTCCCTTAAATATCCTATTTTTCTCCTTGATTCCTTTCCTCTCATTCTCAGTCATCTCCCACCCTCTTCCGATACGGTCTCCAGTATTCATAACCATTTTCCATGCTTCTGTATCCTCTAATCTTTTAGTCTCCACCAGAGTGCAGATGGTCTGTGTGTATTAGAAGGAGACATACAGTGTCCCTCTCTCATAGTCTGGATTGTTTTACTCAGCAATAAATCTTCCATATTCATCCACTGTCTAGCAAATGCCAGGGACTTTTTAATGGCTGAGTAATAGTCCATGGTGTACACGTGCCACACTTTTTCAATCCATTCATCTGTTCCTGGACATTTTGGCTGGTCAGATTTAGTTTTTGTGGGGTTTATTGATTTGTTTTTTATAACTTTGCTATATATAGGGCATATACACTGCTGGAAAGAAAGAATGAGAGAGAGAATGAGCTAGCATACTCCCTAGAGGGATGGCCACACTGCAATACCTTTACTTCCATTCTCCTCTCAGAAATTGTGGCATGCAGACACATGCCCACTGTTAATTTTCAAGCCACTAGGTCTGGGACTCAAACTATATAGTCGGCCACTTGAGATCCAGCCATTTTAACCACCATGCCTATCAGTTGGCCCACATTTTGTGATTTAATTATACAAAGATCAAGAATCAGTTCTGTATCCTAAAAATATTTGTTTATTAAAACTGTATGGGGGACCAGCAGTTGTCATAATGGCTTTGTTGCTGGATTCCCATATAGTCGACTGTGGTTTGAGTCCCAGACCTGGTGGCTTAAAACTCACGCCAGGTGCGTGTGCGTGCGTGCCCAAGATCCCGAGAGGAGAATGGAGAAGGGATTTCGGCGTGGCCATCCCCCCTGGGAGATGATTTCTCGCTTTCTGTCTCTCTCTCTGTCTGTCTGGCGAGCACACGCACCCTATAGCAAAAACCTCTCCCAAAAAAAAGAAAACTATCAATACTTTAATCAACTATACAAAAAAGATGAGACAAATGTGCATTTACAGAACTGCATTATCAGTCAGTCCCGCTCTGTGCAGAGGGAATACCCAGCATGATCTCATTGATTTATGAGGACACAGAGCAGTCCTTGTTTGGATGGGCACACTCATCTAACTTGTCTGGTGTTGTCAGACCAACTCCAGGTTTCCTCTTGCTTGTGAATGTGCACGACCAGTTGTCTGCTGCTTAGAGCAGACATTTACCTTCCTCATCCACCATCCATTGGAGACAGACTGCAACCACTCAGATGATTGATTCAACCCCTTCTTCAGGGAGGATTTCCTGGTGGGCCTCTTCCTTCATCATATTGGAATCATATGAATTTCTATAGCCTCTTCTTCACATTTTGCTGAAGCAGTATTTTGAAAAACGAAACTATAAGCTTAGCTATTCCTCAGAAGAAATCTGTTATCAAAGATAATCTCCATGAGAACTGACTCTGGCTGTCCAGCACTTGTCCACTGGAGATAAAACTGTCCCGTTCCTGTTCCCTGCTTTGGAGCTACCAGTTACTTTATTTCTATGTTTATTTGTATCAGGGACACAATGGGCTAAAAGTAAAATAATTTCAATTACGTCCACCCTCTTAATGCAGTGCTTAAGCCCTATACAAGAAAAGCTGAACCGCATGTGAACAACTTGTTTGAATCCCAGCCCTTGCAGCTTAAAAAACACTGGTTGGGCCAGCAGGTGGAATGGAGGAGGCAGCTGGATCTACATGGCTGAAATAAGTTCCAGAATGAGAAAATTTGTATAGTATGCCTTCAGTAAATGTATATATTTCAAAGTATCAAATTCTGGTATTGGACACTGGGGAATATTAAGAATGTGTATAAAATATATTTTGTCAGGTCATTATCAAACTTGCTATGTATTGGGGCCAGCAGGTGGCATGGTGGTTAGGGGCACTGGACTCCCACATGGCCGACCACAGTTCGAGTCCCGGACCTGGTGGTTTGCTTTCTCACTTTCTGCCTCTCTTTCTCTCTCCTCTCTATGTGGTCAAACAAAGTAAATAAATAAAGGTAAATAAAATAATTCTTTAAAAAAAAAAACTTGCTATGTATTTAATGAAACAAATATGTATCACTACAATTTAATTGGTGTGGTACTAGCATTAGCATTTTATTTTTTGTTAATAGGGGGTGGAAAATAAAGCATTCCATGGTACAACAAGAGAACTGACTATAATTTAAATAAAAATCTTACAAATTTGACAACGAATTTTTTTTTAAGAGTTTTTTTTTTTTTTTTTTTAGAGGTTTTTGCTATAGGGCGTGTGCACTTGCCAGAAAGACAGAGACAGAGAAAGAAAGTGAGAAATCACTCCCCGGGGGGATGGCCACGCTACAATCCCTTCTCCTCCATTCTCCTCTCGGGATCTTGGGCACACACACACACGTGCCCAGCATGAGCTTAAGCCACCGGGTCCGTGACTCGAACCAAGGTCAACTGTATGTGAATCCAGCAACATAGCCATTACGCCATTACGCTGGCCCCATTTTAAGAGAGATTTTTGCTATTTGGCTCATATACTCGCCAGACAGACAGAGACAGAGGGCAAGAAAAACCCCCAAGGGGGATGGCCACATCACATTCCCTTCTCCAGTCTCCTCTTGGGATTTTGGGCATACATATACATATGCCCAGAGTGAGTTTCAAGCCTAGGGATCCGGCATTTAAACTATGTGGTTCACATGGGAGTCTAGCAATGTAACCGTTAAACCAGCTGCTGGTCCTAACAAAGAATTTTTAACTACCTTATTTAGTTCCTTACCTTAAAACTTTATAAAATGTTTATACGTGGTTTTATATATTGTATCTGTCTCCTCGGATAAAAACCAGCATGGGCCAGCCCTCTTAACACAGCAGTTAACTGCTGTACATAAGTAGCCATATCCCACAAGATTGATCCCAGTTCAAATCCTGGCCCTGACAGCTTGATAAACATACCAGGCACATGTGCATGCATGCCCCAAATCTAGAGAAATAGAGGGGAAAATGATTGTAGCATGACTACAGCCCATTGGGGTGGTTTTCTCTCTCCCTCCCTCTCCCCCCTTTCTCTCTCTGGCAAGCAATTTTACCCTCTGGCAATTAGGTGAAAAAGAGGGCCAATCAATAGCCTAATGGTAAAGAATTCAGATCGCATATGACTATATTTTGAATCCCAGCCCTGATTGGTTGAAAAACATGCTAGTCTCACTTGTGACCCCCAAACATCTCATTGGGCATGCTTTCTTGCCTTCCTTGTCCTTCTGACAAGCACTTGTACCTCTGACAATTTAAAAGGGGGAAGCACCAGGTGGATGGTGGTTAAGGTGCTAGACACTCCTACATGGCTAACCACGGTTTGAGTCCCAGACCTGGCAGCTTGCTTTCTCACTTGCTCGCTCGCTCGCTCGCTCTCTCTATGTGTCTTTCTGGTCAAATTAAAATAAATGAATGAATAAATAAAATTAAATCTTAAAAAAAAAAAAAAAAAAAAAAAAAACAGAAGGAAAAGCATCTTATAAAAGTACCTAATTATCAGGACCAGCAGTTGGCGTATTGGCTGTGTTGCTGGACTCCCACATAGCCGACCACGGTTCCGAGTCCTGGACCTGGTGGCTTAAACTCACACTGGGCACGTGTGTGTGCGTGCCCAAGATCCCAAGAGGAGAATGGAGGAGAAGGGATTGCAGCGTGGCCATCCCCCCTGGGGGGGTGATTTCTCGCTTTCTGTCTCTCTGTCTCTCTCTGTCTTTCTGGCGAGCGCACGAGTCCTGTTGCAAAAACCTCTCCAAAAAAAAAAAATATCTAATTAATCTTTAATGGAGACTTTCAAAAAAACAATAATTTTAAATGTTCCTTTTTTCTTACCACCAAGTTTTGAACATTAGGGCAATTCTTCATATTTGCCATAAAACTACACAAGGGGATGGACCAGACACTGGTGCAGCAATAATACCTAATGGTCTGTAAGGCAAAGCCATACAGAAAGGTTCCAAGTTTGTTTCCAAAGACTTCTCTGAGTGCACCAAGCACATGCATGCACATGCTCATGATGCAGGGCTGAGACCAGGATAAATCTTGGCCTCAAGACCATGTTGGAGTCTCCTTCCTGCCCAGCACCTAGCAAGGCAAGAGTCCATGTGCAAGGAGATGGGCCCAGCCCTGCCCTTTAAACTGGAAAGCTTCTGTACCAAACCCCTCCTTCCAGCCCAACCCCTAACAAAGCACAGGTAGGGTAGGGGTTCTGTTTTCTGTCTTAATTTAGCTTCTACCTAGCATGCCCAGTGATTCTGTTTATTTTTTTGCCTTAAAAATTTTTTTTCGGGACCAGCAGCTAGCACAATGGCTATGTCGCTGGACTCCCATGTAGTCGACCACGGTTCGCGTCCCAGACCCGATGACTTAAAACTCATACCAGGCGCGTGTGCGTGCGTGCCCAAGATCCCGAGAGGAGAACGGAGGAGAAAGGATTGCAGCGTGGCCATCCCCCCGGGGGTTGATTTCTCACTTTCTGTCTCTCTGTCTCTGTCTAGCTGGCGAGCGCATGCGCCCTATGGCAAAAACCTCTCCAAAAAAAAAAAAATTCTTTTTTCCTTTTGTCTTATTTTGTTCTTTTTCCTTTTTTTCTTGTCTTTTACCAGACTTTCTCACCTCGATTCTCAGCTTCCACACATTGAGTGTCTAGACATGTCCAGGTGCACAGTAGCGAAACATCTGAATACTTTTTTAGGTTCATAGAAAACCTCAACCCCCAATGAACTGCTACAGAGAGACACTCAACTTTGTAAGTCTGAATTCAAATCTTTCTGTGGATACCGCTTCGCAAAACATAGCAGTAGAGGAGAAACAGGCATAGAATTACCTCACAGTAAAGTGAAGCATACAAGCTTACAGTAGCAGAAATCTCCAACAAATTAGCCAAACATTAATATGCCAACAAATGACTAAAAATCAGATAAGGAAAGCAGTTTTAACTTAAAGAAATCCTAAGGAACCTTGCTTAAAACTTAAAGCCAGGAATTACCAGCTGAACTTGCTATTGAAAGTAGTTAGATTATTTAAGAAGTTGTGTGATCAATACAATGTGGGGGGAAAAGGAATGGAAGACAACTGTAGAGACCAGAGATAGAGTGAGAAGAGGGTGGGAAAGGACAGATGGTCAGAAATAGGGGTTAAACTAGAAATGGAAAATTTTTTACAATAACATGCATGATTAAGCCACTATGCGGTATATTCTGGACAGGAAATCACATTTTGTATGCTGTGATGATGCTTAGGGAATGAATGTAAATTAACTTTAAAAGGTTTCAGAAAAAAAAAAAAAAAAAAAAAAACTGTTTTTCTTGAAATTAAAAAAAATGCATTGCAAGTACCTATTTGAGGGACCAGCAGGTGGCATGGTGGTTAAGGCACTGGATGCTCCCACATGGCTGACCACGGTTCGAATCCTGGACCTGGTGGCTTGCTATGTCACCTTCTCTCTCTCTCTCTGTGTATCTCTCTAGTCAAATTAAAAATGAATGAATGAATAAGTAAAGTTAAATAATTTTTTTGGAGAGGTTTTCGCTACAGGGCGCGTGCGCTCGCCAGAAAGACAGAGACAGAGAGATAGAAAGCGAGAAGTCACCCCCCAGGGGGGATGGCCACATCGCAATTCCTTCTCCTCCATTCTCCTCTTGGGATCTTGGGCACGCACGCACGCACACGCGCCCAGCATGAGTTTAAGCCGCTGGGTCCAGGACGTGAACCGCGGTTGACTACATGGGAGTCCAGCGACATAGCTATTACACTAACTGCTGGTCCCAACAAATAATTTTTTAAAAAGTACCTAATTGATGACTGCAGTAAGCTACATAGCCCCAGCTAGGTGCTACTTTATAGTATGTTTATTCTACTCACTGAGGTTTATGCCTAAAGTCAGACTTGTGTTCATGGATATGTATATATCAGCTGTGCTTGCTATTCAAAATATTTAATTAATTAAAATCTTTAGTGAATCAATAAAATGTGGGGGGAAAAGGCATAGAAAGCAACCATAGATACCAGAGACAGTGTGGGAGGAGGGTGGGAGATGGCAGAGGGTGAGAGAGAGGGAATCAAGGATGGGAACAAAAGCAAAATGTACAGGAAACAAGAAACGGAAAATTATTTGTTGATGATAACACGTATGTTGATGTGCTTGATTGAGCCAATATTCAGTGTGTTCTGGATGAAAATCTCATTTTGTATGCTGTAATGATGTACAGTGAGTGAATGTAAATAAATTTAAATAAATTTAAAAATAAACTGAAATCAGATAAGAGACTGTAAAGTGAGCAATAGGGAGAAATATGGAGCTGCAGTGAGTGTGGCTCATCTCTCACATACCTCTGAATTCTCAGTTGAATCCTCACAGCTCAGCCCAGGTACACCTATCCCCTAAAAACTGTGAGGCCTTTGTAATATCCAGTTCCATTAACAAAAGTACAGGTTTTGCTTGGTGAGGATCAGGGAAACAGAACTAGAAATATTGCAGGTCATCTCCCACATGCTTCTAACACTCAGAATTAACTCCAAGAAAGTAGGAAGTAACAGTCAGTCGATGACCAGAAACCACTGCAGAAGAACAAGAAATATGGGAAACCAAGAAAATATATTTTGCCCAAGGGGAAAGAACAGCCTTTCATCATCCACAGACAGTACAATGGAACTCATGGAAATGTCAGATAAATAATTTAGAATATTCATAGTGACAAAGCTAACAGAGATACAAGAGAAGAGAGACAACGAACTCGAGAAGACGCAGTAGAAAAGGGACAATGAGTTCCAGGAGGTGAAGAAGTTCTTGCACAATCTGAAAGAGGAAATAGACACCATAAAAAAGAATCGATTGGAATTGTTAGTGATGAAGGCTGTAATACAGTAATTCAAAACCTCCCTTGAAAGTATTAAAAGCAACTTAAGGACCAATAGTTAAGGTAAGGCTATGTCGCTGGACTCCCATGTAGTTGACCGCGGTTCGACTCCTGGACCTGGTGGTTTAAAATCATGCCGAGTGCATGTGCATACATGCCCAAGATCCCAAGAGGAGATTGGAGGAAAAGGGATTGCAGCGTGGCCATCCCCCCCAGGGGAGTGATTTCTTGTTTTCTATCTCTCTGACTCTCTCTTTCTGGCGAGCACACACGCCCTATATCAAAAACCTCTTAGGAAAAAAAAATAGGCAGCTTAGATCATGCAGAAGCCCAGATGATCGAATCTCAGATGGAGAAGACAGAACCAATGACTTAGAAAATTTCACCAAAAAGACTGAGAAAATAACCCCCATAAGAATAATATACAGGGACCAGCAGTTAGCATAATGGCTATGTCGCTGGACTCCCACGTAGTCGACCATGGTTCAAGTCCCGGACCCGGTGGCTTAAACTCACGCCGGGCACGTGTGCATGCGTGCCCAAGATCCCGAGAGGAGAATGGAGAAGGGATTGCGGCGTGGCCATCCCCTCTGGGGGGTGATTTCTCGCTTTCTATCTCTCTGTCTCTCT
Source organism: Tupaia tana (assembly GCA_026018925.1). Classification (NCBI taxonomy): domain Eukaryota; kingdom Metazoa; phylum Chordata; class Mammalia; order Scandentia; family Tupaiidae; genus Tupaia; species Tupaia tana. Next base: position 173,601,133 of record JAKSZU010000003.1, on the reverse strand, counting down.
CTGTCTGGTGAGCGCACATGCCCTATAGCAAAAACCTCAAAAAAAAAAAAAAAAAAAAGAATAATATACAAATTATACTAGATATCATTAGATGCCCAAACATCCAGATAATTGGTATTCCAGATGGTAAAGAAACTAATAGAGGCATTGATACTCTATTCCATAAATCCTGGATGAAACCTTTCCAAACCTAGAGAGGCAAATATCCAGACCCAAGAAATAAATACAAAGGACCCCAAATAGAATCAACCCAAGTCTTCTCCAAGGCACATCACAGCCAGATTGACCACAACCGAAAGACAAGATACTAAAATTGGCAAGAGAGAAACATCAAGTTACTTTAAAAGGATATCCCATCAAGCTAACATCAGACTTCTTGTTGGAAACAATGCAAGCAAGGAAAGAATCAGAAAATATATTCAAAGTGTTGAACTGAAAAATAATTTCAACCAAGAATACTGTACCCATCAAGATTATCCTTCATATGGAAAGAAAAGCCCAGAACATTATCAGATAAACAAAACCTGAAAGAATTTACCAACACCAGACCACCCACCTCTTTGAGAAGGACTGAAGAGAATGCTATACCAGAAAAACTAAAGATAGGCAGAAATAACAACAAAAAAATAACCAAGACATAGGCCAACCTAATGGTAGGGACAAGTTCAGAGAGATCTATAACAGTGTTGAATGTTAACTTCCAGGATTTTTTTTAAAAGAATTATTTATTTAATTTTATTTATTCATTCATTTATTTCAATATGACCAGAGACACAAAGAGAAAGAAAGAGAGAGAGAAGGAAAGTGAGAAAGCAAGCCACCAGGTCCGGGACTCGAACCATGGAACTTCCAGGATTTTAACGGAAGGGTAACACTACAGTGACACTTCAAATTCAATAAAAGAGAGATTACATGAGACTGAACTGGTGAAATAGAATTCTATGACCTTTTGTCTAAAACATCACTGATTTTCTTTTATGCTTTGTCTACCAGATTTAAGGATTTGGGTTTTCTTTTTAGTGGTTGATTATCTTAGCAATTTGTTTTAAAAATATATTTTTTAATTAAAACAGAAACTTTATTCCCTTTTTGACCCCTCTGCATTTGGAAAGTATTTGTGAATATTTTTATTTTGTGGCAGAATGGTTATTTGCCAAAGTTCAATAATACAGCAGTATCTGTTGCCTTGCATCAGAAATTGAATTCTTATGAGGCTTTGTGCAAATAACAGACCAAATTCAGATTAACCTAATTTTTTTTGCAAATAAGTTAGTTTATACCTCTCTTTAGTAAAAGGGGAAATGGAGAGAGGGGGGAAAATGTGTGCTTTTCACTAGATTCTAACTTTGTACATATTTTTAGTTTAAGATCTTTTGTGAATGAATAAAATGTGAAAAAAATAGTACGGAAGGAAGGGAGGAGAAAAGGAAAGAAAAAAACAAGTACACTTAATTGACAAAAAAATGAGACACTATTGGCTAATAATAATACATATCGTAATATCTTTTGTCTTGACTGAAGTGCATGGTTTTTGTGCTGGAAAAAGAAATGTTGTATACTATAAAGACATGATTAAATATAAATATTTTTTAAATAAACGTTTTAAAAAAAGAAAAAGACCATATTGGAGATGCTTGTCCCACTTTCACTCTGTCTCTTGTTTGCTGATGGAAGAAGTAAATTTAGGGAAAAAAAGAATAAACTGGTCCAGCCAGGTGGTATGGTGGTTAAGGCAGCTAAATCCTCTATAGCTGACTGTGTATTTCAAGTCCTGTCCCACCAGCTTGAATATGCTGGGCATGTGTGCATGCAATGCCCCAAATCCCAAGACAACAATGGAGAAGAGATTACAGCATGGTCATTCCCCAGAGGGGAAATAGTTCATTCTCTCGTTTTCTCTCTCTCTGGCACCATATGCACCTTATAGCTAAACTTAAAAAAAAAAAAATAGTAAGTGAAGAGACTCCCAAAGTTTTTGGAAAGATAGAATTAAAGTGCAAGTTTATTTTGGTGCATTTTAGGCAAGCCCTATATCCTAGTGGTTAAGGGAAGCCAAGTAGCCTATGAGGGTTCAAATCCTGTTTCCGTTGGCTTAAAAAACACATCAGCTAGGGGTGCCGCACACGGCATGGTGGTTAAGGTGCTGGACATTCCCACATGGACGACCACAGTTCAATTCCTGGACCTGGTGGCTTGCTTGCTTGCTTTCTCACTTTCCCTCCCTCTGTCTCTCTCTAGTCAAATTAGAAATAAATGAATAAGTAAAATTAAAATAATTTTTTTTAAGAAGCTTTTGCTATAGGGCACGTGCGCTCGCCAGACAGACAGAGAGAAAGCGAGAAATTACCCCCCAGGGGGGATGGTCATGCCGCAATCCCTTCTCCTCCATTCTCCTCTCAGGATCTTGGGCATGCACGCACACGCGCCCGGCGAGAGTTTAAGCCACCACGTCCGGGACGTGAACCGCAGTCGACTACGTGGGATTCCAGCGACATAGCCATTACGCTAACTGCTGGTCCCTAAAATAATTCTTTAAACATACACACACACACACACACACACACACACACACGCACACACACACCCCAGATGCATCTATGTGTGTGCCCAAAATCCCAATAGGATGAAGAAACAAGGGACTGTGGTGTGATGATACCCCATTGGGGATATTTTCTCCCTCTCCTGCAAGAGTTCACACACTCTAACAGCTAAAAAGAAAAAGAAAAAAACATCACCACCACTGGAGTATGCCGAACTGGGGCATAAAGACTTCCCAAACATTACAAGGATTTGATCCTTAAGCTTATAGACCTGGGAGACTTGTTCGAATTGAATAATTTTTTTTTTCTGTGATTACCACTAAGTGACTTTGAGCAAGTTGCTATTTCTTTACCTTATTTTTTCTTAACTACACAATGGGGTTAATAATAGTACTGATCTCGGGATTGTCCTAAGAATGAAAGAAGTTACTACTACAGGGACCAGCAGTTAGCGTAATGGCTATGTCACTGGACTCCCATGTAGTGGACCGCGGTTCGCGTCCCGGACCCGGTGGCTTAAAACTCATGCCGGGCGCATGTGCGTGCAGGCCCAAGATCCTGAGAGAACAGAGGAGAAGGGATTGTGGCATGGCCATCCCCGCTGGGGGGTGATTTCTCGCTTTCTATCTCTCTGTCTCTGAGTTTCTGGTGAGCGCACTAGTCCTATAGCAAAAACCTCTCCAAAAAAAAGAAATTGGAATTGTTGAGTACAGACTTCTTTAACTATTCTAGATATTAGATATTGCTAGTTTGCTCTCCAAAGTGCATGTGTCAATTTATACAATCTGCAGCAGGTATAGTTCCTGTTTCTTCATATTCTTGCCAAACTTGGTCTTAACAAATCTTTTTAATCTTTGTGTGAAATGCTATCCATGTTTTAAATTTCACCTCCAAGACAACTACTGAGGTTGAGTAATAGCTCATTTTTACTAGACCTAATGTCATTACATTAGTCCCTGCTTATCCAGTTTCACTGTCTGTAGATTCAGTCACCCACAGTCAACCTTAGTCTGAAAATATTAAATAGAAAACTCCAAAAACAATTCTTAAGTTTTAAAGTGCACATCATCCTGATGACATCTTGCACTCTATCACATCAACCTGGCCCACCTCACCAGGGACATGAGTCATTCTTTATTCAGGGACTCCACACTGTATACAGTACCTGCCTGTTAAGTCAGTTAGTAGCCATCTGAACTGTCACATCAAAAAAGTCATAGTGGGGAACCAGCAGTTAGCGTAATGGCTATGTCGCTGGACTCCCACGTAGTCGACTGCGGTTCGTGTCCTGGACCCGGTGGCTTAAAACTCACACCGGGCGCGTGTGCATGCGTGCCCAAGATCCCGAGAGGAGAATGGAGGAAAAGGGATTGCGGCGTGACCATCCCCCCTGGGGGGTGATTTCTCGCTGTCTCTCTGTTTCTGTCTGTCTGGCAAGCGCACGCGCCCTATAGCGAAAACCTCTCCAAAAAAAAAAAAAAATTTTCCCTGCCTTTCCTAACATCCCCAGGCAATCTGGGTTAGGTACGCCTCAATTACACCCTATCACAACTTGTGCACATCCCTATCTTAACACTTAAATATTCTTGTGTCCCAGTAGGTTCTAGATATTTTACTCATCTTGCAGGCTCATCAACTAATAGACCCAATATGTAACTAGCATACCCTAAGCACTCACAGAATTGAGTATATACCCACCCAGCATTTCCTTAACTGTGAAGCCTAACTTCATGAGCTTCATGATCAATTGGCCTCTGAGAGTAAGACCACCTTGGACAGGGCATCAGTGTGACCTGAAACATGCTGGATCTTGGAAACAGTGGATACACAAACACTTCTCATTAACTCTTAAATTAAATACAGACTTTCTTAACAGTGATCGTCCCGAAATCTTTAGGCCATTTGCTAGTTTAACTGTCCCATTTTATAATACCCATCTCCCACCTTACAAAAAAAATTGATACCTCCTCCTGCCCATTCCATTATCCCACAATGTAAAAATGTTGAAGGGGAAATCTGAGAAGGTATAGCACTTGAGAATCCTGTTACAAGCAAAGATTGTTTCAGATGACAAGGACTAAATCTTTTTGATCCAGGTGACAAGCTTTAGGCAAGACCTTCGGCTTATCATCTATCTTGTTCCCCCTTCCTCCTCTCTAAATTCATTAAGAGGGAAAGCTGTCAAAGGAATGCATAACAACATGCTTATTTGAATTTTATATTAAAAAAATCCAGTTTTTCTTCTTTTTTGGGGGAGAAGTTTTTGCTATAGGGTGCGTGCGCTCGCCAGAAAGACAGACAGAGAGACAGAAAGCAAGAAATCACCCCCGAGGGGGGATGGCCATGCTGCAATCCCTTCTCCTCCATTCTCCTCTCGGGATCTTGGCACGCATGCACATGCGCCCAGCGTGAGTTTAAGCCACCAGGTCTGGGATTTGAACTGTGGTTGACTACATCCGAGTCCAGCGACATAGCCATTACGCTAACTGCTGGTCTCAAAAAATCCAGACTTTTTATAAGAGACAGTATGACTGATAATGAGAACTACCTTCAAATCGTTATATTGTCAACATTTTACACAAATTAACAGGTTAAATGGGCTGTTTTGAGGTTTTGTAAAAACATAAAAGCATATACACAAATACATTGTGTTTGAAAACATATCCTTTGCAACAAATGCATTAAAATTATGATGAGGGGCCAGCAGGTGGTGTGGTGGTGAAAGCGCTGGACACTTCCACATGGCTGACCACGGTTCGAGTCCTGGACCTGGTGGCTTGCTTTCTCACTTTCTCTCTCTCTGTGTCTCTCTCTGGTCAAGTGAAAAGGAATGAATGAATGAATAAAACTAAATAAATAATTTAGAAAAAAATTATGATGAAAATGTTAGGTAAAATGAAAATATCTTAAGGGGTTATATTACTTTTCAAAATGATTTTAGGGAGTAAAAAAAAAAAGCACTGGGAAAAATCACTACTGCTATCTATGATTTTTATGTCTACCCTAAAATAAATACCAAAGGCATAGTAATGAAGGTTATAAGCAGGAAACTTACCCTGTCAAATTTGTATTTGGAGAAGATCCTTTAATATACATATGAATCATCTGGAGATTTCTTTAAAAAAAGTTCTGACTCAAATACATCATAAATAGGTAGGTATGAGAGTCTCACGTGATGTGAACGCTGCAGACCACAAGAATGCATGGGGGAGGAATAGGAATGAATGCCTGCAAATGAGAACTATCAGAAGGCTATTTCTGAAGACCAGGAAAGATAATGGTGACTTTCGACAGTTGATGGCAATAGAATAGAAAGTAGCAAATAAATTTGAGCTCTTTTGGAAGTAGGTTTGACTGAAACTTGCATGAATACTGAATGAAGGTTGGTGGTCCTATCGAGAAAGAAACTGAGAGAACCAAATCATTCTGTTACTTTGAAGGGGTAGCGTGGGCAGACTGCAGTACCTGTTAAATAGAGCTTGAAATACTAAGGTATATAAGCCCACAGGTAAAAGTCTAAACAGGAGACATCAATTTGAAGACACTTGGTTTGGTTCAATACCTGAAAAGGATGAGAGTGCCTAGGTACGAAGAAAAGACCAAGCGCTAAGGAACCTTCTTTGGAGGTGATTGTTTAGACTTACCTAGGGCTTTGGCTTCTATTTCAGACACTTCATGAAAAACAGTATGCTGAGCCAGCTCAGTAACACAGCAGTTAAGTCCTCTGCATTTGAAGGCAGATCTCACATGGCCAGCTGCAGTTTAAATCCAGGGCTGAGCAGCTGGAAAAGCATGCCAGGCACATGTATGTGCATGCCCAGGATACTGCCGAGGGATGGAGGAAAGGTGATTGCAGAGTAACCATGCCACATTGGAGGGTGCATTACTTCCACCCCCCGGTCCCCTACCACCCCCCAACCTAGTGAGTGCACAACTCCTGCCCTTTGGCAATAAAAAAATTAATGCTTTCACAGAACCACAGGTAAGACTATGCAGTGTTTAAATGTCTACTTTCTGAGGTTATTCTAAAATACTTATTTCCAAAATTCTATGATGTTCTGAAACAAATCACCTTCATGGATCAATACATAGTTGACAATCCACGCATATTCTTAAATTTACTTCCTGAATTTACCCTAAGAAAACATCAGATTTAACCAGTTATTAGTCTGTTTTTGCTATAGGGCATGTGTGCTGGCGGGCAAGTGTGGGGTGAGGGAAGGCAAGAGAGGAAAGCAAAGTAAGAAATTATCTCCTGGGGATAACCATAAAGCAATCCCTTTTCCTCTATCTGGAGATTGTGAGCTCCCATACACACACACACCCCACCCATGTTTTTCAGGTCACCAGGTGAACCCTAACTTGGCCATGTAGGATCCAGCCACCATAACTTTCATGCCACAAATTATGTTATTTTAAAAATTTGCTAAAGGACATATGCATTCATTGGAAAAGGTAGGGGAAGAGGGAGAGAGGCAGACAGAGAAACACAATTTAGAGGATGGCCATACTACACTCCCTTCTCAACTCTGTGCTCAGCATTTTGGGCACACACAAGCACCCAGCTTGTTTTTCAAGCTGCTAGGTTTGGGACATGGACTACAGAGTCGGCCATGTGGGATCCAGCACCTTAACCACCACACTATGTGCTAGTCCCATAATTTTTTTAAATCAACTTTTCTTAAACCACCTATGCCTTCAAAGGCAAGCAGGTGGTAGTCTGGAATTGCACATGGCTAACCAGTTTGAAACCTGAGCTGGTGGCTTGAAAATCATGCTGAATGCATGTGTGAGGCCCCACATCGCAGAACGGAGAAGAGATTGCAGTGTGGTCATCCCCCCGGGGGGTGATGTCTCACTTTCCCTCTCTCTCTTTGGCGAGCACATACACCCTATTGCAAAAACCTAAATAGCACCTATCCCTTTACATTGTTACAGAACGAATTCAGCTGGTGATTTTGGGGGAGAAAAACCCTGTAATCACACCACCAAATCAAACCAGTTAGTTCCTCTCTGTATTCCAATTTTTTAATTTTTATACATTCTACCCTTGCCTTGTTGCCCTCAAACCATCAAATGACTACACTCTAGGTAAGCCTAACAAAATAGGATAAACTTTTTAAAAAAGAATTAACTTTATTAGTATCTTATTATTTCTGGTTGTGGGGGGAGACAGAGAGAGAGAGGGAGGGAGAGAAAGAGACAGCAAGTCTCCAGGTCAGGGCCTCAAACCGTGGTTGGCCATGTGGGAGTCCAGCCCCCACAGGATAAACTTCTGGCAGGAAAAGGCAGCCTGAGGCCACACTTAACCAACTAAACTGCTGTTAATTATCTATTGTCAAATATTACAATTCTCTTATGCATACTGCGAAAAATAAAGAAAACTCTATTACATAGTACCTTTGATAGTCCTTCAAAAAATTCATGAATTGGTCACAGCAACCTTTCTGAAACTTCACTTATTTGCTCATACTTAGTACCTCCTCTTGAATAAAACAAAAATCACAACATTTGATAAACAATTTTTTGGCATACAATTTATAGGCAGCTTCCATGTTTAGGTCCCATGAAAAATCTAGTTGCCACTTTTTAAGAAATATGCACTAGTGATTACCTTTGCAACAAAGAGTATTATAAGAGTATTATCCTGCTACCTCTGTGCCTATATAAACTAACATAAAATTCTGACATGGCTGTTGTTACCAAGTGTGCTGTGCTATCAAATTCAAATACTGTGAGCCTGAACCAAGTATGATTAACTTTCAATTAACAAATGTACACACAGATTTACAATCACTGTACATTTCTGTAGTCATCTCGCTACTCAATGCTCCCACAAAAGAACCTTGTACAAGGGACTAAAATATGGACTATACCTCTGAGATCCACTTATATCTGGTCTTTCTGGTTTAAGTTTTTTAGATTGTTTCCCGCGATTGTGTTGTTCTTATATTCCCACCTTGAAGAAATGATGCTCTTCTAATCTGTAACTTCAAGTACCCTTGTAAAGGTATAAGCTTTTTTTGGGCAGTGGTTAAACTACTACTTGCCAATCATTTTTACTACAAAGCCCATCATCCTGGTTTCTAAGCCAAAGCTTGGTTTTCTGAAACACTTCCCAAGTCTAGGAGGTGTGACTATAGGAGAATAAGAACCTTACTGAGGCACTGTTGAAAATGTTGATGGGTATGTTTGTTTAACAAAACTCACTAGCTATCTCATGGTGCAAGTGATCTGGAACCAAACTCTTTGCTGATAACTCTTTTGAATTTATTTTTGGGTAGACAGCAATTAACAAATTAATACGCCCAAATCAGATCTGAAATTTTAAGAACATTTTCAAACAAAAGCTTTATAATAGGTTTTTCACATTTAAATCCTTGCTATTTGCAGGTTTGGGGGAGAAATTATTTTGCAGAAGATTTCATCTAATGAAACACTAGCATTTTTGCTAAAGGTCTGGAAATTGGGAGGTACAGCAATCCTACAAGTTGCAGATTCTCCATAAACATGAGGCACTCGCATTCTTAGAAAAGGCTAATTTAGGGGGATCAGCAGTTAGCGTAATGGCTATGTCGCTAGACTCCCACGTAGTCGATCGCAATTCAAGTCCCAGACCCGGTGGCTTAAACTCACGCCGGGCGCCGTGCACGTGCATGCCCAAGATCTCTCCCCAAAAAAAGGGGGAAAAAAAAAAGAAAAAAGAAAAGGCTAATTTAGGGTCCAGCGGGTGGCATGGTAGTTAAGGTGCTGGAATTCCCACATGGCTGACCACGGTTCGAGTCCCGAACTTGGCTTGCTTTCTTGCTCTCCCTCTCTTCCTCTGGCAAAACTCCTGTGAAAAAATAATAAAGGTACCAACAGTTAGCGTAATGCCTATGTTGCTGGACTCCCATGTAGTCGACCGCGGCTCACGTCCCAGATCCGGTGGCTTGAAACTCACACTGGGCGCCGAGTGCGTGCATGCCCAAGATCCAGAGAGGAGAATGGAGGAGAAGGGATCGCGGCGTGGCCATCCCCCCTGGGGGGTGATTTCTCGCTGTCTGTCTGGCGAGCACATGCATCCTATAACAAAAACCTCTCCAAAAAAAAAAAAATAGGTTCCGTAGTATTTAGAACAATTCTATTTTGAAATACAATCAAGAATATCTCTATTAATTACTTAATATACTTGAGTTCTCCATCTAAGACTAATCTGTAATCTTTGCTACATGTTGATCCTAACTGTTGTTAACAGAAGGTGCTCCTTTATCCCAAATAAAGGGAATACTTACCAGAAGATCACAAAACATAATATATCTCAGAAGCATGTTCATTTTATGTACCTGCTGCATTTACTCCTAATAATTACCTAAGAAACCTTACCTGTTAAGATAGCAAGTATCAAACTTTACATTAAAAGATTACTGGATCCTGGGGCAAGTAGGTGGTGTGGTGGTTAAGGGCGCTGGACTCCCACATGGCCAACCATGGTTCAAGTCCCAGACCTGGTGGCTTGCTTTCTCACTCTCCCATCCTGTGCCTCTAAGCTCTGTCCCTCTCTGGTCAAATTTAAGTAAGTAGACAAAGTTAAATAAATTTTAAAAAGTTACTATATGCTTGAACACAAATAGTCTCTCTCATTTCTACAGGAATAACTTTGAGCCAATAATGGAAAGTAAATGTAAACCAAGTTTATTTTGCTTTTTAAGTAGTGTTCTTAAAGCACTACAGCTTGGTAAACAATGTAAATTAGTATAAGTCATCTCAAAAGCCAGTTTTGTTGTTTGTTTTTTAATGAGTTGTTAAAAAGATGCAGCCTATTCTAACAGGATAAATATTTTTAACCATTTCACTTCGAGTTAATGAAGGCTCACAAATGAGCAACACTCCTCATTGAGGAAAACAAAAAGCTGTTGTCGACAAGCGACAGCACACACACACAAAAACAAAAAGAACTGTGTAAAAATAACTAACTGTGTTCCCATATTTTTTAAAGTCGCTTTACAATGGGATGATATGCACATGATCTTGCTGCAAACTTGCCATACAGACTTGTAATACATGTAGTCTAGACATACGATTCAGTCCAAGAGGTGCTAACTTCAGACAATGCAGCACTATAATCCTTTTAACAACGCAATTTGTTTTACTCATAACCTTTTCTTCTAGACCAAAATGCAGGCTAGAAAGAAAATGCTCCCTAATTAAAAATTGGTACTGTTTACAGGAAAAATTGTATAATTTTGCATCAGAATTTACAAGTATCTGTTCAAATCAAATTTGCCTCCTCCCCCAGCCCAGCCACAAAATGGGCATGAAGTAAAATTTTTAAAAATGCCTTAATTTTCAACTTCATGCAAACTAAATAAAGATGACCAAAACAAAAGCTTTAACAATGGAAGGATATTTCACAGAAAATTTCTTATACAAAAAACACATAAGAAAAAGGGCCACTAGGTGACATTTTAATTTACAAATTGGCATCATTTTGGTCGACAAATATCCAGATGTTGTTTTTTTTTCTGCCAACAAAAGTAGCAGAGAAAAAAAAAAAACAGCATGACTTCATATTTAATCACACATTTCTTCTGGAATTTCATGTGGATTAAGGATGCCAGGGACAGACATTTGAAGTTTATGTTTTTCTTCTTGAGCCTGCCGAAGGGCTGTTTCTCTTTCTTCCAAAAACAAATCAGATGTGTCTTCACCTGCAAACTCCTGTGAAAAGAGTTGAAACATCAACATGATAAACTTCAACATGCCTTTGAAATTTGCAATTGTAGACAACTATTTACGCATTTAGAGAAGGAATATAAATGATCAGTTATTTAAAAAATGTATTGATATAACATGTATACCACAAAGTGTTTTGCTCTTTGATACTATACACACATGGCAAGGCCCTGGGCTTATGTTGGAAAGCTGTAGACACTACAGGTGCACATCCCTATGATCTGGGCTGGCTGAGGCTGCTGGTCTGTTGATACAACCTTATGTAACTACATTAAAGCCAAAAGTGTTAGGTAGGGGTAGCTGGTAGCATGTTAAGGCAGACAGATCCTACATGATTCATGATATGTGCATGTTTGACCAAAAAAATTCTGAGATGAAAACGGAGGAGCAGGGATTGGCTGTATGGCCAGTCCTCCTGCAACCCCACTCTTCCTAGTGGATGCTTTCCCATTGGCCCCCCCATCCCCCGCAAAAGTCCAAACAAGTCCGAATAAAGAAAACAAAACGGGGGGGGTGGGGGTGGGAAAGGCATAGAAAGCAACCATGGATACTAAAGACAGTGTGGGAGGAGGGTGGGACATGGGAGAGGGTGAGAGATAGGGAATCAAGGATGGCAAAAATAACAAAATAGACAGGAAACAAGAAATGGAAAAAAATTTGTTGACAAGAAAACATATGTTGATGTGCTTGATTGAGCCAATATACGATGTATTCTGGAAAAAACAAAACAAAACAAAACAAAACAAAACAAACAAAAAGTCATTATGCCTATTAAAAATTCTTCACATGCACAGATACAAACATAGATGTTTCTCCTAAGGCTAATGATAATTAAGTTTAGTTATATTACCACTGTCTTCAAGATGGGTTTTCAGATTTTTCCTTGTTTTCTATGACATTTAAAAATAGTGAAATTAGCTAATACTTTTATTGTTTAAAAAATGTATTTTGGGGACCAGCAGTTAGTGGCTGGTTAATGGCTATGTAGCTGAACTCCTATGTAGCTGAACACGTTCGAGTCCTGGACCCGGTGGCTTAAACTCACGCCGGGTGCATGTGCGTGCATGCCCAAGGTCCCAAGAGGAGAATGGAGTAGAAGGGATTGTAGCACGGCCATCCCCCCTGGGGTGTGATTTCTCGCTTTCTATCTTTCTGTCTCTGTCTTTCTGGCAAGCGCATTCGCCCTATAGCAAAAACATCTCAAAAAAAAAAAAAATTGTATTTTTGAGGACCAGCAGTTGGTGTAATAATGGCTATGTCGCTGGACTCTCATATAGTGGATGGCAGTTTGAATCCCAGACCTAGTAGTTTAAACACGCGCCGGACACATGTGCATACGTGCCCAAGATCCAGAGAAGAGAATGGAGGAGAACGATTGCGGTATGGCCATCCTCCCTGGGGGGTGATTTCTTGCCTTTTGTCTCTCTGTTTCTATCTTTCTGGTGAGTGCACATGCCCTATAGCAAAAACCTCTCCAAAAGAAAAAAGAAAAAAATGTATTTTGAAGGAAAAATGGATTAAGACAACTACTTATGGATGTTATAATAATTCCAGGTTTCTTTAAAACATGATATAGGGACAGGACTCATACCCTAGTTAGCCTGGCTAAGGGAGCTAGATCACATGTGGCCAACCACCATTCAATTCCAACCACTGGAGGCTTGAAAAATATTTTGGACACATGTGCATACGTGTTCAAAATCCAAATAGCAATTGGAGAAATGAAGAAGAGTGCTTTGTGGTATTAGAGGATTCCCAAAAGGGAGTGCTTTCTCCTTGTCCCCTACCTCTGGTAAGCACATGTACCTTATATCAATTCAAATAAATAAACAAAGGTAGTTATATTTCTGGAAAAACTGTAAAAAAAAATAATTTGAGGGAAAGAATAGCATTACTTTATATACAAACAGTGAAAGTAATTACCAAAGTTTCTTTCCCTGTACCCCATTTCTTAGAGATGTCTAAAGAACTGAAAAACGATCATTTCAGGACCTTACGTAATCTAAAATATAGTATGAGTTAACCTATCTTCTCCCTGGCCAGATTTATAGCTTTTCTTTTTTTATAAAAGATTTTTGCTATAGGTGCATATGTTTAGACAGAAAGACAAAGTTAGAAATTACCCTCGGGGGGATGGCCATGCCACAATCTTTTCTATTCCATTCTCCTCTTGGGGTTTTGGGACATAAACACACACACACACACACACACACACACACACACACACACACGCCCAGCATGAGTTTTAAGCTGCTAGGTCTAGGACTCAAACCACAGTCAACTACATGGGAGTCCAGCAATGTAACCACGATGCTATCTGCTGGTCCCTGTAGTTTTTCATTTTGTAATGAGCCTCAGATTCTCTAGTTAATAGCAGGACTGTACATGGTGTTTTTCCATTTTTGCTAAAGTGGCATGTGATCTCCTAAGGGAGACAGAAGCAGAGATAGAAAGTGAGAAAACAACTCCCAAGGGGAATGGCCATGCCACAATCCCTTTTTACTCCATTCTCCACCGGAATTTTGGGCATACTTGTACACGTACCAGCATGTTTCTCAAGCTGCTAGATCTAGGACTCGAACTGCATAGTCAGTCATGTGGGATGCAGTCACTCTAACTATGCCACCACTATCTGGCCTTAGACTATACACACTTTTAAAACAATTATTTATTTAATTTTATTTATCATTATTTTTTAGTTTGACTAGAGAGCACAAAGAGAGAAAAAGAGAAGGGAAGTGAAAAAGCAAGCTGCCAGGTCTGAAACTTGAACTCTAACTGGCTATGTGAGATTCCAGCTCCTTCAACACCATGACATCGGCCATCCTGACTACATTCTTTTAAACCTCACTCGTACATCACGAACAATGTGATTATCACATTTAACCCTAATATTTCTGCAACTCCATATATACACATACCTTTATTTGAACTAGGAAATCCCTTAGATGTTCTTTGAAAGCAGGAATATCCTGATTTAAGCTGAAAAGTCCTGTCACAAAGAGCTTTACTTGAGCACTGCAAATCAAAACACAATGATTAAATAATCATTTTTTTAACACTGAAAATTTTAATTTTATTAAAAAGTATATTTACTCTTGTAGATGAGGGAATGCAGACTTAAGGAGATTAGCCACATATTCCTGAATAAACATTTGGTTGTTAACTGGATTTCCAGGATTTAATGGTGTGCTTATTTTTCCTTCTTCAACCAAATTAAACATATATGCAAGAATTGATGCATGCATTGTTAAACCTGTTGGTAAGAAGAAAATTGTTAATTTCAAGATGTAAGATGTAATAGAACAGCTGGAATACATAACACTTCAATGGTTTTAAATTCTTACCAGCAGTATGTGAGGTGTCTGTCACAACAGAAAAAATATGCTGAAGAATATCACAAAAGTAAGTCTGATAGAAACTCTGAGCTGCAGCTTCTTCTTGCGCAACATTTTGTAAGAGTGTAAAAAGTATCTGTAAGCCTAAAAGATGTAGAACACCAATTCAAGGTTACCAGACTGCTATCATTCTTAATAGCATTTCAGCTCTTACTCTTATTCAAGCCTACTCTCCCCTTTTCTGTGATGACTATTACTTGGCTGATTTACCTTATATTAGTAACAGAGTACAATTAAAATAAATGCAGGCTTTCTTCCAGATAATCTAAGTCATGACCATTACACTCCCTTGGTTCAGTTGATTCCACATCCATTCCCAAAACAGGAAGAACACTGAATTAGAGCTTTGTATTATATAACCAATTATTATTTATAAGCAAATACAAACCCATCCCTGCCAGAAATGTTCTTTTATCCTTATCCTAAGTTGACCCCTAGCTCTGCAGAGGAAAAAGAAACACTTAAGTAGTGGGGATACAGAACCAAGTCTCCTACAGTATATTCTCCTTATACCTTGAATTTTAGGTCCTTCTCCCTGTAACTCAATTTTACCTAGGACTCAATCTTGAATAGTTAATTAAACTGCCTTTAGAACATAGCATATTATATATGCAATTCATGCACTCAGTTAAAACTCTGACAAGTGAAATGATACCTAATCTAGTATCCTCAACTAGCTATATATTTCTACAGACAGTTTTTAGAATGTCCCATAAATGAATGGAAAGATGTCTTTTTAATATATTTACCTGTATCTGCAACATTCCTCATAGTATGTTTGAAAGCCCAAATAATGGAATCCAAAACAAGCTTAAACTGTGCAGGTGGAATAGCTAGGAATGCTGGGAAACAATGAGAATTGACAGCCTGAAGTAGTAAGAAAAAGTTCGTTCTGTGTTCAGGATATTCTTCAAAGTCCTAAAATTAAGTGGCAGGAGCAAAATAACATTTCAATGTCCTAAATCTTACATGACAAGGAAAAAAAGCAAACCTTAATTCGGTATCAATGTTTATGGTTATCAGTGGAGACCCTGTAAGATATACTGTCTCCTAAAAAGATAATAAAAAATTCACCTCTCATGGAAGATTAAACTATTGCCTGCTATTCAAATTACTAAACTGAAAAAACAGTGGCACCTTCTCAATGATGAGACATCATTAAAATCCACGTGTATAATATCAAATTTCCTAGTTACACGAATACTATTACCTTGTTTTTGCTACTTTGAGAACATTAATACAGATTAGGGAATAAAAATGCTAGGTACTTTGCAAAAGACATGTTCTCATTTCTTAAGCTAATATACCATGTTTATAAAAATGAAAAGTATAGGCCTGACTTTCTTAATACACATACCTAATTTCTTAAACTAGTGCAGTATACTTTTATAACCAAGAAACAGACCTGCTGTTCCACATCCTTAAGCAAATGAACAAAACTAAGTTGTTAAAAGAATGTTTGACACATGGTCCCAGATAGCATGGAGGTTAATAAGGTGTCTGGATCGGACATGGCTGACTCAAACAATGTGGTTCAAGTCACTGACCCTGGTGCGTGTGGGTGGGGAATGGATTGTGCTTTCTTGCCCCTCTCACTCACCCATCTCTGGTGAGCGCACTCTCTGGCAAATTACTCAAAAATTCTACACATAAATCAATAAACAATTTTTAAAAACTGGGGCCAACAGATGGGGAAGCAGTTACATCGCTAGACTCCCACACTATCCACCACAGTTCGAGCCTGGGACCTGGCCTTCAAACTCAGACTGGGCACCATGTGCATACATGCCCAAGATCCCAGGAGAATGGAACAGAAGGCACTAAGGGCAGTGTACCCATGCCCCCTGGGGGGTGGATTTTTCGCTTTATGTCCGGTGAGCGCACACACCCTATAGCAAAAATCTCAAGCCCCACCACACCAAAAAAAAAAAAAAAAAAAAGGAAAGACGGAACATAGAATTTCTAATTATATCACTGAAATGTAAATTGCATACCTTATTTATCATATTTAATGTACACTCAAAAACAGCATCAAATATTTGAGGTATTTCAGCTGTTATATGTCCACCTAACTTATTGACAATAATAGCCATAGTACTAAGCACTTCTGGTTCTCTAGCAGCTGGAACATTTCTCTGATAATCAATGAGAACAGCATCCAACAGAGGGGGAACAAAATTTTCAGCTACCTGTTGGAAAAATAAAGTTCGAGTTTTAATCTGGGAACTACCATAAATTATGGGGTTGTTTACAACTATCATAACCAACTAGGTTGTTCTTACCTGAAGATTCAGGCTGATCGTCTGCTAAAAATGGGTAATTCTTACATTCTAATTAGGTTTTCCGATAACTATTTTTAAGTAAACTAAACAAGGAAATCACACAGATCAGAAAGGTTCACAAACACAGTATAGCTGGAGACTTAAGATATAAGAAAAGTGAGAGAGTCAAAATTAGATTACTGAATTCAAGTCAGTGTGGCAGGCCAGGATTCTGGATATACTGTATATGTGTATGGGATGAAAAAATGTACAGGCGAAGAAAAGTCTTCTAAACATCTCTGAATCCAAGTTCCTTGAATGGATCTATAAGAACCAAGAATTAGGGCCAGCAGCTGATGTAGCAGTTATGTCACTAGACGAGCACAAGGCTGACCGTGATTCAAGTCCCACAACAGGTGGCTGAAAACTCACGACAGTCATGTGTGTGTGCATGTCCAAAATCCCAGGAGGAGAATGGAGGGTTAAGAGATTAATTGCAGTGTGGCCATCCCCCTGGAGGGTGATTTCTTACTTTTCCTCTCTCTCTCTCTCTCTATCTCTCTCTCCCTCCCTCCCTCCCAATGAGCACAAGAGCCCTAAGATGAAAACCTCTTAAAAAAAAAAGGAAAGAAAACAACTAAGAATTATACCAAACTACTAACCAATCTACATCAATATATTTTCATAAATGCTAATTAGTAAGTATTTTAAGAAATAGTAACAAATGGCAGGACCAGCAGATTGTGAAATGATTACATTTCTAGACTCTTAATTCGACTGAGGTTCGAGTCCTGGACACGGCACCTAAACCTCATACGAGGTGCATGTGCATGCATTCCCAAGATCCCAAGAAGAGAATGAAAGAGTATGGACTGCGGTGTGGCCATCCTCATTGGAAGTTGATTCCTCGCTTTCTGTCTCTCTCTGCTCTCCAGGCGAGCACATACACCCTATAGCAAAAATCTCTCTAAAACAAAACAAAACAAAAAAAAAATAGGCTAGCAGATAGAGTGGTGGTTAAGGTGTTGTATCTCACAGCTGACTATGTGGTTAGAGTCCTGGACCTAGCAGCTTGAAAAATACTCAGGGCATGTATGTGTGCATGCTTAAAATCCTGAGATAAGAATGAAGGAGAAGGTACTGCAGCATGGCTATTGCCCCGGGGGGTAATTTTTCACTTTCCCCCTCTCTCTGGCTAGTGTGTGCACCCTATGGCAAACACCCTTAAAAAACACTTCCAATATTTACATTAAGAGTTTTCAGAATTCTGAAGGGGTAAAATTATGAACTTCACTGCGTATTTCAGTAACAAGGAATAATACTGAAATTTCAGTATTACACAACTACATGACACACTTGATCAAGTGATTCCAGCAACAGAATAAAATTTTTTGTAATGTCCCAAAGCTCTAGTAAATGAAAAGATGTAATAATACCTAAAAATATTTCACATTTTTCCAAGTTGAGGCACATTGGGCTGGTTTTACTTTCTGAACACCATTTAAGACTAAGAGCAAAAGAGACTGTCAAAACCTTTAATCAGAAATGCACTTGCTACAATGGTAAACTAATGGCAGCTTTTCAACGATGTAAGTTGTCCTGTGAATCACTAGGAACACAAAAATTCTACCTGCACTAAATCAACTAAGCCTTCCTACTTGTCAATGAACTCAAGACCCAATCTTTTTAGCTACTTCATTAGTTATTACCACCCCTTCCATATCTTTCCCAACAGCAATTAGCAATTTCTTTGGAAGATAAAATTTAACTATTATAGAGGCCAGCAAGTAGCATGGTGGTTAAGGATGCTGGACTCCCACCATGGCTGACCGCAGTTCAAGTCCTGGACCAGGCAACTTGCTTTCTCGCTTTCTCTCTCGCTCTCGCTCACTCTCGCTGGTCAAAAATAAATCAATCAACTGATAAATAAAATTAAATAATTCTTTTAAAAATTAGTGACTATTAATTTTAACATACAAGCAACTCCAATATATAGATTTTAAAATAATCCACATTGCAGACACCTAAATGATTCAATGTAGCAATATAAAAATTTTTTAAAATGCACATACATAAATACACAGCATATTCCAGAGAATGCACATCAACATAAATAACAAAATGAAACAGCTCTCACTTACCATTTGTGGATCATTGGACCGGCTCACCCAACCAGATATTAACTTTAAAGTTTCCCTTTTTACTGTTCGCATACTTCTAATCAATGGTTGCTTTGTAACCATTTCACCTAAAAAATATAACCAAATACCAAAATAACCAAACATACCAAAATATAACCAAATAACCAATACCTTGGCAAATAAAATTTCACAGTAGTACTTAGGGCTAACTGCTTTAGATGTGATTAAGATTCCATTCACCATTAAAAAAAATTTAAAGCTCAAAGTACAAAGTACCTCTCTGGTCAAATAAAAATTAAATTAATGAATTCTTTAAAAATAAAATCAAGGCCCACTTTGGACATGGGAGGGTTAATTAAAATCTGTAGGATATATTGAATGTTTGAACTAAAAGCAGTGAACTGATTTGCTATGAAGCATTCTAAAATAATTCAGAATTACCTACCATTTGCTTGGATAGCTGCAGAAATATTTTCACTTAGGCACTTGTATACATTAAGCATATCTAAATAAATTCTTCCAAGCTGAATTACAAATGGGTGTCCAACAGCTTTGCAGGCTCTCACGTTTGTTTTTAATATACTACCAAGCTGCTTAACTGTTTCAGGATCTTTCAGTATATCTACATTCTGGGAAGAAGAAAAAAACCAAATCCCTTTTACTGAGTAAGAATTATCCATGTAATTACTAAAACAAAACCACCCCACATACCAAATCACCACAATTTATCATTCTAAACAATTAAACACAAAATAAAAGAAACACAAAGAGGCCAGGTAGTGGCCTAGTGGTTAAGGCAACTGGATCTCAAAGGACCAATAGTATGGTTTGAATCCTGGACTCAGCAGCCTGAGAAACACACCAAGCACATAGGGA
Source organism: Tupaia tana (assembly GCA_026018925.1). NCBI lineage: Eukaryota > Metazoa > Chordata > Mammalia > Scandentia > Tupaiidae > Tupaia > Tupaia tana. Next base: position 173,581,202 of record JAKSZU010000003.1, on the reverse strand, counting down.
TGTGTGCCCAAAATGTTGAGAGAACAGATATAGCATGGCTATTCCCCCTGAAAGGTGCTTTTTCATTTTTCCTCTCTGGTGAGCACACATGCTCTATTACAAATTTTAAAAGCACTTACATTTTTATTACTTATGTCTACCTAAAAATGGAGTAAAAGTATCTCATTTAAAAATCAAAACAGAGTAAAAATACATGCATATTTTTATTAAAATGTTTTGCTACAGGGCACACATGGTCACCAGAGAGAGGAAATGTATGATATCCCTCCCCCAGAGGGGAATGGTCATTCTACATTCTCAATCCTCTAGCCTCGTCTGGATTTTGGGCATACACACAAGTACCCAGCACGATTTTCAAGCTGCTAGGTCCAGGACTTGAACCGTGCAGTCTACCATGCGAGATCCAGTGCCTTAGCCTCTATGCCCCTGCTGGCCCCAGTTTTTTAAATGTGCAAATCACACCTAAAAATATGGAAGAGGTCTGGTATACAAGGTCAAAGTACTGAATTCACTACTACCTTTTTTTAACAAGCTTTTTTAGAACTTTAAGCGTTTGGGGGAACCAGCAGTTAGCATAATGGCTATGTCACTGGACTCCCACGTAGTTGACTGTGGTTCACGTCCCGGACCCGGTGGCTTAAAACTCACGCCAGGCGCGTGTGCGTGCGTGCCCAAGATCCCGAGAGGAGAATGGAGGAGAAGGGATTGTGGCGTGACCATCCCCCCTGGGGGGTGATTTCTCACTTTCTGTCTCTATGTTTCTCTCTGTCTATCTGGCCAGCGCACATGCCCTATAGCGAAAATCTCTCCAAAAAGAAAAAGAGTTTGATCAAAGGGCACAAGAGCTAAGGGCTATGCATTTCCCAGATCCTTACCAGCTGGAGGAAAAAGGATTGTGGCATGGGTTACTTTCCCTCTCTCTGGGCAGCGTAGTAACCTCTGACAGCAAAACAAAAGAAAACAGGCAAGAAAAAAGTTCTAAGACTTACTTTGGTTGCTTGCTGGATTATACTATCCCATACTTGATTAGGGAGCAGCATGTATTTTTCTATCAAATGTTCTTGTACTGTTTGGTCAGTCTGTGCACCGATCATGTACCCTACTGCTTCATAAAATGTATGAACCTATTTTTAAAAAGAAGTCATTTTAACATTTATAGTAATATATCACACAAGCTATTTACAAATGTAATCTGACTTGACAAGAGTAATTTATTTTATGTAGGGCAACAGCCTAATAAAACTCCAGTTAAATTTCGGTCTCGCTATATAAATTCAACCAGAGAGACACTTGAACTGAATCCAGTAGTGGTTCTCTTTCTATTTTCATTCATAAATTCTAATTAATATAGAAGTTACTATCTAAAAATACCTTTTGATACTTTACATACCTGTTGAGGTTGAAGATCACAAATTATAGTGTTAATGTTGTTTAAAATCTCATCAATAAATGGCATCACTTCTCCAACCTGAACCTGAACAAAATGCCTACGGCATTTTTGAGCTATTTTAATGAATGTATCACAAGCCATGTCCTGGACTCCATCATGGGTCTCTAATAAGAGAAAAATATTCATCTACTTTGTTCAACAAAACTAAAGCAAACAAACAAACAAAAAAACTATTAAACGAAGAGATTTACCATGCATGAATTCGAAAAGTTTGTTAACTACAGTCTTCAAAAATTTCCAGTGAGCTCTCAAAAATCTTGGATATTGACCTACTATGTACATGATATTTGATGCAATAATAGCTTTGTTATCTTTGCCTCTCTTCTGTTCACATAATCCTAATAGATCCTATAAAATAAGATGAAATTGAGTCATTCATGTAAAAGGGTGAAACGACTCAAAGGATTCTATTTCATATGGAGACGTTGCATACCTTTATAACAGTAACAAGAAATCGTTTTTCATCCTCTTCATGCATGGCTCCACTAATAGAACCTATTGCCCAACACAATGTATTCAAATTTTTCCATGACCATTCTGTACCATTCACTTGATTGTGAAGCTTCTCAGTCATTATTCTTTCTGTATCTACATAATCCAGGTGAGTAAGATAAACTACCAAAAAGGAAAAAAAAAAGTTTGAGGTGTTTCAAATGTAAAACTTAATGAGCAAAGAAGTTTCCTAGAGAATATTAGTATATTAATAAAGACAGCTATTATACAATTTATAAACTATCTGTGTACCTCCTGAAAATTATTTCCACCCCACCAACAGGTTTACAAAGGTTTAGACTGAAGTAGTAGTATTTAACTTACCTAATGTTTCTCTCATATTCTTATACAAATTTATGGAATCTGTATCCTTCATGAATTCTCTCACAACTTCTCCCTGATCATTTTCTACAACCAATACTTCCTCTGGTTTAGCCATACGGCTAACCATCAATAAACGGACCTATTGAACAATAAACCAATGGAGAAAAAAATTTTCTCAGACCATTGAAATGAGCTGTATCAAATGCAGAAATTCAGGGGGGGAAAAAAACAAACCCAGCAGCAAAAGGGAAAAAAAATGCTGAAGACAAGTATTTAATATTACCAGGCCAAAGTGATTTCCACAAAAATAATAAAGTATGTTAAACACTCACACATTTAAAATATGACTCTCTAACAATGGTCTTCAAAGAACTATCTCACCATGTGTAATGTGAATTTTTAAAAAATCTGACTTTTATAACACGTTTCCCATATTACATTCCCAGACTCTGATAAATGGCAATGGATTTGTATTTTTTTTTAAAGAATTATTTTATTTAACTTTTTAATTTTAATTAGACCAGAGAGGGACAGACTGAGAAAGAGAACATGAGAAAGCAAGCCACCAGGTCTAGGACTCAAACTACGGCTGGCCATGTGGAAGTCCAAAGCCCCTAATCGTCATGCCACCTGCCAGCCCCTTTAATTATTATTTTTAATTTGACCAAAGAGACTAAGAGGGAAATTGAGAAAGCAAGCTGCAAGGTCTCATACTCAAACTGCTGTCAGCCATGTGCAAGTCTAGCACCTTAAACTACCACACCACCTGCTAACCAGTAATTTGTACTTTTTTCATTTTAAAGAGAAAGACAGAAAGCACGAAATCACCACCCCCGGAGGGATGGTCACACCACAATCCCTACTTCTCTAGTCTCCTGGGGCATGCACACATGCACCTTTTGTTGAGTTTTAAGTCATCAGGACTGGGACTCAAAGCATGGTCAACTACATGGGAGTCCAGTGATACAACCATTGTGGCATCTGCTGGTCCCATGAATTTGTATATCTAACTCACAGGTGATGCTGATGCTGCTGGGACAAGGATCATTCTTTTGAGAACCAGGGCCCTTAAACCAATCTCTTTTATGTTGTAATACACAATATCCAGAGGAATTGTTGGATTTTCTGTAAGCAGTTCATAAATTTATAGTATAGCCAAAAATGAAAGGTCTTTGCATTTATCCTTCAAAAAACTGTGAACAAAATATAGGGCCAGCCTATAGCCTGGTGGTTAAATGAGCTGAATCCCATATGGCCGACGGTTTGAGTCCTTGAACCTGGTGGCTTGAAAAACACAACCTTTGTGGGCATGCCCAAAATCCCAAGAGGGTAATAGAAAAGAAATTGTGGTGTGGCCATGCCCATGGAGGATGCTTTCTCACTTTCTCTCTCCCCTTCCCTGTTCATCCTGGAACAATATATACCCAATTGCAAAGTATTAAAAAAACCACCAGCAGTTGGTATAATGCCTATGTCGCTGGACTCCCATGTAGTCAACCTGTGACTGGAGTCCCAGACCCGGTGGCTTAAACTCATGCCAGGCACCACATGTGCGTGCATGCATGCTCAAGATCCAGAGAGGAGAATGGAGGAGAAGGGATTGTGACATAGCCATTCCCCTCGGGGGTGATTCCTTGCTTTCTGTCTTTCTGGCGAACGCACGCGCCCTATAGCAAAAACCTCTCAAAACCACAGTAAACAATGAGAAAAAAGAGCAGTCAACCAACTACTCTTACTCTTACCTTAGATAACACGGGCAAATACAGCTGTCTTCTGGGAGGAACATCAAAATGTTGACTTCCAGACAGCAAAGGAGAGGCAGACGTAGAGAATGGGCTCTCTCTATAGAGTTCAGCTGCCAAATGATTCCAGTATTCAAGACAAATCTTAAAGATTTCAGTTTCTTCTACTTCTGATACCAACAACATATAATGAAGGGCCTACATATAAGAACAAAACTATTAAGATTGTTATTCAACATTATTAATTCCAAACTGCCTTACACTTGCTACATGACGAGAAATTTTTAAAAAGCATTTTACTTAGCACAATTCTGAGATTTCATTACTCATCCAGTAATAGATTACACAACATGGGAGCTATTGCACTTCTTCTGACATATCCTACAATACACTTCAAAAAAAATCTCCGTAAGTTCATCAGTATTGACTGGGTCTTCAGTAAAGTCATGATGTATTTTTCATGGTTTTCTACACAACAATGCATCATGACTTTTCTGATGATCCAATAAAAAGGTATTAAGTTTAAAAGGTCCTTAGGTTAGTACCAGTAGCCAAAAGGCAAAAATGATGAAAATGTCATTTACAGGTAGATAAACGAAATTTGATAGATTCCTAAAATACGATATACAGGCACAATAAGGAATGGATCATAGCCATAGTAAATAGTAATACAGACATTTAACATGGATGAACCATGAAAACATTATGCCAAGTCAAAGAAACCAGGCAGAAAAGGCCATACACTTTATGATTCCATTTATATGAAGTATGCAGAATAGAGAAATCTATACATAGAGACAGAAAGCAAATTAGTGGTTACCAAGGATTGCTGAGAGAATGGAATAGAGGAGTGACCTGTTTCATGGGTACAGGGTCATCTTTGAAGATGACGAAAATGTTTTAGAACTGATATTAATAGTTACACAGTATTTGGAATGCACTAAAATGCCACTGAACATATATAAGTGAGTAAATAAATTTATGTTAAGTAAAATTATGCCTCGATAAAAACAAGAAACATTTGGACTTCTCAGAAATGACTTACATAATACCCTTCAGAAATGTAATTTTGGGGGGAACCAGCAGGTGGCATGGTGGTTAAGGCGCTGGACACTCCCACATGGCCAACCACAGTTCGAATCCCAGACCTGGTGGCTTGCTTTCTCTCTTTCTCTCTTTCTGGTCAAATTAAAATATATGAATGAATGAATAAAAAAAAAATAATAATTCTAAAAAAAAAAAAAAATGTAATTTTGATGACAAATTTGTCCAAGTTTTACAGAAAACAAAATCAGAATATTGAGTTCATAACTATAACACAGGATTGACAACATCTACCTATAATGCAAAGGAAATTAACAAGAAACCTCAAATGTACATACATTTTAGAAGAAAGGTACACTTTTTTAAGACGTTTTTAATTATGTAGAGAACTGCAGGTTTCAAAGACTCCACAAAGCCTACCTCCATGAGTGTTTCCCTGAGATTTAATCTTCTTTCTATAAGTTGACCATGTTCCTTAAGAAAGGTGCAGAGAAACAAACTGAGATTTTGAATAAAGTTCTGTTCATCGTCTTTGCCATTTGAGTATGCAAGTCGAATATTGGTATTTAAGGGAAGCATCTACAAGTTTAGAAACAGATTATTAATTATTCTATATAATTAATCTCTTGAATCACTTTATGGATAACTCATCTTTTACAATCAACAAAAGACAGTATTATTTAAGAGCTTAAGATTCCAAAACCCAGGACCAGCAGTTAACATAATGGCTATGTCAGTGAACTCCCAAGTAGCTGACCGCGGTTCAAGCCCCGGACCTGGTGGCATAAATTCAAGCCGGGTGCCTGTGCGTGCGTGCCCAAGATCCTGAGAGGAGAATGGGGAAAAGGGATTGCAGTGTGGCCTTCCCCCCCCCGAGGGGTGATTTCTCGCCTTCTGTCTCTCTTTCTTGCAAGTGCATGTGCCCTACAGCAAAAATCTCTACCAAAAAAAAAAAAAAAAAAGATTCTAAAACCAAGAAGTAAGTCTGCTATACTTGCTCTCATATTTATCACCTAGATTTTTTACTGTTCTTAAATGTTAGGGGGCTAGCTGGTGGCAAAGTGATAATGCAGAGGCTGTGTTCACATCCAAGGACCTATGAAGGAATGCACATGTATGCCCATGATCCAAACATGCAGAAGATGAGGCTGGATCAGGACATGAAAGCTCTGTTGAGCACCCCTTTCTCATGGAACAAATAAATAAAGTAAATAACACACCCGCCCAGCAGACTATAGCTCAGCCTAATGTTGTAGTGAGTAGCAAACAGCTGCAGTGCTGTAAGCCACATGACCGACCGTATTTTCAGATCTCCCAGTTCACTTATAAACAGGCTGGGTGTATGTGCACATTACCAAGATCCTGATGAGCTTGAGAGGCAGAGAAAGGGGATTATGGCATAATTGGACCCTGCTGGGGATATTTCTCACTCGCTCACTCATGAGTAAATATACTTCAATAAAAATGTTACAAGTCCTAAGGTAATTGCCTCTAATACAACCTTTAATAATTATCCAACGTTTCCCTTCTTTGTGCTATTAAAAATATAATACCCAATTTATTTATTCAGATAACAGAATCTACTATAATACAGTATTATACATAACCACCTGAAACTAGCACTGAAAACAATTCCTTCAGACATGATATCAAAACCGGATCTGACAACAGACCCCCAAGTTTGCCTGTGTCCTGTCAGATTTCTAAAACACTGAACCTCTAAATTCTGTAGAAACAGGACCAGCAGATGTCATGGAGATCAAAATAGTTGATATTACACTAATTATACAGTTCAAACCCTAGAAACAGTGGCTTGAAAAACACTCCAAAATGTGGGCTTACATGTCCAAATCTAGAAAGGAGAATGGAAAAGAACTTCCCTCTCTGTCTATAGCAAGTGCATGCACCTTAAAGGAAAAACTTAAAAATAGTGTATATATTATATTCTGTAGAATCACCATGAAATCCCCAAACTTTCATTTCAAGGAATTTTCAAAAAGCCCATAAAAATGTCTAGCTTACTACTGGTTTTATGCACTAAATATGTAATCAAAATATGTAATCATATTATGGTTGCTAAATATGAAATTAGCACAATTGAAATTCAAAATTGCAAAGTTACTAAAATGGTTCAGTTAATTTCAAATAGTGTTGTATTAAATTACCTGTTTTAGCTGCATCATTGTCAGTGTAAAAAGTGTTACAAATTGTTCTTCATACTGGCTTACACTAACACCAGCAATCTCAGTGAGGCACTTCAGAGAGACATTTCGAAACATTGGAACATTCAGGAACTATTAAAAATAGAAGAGATAAGCATAAAATTAAATAGCCTAAAACATACTTTATTTACAATTAACTATTAAAAGAAAGTATTTAACCATCAGGAACAAGAGATAGGAACCAAAACAAACAAATGTATTTTGTTTGACATATATATTACTAAGGTAACTTCATTACCTACCCAATACACAGTACATGTTTTAGGAGCATACTATGCCTTCTTCTGACATGCCCTTAAGACATCTAGAAAACAAAGTTGCTTAGTAACTTTGATAGTACATGCATGAATTCAAGGGCAATCATGATTTCTGTGTGTGGAGTTGAACAGGATCCAAGATGTACAATTGCTTAAAATTTTAGGAGATCATCAAGACAACTAGGATTAATACAGTGTGGGAAAACTGATAACTTTTTTAAAATTTTGCTATAGGGCACGTGTGCTTTCCATAGATAGAAAGTAAGAAATCACCCCTGGCGGGATAGCTTCATCACAATCCTCTCTCCTCCATTCTCTCATATTTTGGGAATGCAGGCATTCACGCCTCGTGTTTCTCAAGCTGCTGGGGGGGTCTAGGGCCTCAACTGCAGAGTCAGTCATGTAGGATCTAGCTGCCTTAAACACTATGCCACCTGCTGTCCCGGCACTTTTATATTCTACTGTTCAGAAAAGGTATATGAATGGTAGATTCATGGATAGCAATTGTGGAAACCACTGAAACTTAAAAATAGACATTACTACTAACCTGATAATTACTTATACATATAAAAAAATTCCCACAAAATAAAATGTTTGAACAAGTGCACAAGTACCTCATGTATGAGAATGTTCTCTGCGACTGCTGACAACAGCAAGACTTTTTTTTTCTTTCAAGAGAGATCTTTGCTATAGGGCACATGCATTAGCCAAAGAGACAGAAAGCAAGAAATCACCCCCTTCCTCCAGGGAGATAGACACACGGCAATCTCTTCTCCTTTACTCTCTTTCCAGATTTTGGGTATATGCATACATGTGCCCAATGTGAGTTTTAAGTCACTAAGTCCAGGACTTGAATTGCAGTTGACTACATACATGGGAGTCCAGTGACATAACCATTACACTATCTGCTGGTCTCAGCAGGAATTTTTATGTAACTTAATTGTCTATCAATATAATAGCAGCTGTAACATAAATTCACAATACCAAAATCCAGGAAAGGCAAGAGAACAGGCTTTCTTGAAGACACCTTCATGGCTCCTGAGAACTAGCCATTTCAGGGGAAACAGAGAAATGAAGATTTTCCACTGATAATTAAGCCTCCAGCACACAAACTCGCGTGGTAGGAAGACCCCTTTCAAGCCTCCTGTCTCTGTATCTGTCTTTGTCTCCCTCTACCTCTGTCTCTGTCTTATTTTGAATTTTTCCTTTTTAAAATTTTTTAAGGCAAAGCATTTTCTGGACTTTCTGACTCCTCCTATCCCTTTATCTTGTTAATAATTCCCTCTCCCCCTCCCAACCTAGGAGAGGCAAGGGAACAGGCATTCTTGAAGACACCTTTGTGGCTCCTGAGAACTAGCCACTTTGCGCAGCAAAACCGCCGCGCAGTTTTCTAATTTTTGCTTTTTTAAAAAGTTTTTTGAAATATTAATTTTTAAAATTTATTTTTTAGTTTTAGTTTTTCTTATTTTTTTCTTCTCTTTTTCTGTTTCCTTTTCTGCATGCTCCTCGATGCTCAGATTGAACTTCAAGTTTGGGAAGAAATACACTATCCATCAAATGACTAGAAATCACTGCAGGGTCACAAGAAATGTGGGAAAGTGGGAAAATACCTCTCTCCTCCAAGGGAAAAGAATTAACTCCTCTTCATCCACATACAGTTCAATGGAAATCATGGAAATGTCTGATAAAGAATTTAGAACACTCATAAAGGCAAAGCTAACAGAGATGGAAGAGAAGAGAGACAATGAACTGCGGAAGAGGCAGGAGAAAGGAACTGACCAGTTCCAGGAGGTGAGGAAATTCATGCGAGATCTAAAAAAGGAATTACCCATTTTACAAAAGAATCAGATGAAACTGTTAGATGAAGGCTATATATAATACAAGAAGTAAAAATCTCTCTTTAAAGTATTAAAAACAGACTAAATCATACAGAAAATAGAATCTCAGATGTAGAAGAGAAAATTGCTGGCCTAGAAAAATCCACCACAAAGACTGAGAAAATTGCCCCCAAATTTGAGAATATATGAGAAATACTAGATACCATCAAACGTCCAAACATCCGGATAATTGGCATCCCAGAAGGCGAAGAGACTCATAAGGGCATTGATAATCTATTCCATGAAATCCTGCAAGAAAACTTTCCAAACCTAGAGAGGCACTCGAAGATCCAATCCCAAGAAATACAAGGGACCCCAAATACAATCAACCCAAGAAGATCTTCTCCAAGACACATTATAGTCAGATTGACCAGAACCACAAAGACAATAATAAGGTTGGCAAGAGAAAAACGGCAAGTAATCTACAAAGGATATCCCATCAGACTAACAGCAGACCTCTCATCGGAAACGATGTCAGCAAGGAAAGAATGGGAAAATATATTCAAAGTGTTAAGGTTTTTGAAAAGCAATTTCAACCAAGAATACTGTAACCAGCAAGATTATCCTTCATATGGGAAGAAACATTCTCAGATAAACAAAACCTGAAAGAATTTACCAGCACTAGACCAGATCTCCACGAAGTTTTTAAGGGAGTGCTACGTCAGGAAAATTAAATGCAGACACACAGAAATAAGAATTCAAAAACTAAGAAAATGGCCAACTTAATTGTAGGGACAAGTCTGGAGTTGAATATTATATCCCAGAATTCAATTGGGAAGATCGAATCACAACACAAGATAGATTAAGTACATGATACTGAACTGGTGAAAACAGCATTCTGTGACTTGACTAAAATATTGCTGCTTTTCTTCTAAGCTTTGTTGTCCGGTTTTAAAGGTTTTTGTCCTGTCTTGAGCTGTCAATAGGTTCATGTACCTAGGATTTGAACAGAATACTAACCTGTTTTTAGGCTTTAAGTTTCAAGGAAATTTCCTTACCAGTTCAAAACTGCTTTTCTTGAAATTATCAGCTGAACTTGCTATTCAAAGTAGTTAGATTACTTATGAAATTGTGTGATCAACAAAATGTGGGGGGAAAAGGAATTGAAGACAACTGTAGACAGCAGAGATAGTGTGACAAGAGGGTGGGAAAGGGCAGAGGGTCAGACATGGGGTAAAAAAATATATATATGAAATTAGAAATGGAAAATTATTGATGATAATATGCATAATTAAGCCACTATGCAGTTTATTTTAAATAGGAAGCCACATTTGGTATATTACGACAATGCTTAGGGGAATAATGTAAACTAATTAAAAAACAATTTCAGGGGAAAAAAAAAACACAAACTGTTTTTTATTGAAATTTTAAAAATGTGTATTTGATGACTGCAGTAAGCTATATAGCCCCAGCTAGGTACTACTTTATAGTATGTTCATTCTACTCACTGAGGTTTATGGCTAAAGTCAGACTTGTTTTCATGTATATGTATATATCAGCTGCGCTTGCTATTGGAAATATTTAGACTAATTAAGTTCATTAGCGAATCAATTAAATGGGGGGAAAGGCATAGAGAGCAACCATGGATACCAGAGACAATGTGGGAAGAGGGTGAGACACGGCAGAGGGTGAGGGATAGGGAATCAAGGATGGCAAAAAGAAAAAAAAAAGGCAGACTATACAGGAAATAAGAATTGGAAAATTATTTGTTGATAGCATGTATGTTACTTGATTGAGCCAATATACAGTGTATTCTGGATGGGAAATCTCATTTTGTATGCTGTAATGATGTATAGTGAATGAATGTAAATAAATAAATTTTTTAAAAAATACTAAAATCCAAACTACACACTTCAAATTTAAGTATTAATAAACTTCCTTTATAAGGTCTCAAACATGTAAATGTATTAATAAAAAACTATCAGAAAAACATCTGAGGGAAAGGTGGCGTGGAGGTTAAGACACTGATTCCTACATGGGTGACTACATGGTTTTAGTCCCATATCCTGTGACTTGAAAATCACAAGAGCCTCATGTGTATTCCCCAAATCCCAACGAGGAGGAGAAGGGATTATAGTATGGCCATCACCCCTGGGTAAATGATTGCTTAATTTTCTTCCTGTTGAGAACATTTGCCCTACAGAAAACAAACAAACAAAAACAAACAAACAGGTAAAATGCAGACTGCATTTTATAGAGATATCACTTGACGTACATGCTCAACTAAAAGGCAGCATCAAATCAAATCCATTACAAGTGTTCAAAATGAATTCATAAAATTACATGGTATATGTGACGTAAGATTTAAATACTCATTTCAAATAACCACTAGCGGTTTACTATGGAAAAGTTTTTTAGAGCAGCTTCATCTTGAAAACAAGGTTGGCTATGGTATGCAAGTGAGAAAACGTTATTTGGCTATCCAGTGACTAACAGAACTGAATGTAGTCACTTTACCTTATAAATTAATGTGCTGATTAACTTGGTTTCAAAAATATATCCCAGTGGAATCCAGTTCAGAAACCTAAGCAGTGTTTCCAAAGTTGCATGTACAAGTGGAGCATTTTGGGAATTTTCCTGTAACAAAAACATACCTGTAAATAACTAATTTCCTGTAATTATTACTTTTAAAAATGAAATTAAAAACACTTACCATCACAAACTGACATAGTTGAAAAATTTGTGAGAACTCATTGCACATACTAAAATAAAAAGGAAACAGATTTAAAAGTACCAATAGAAATACATACCACAATTATTTATGCATCAATAAAAACTTCATAATCTAGTCATTGAAGACACCAGTAACATTTAAACCAACATCATCAAGCTAACAAACCATTAAAACTGAAATCACTCTTTTAATTTCATCTATAAAGACTACTAAAAGTGCACTTATAATTTCAGTTTTGGGGAGCCTGATTTTTTCTTCCTTACTGTTATCACACTTTAATCACTTCGATCAAGCTAGTGTTGTTTTGTATTTTAATTTGCCAGAGGGTACATGCAGCTACCACAGAGACATAACACAGAAAGTACTTCTCACAAAGAATAGTCGTGCCACAACACCCTCAGCTCCATTTCTCCCCAGGGATTTTGGGCACGTATACATGCACACATGCCCGGCACCACCAGTGTGTTTCTCAAGCCACCACGTTCAGGACTAGAACCTTTCAGTTGGGCATGTGGTATCCAGCTGCTCGAACTACAACAGTTGGCTAGTGCTTTTAATAGAGATAATGGAAACAAACTCTCCAAAACACGAGAAATGGTATTAGATAAACCAAAATCCTAAACTGTGCTCATAAACCAAACTGTAGGAAAATGTATAAACCCCTTCAGTTGATGAGAATACATAGAGGTTACATTTTTTGTGTTCCTAATGATCACTAAATGGAAATAGTCCAGTATACCTATAACGTATCCTCTTTGGTTACACTAGAATGAGTCTTACACGTTCCTAGTGTTAGCTATAGGGGAACTGATAAGAAACAGAAATAGGGAGAATTCAGTTGATATTTGAACACAAATAATTAGCACTCATGATTAAATAACTGCCATATAAAAATGATCTCAATGAATATGACTGCAGGATAATTTATTAATTTGTAGTCAAGAACCATTATTAGTAGTACAGTTCCTCGACTACCTGAAATAAGACATTACTTATAAAAAAACAAAATCATACTTGCCTGTCTTTTAAATGCTTAGCTTTCACTTGGGTTATCTGCCCACTAGAGAAATCAAATACTTCTTCACTCAAGAGTTTAAGAATCACCATATTATTCTGACACAGACTTTCACTGGTCCTACTTGCTCCAACAATATCACTGATAAAAGTTGGCCAATGTTTGGGCCATTCTTGTTTCAGTATCTAAAATAAGAAAAGAAATGTTCATTTTATTTGACTTGTCAAAGGCAGATAAAGAGACCTTCAGAGACATGTATTCTATTAAAAATCCATTATGAAAAATTAAAATGTAATATCACCAGTTTTCATTATCTTCCTTTTTATTAAAAGCATGTAATGTCACCTCTATACTACATTCTGGGTAGAAAACTCAAGATAAAATCCTATGCCTTAAACACTCAACAACCCCTCTCAATTATCTTAATGGTTTAATCTGGCTATAATGAGTATGCCTATCAACAATGGCCTGATAAGTTATGAATAAGTCAATCTAAAAGACAAGGTTAAAAGGTTAAGCTGATAGATTTCCATTGGATGTTATCTTCTAGGTCCAGCACAGTGGCAAATACTGCTAAGATGCTGTATGTGCTTTCCAGGTTAGAACATTGGAGGTCTGTGGTCTAGCATGGGTCCTACCTAAAGCCCTGACACAGTGGTGTGTGCCTGTACTCATAGCTAGAAGACTGAGACAACAGAATCACAAAATGGGGAGATGCCACCTTTAAAAAAAAAAAAAAAAATTAAAATTAAGAAATATGTGGTAGTGTTCAGGCATACAAATTTAGAAGGGGGCACTGCAACCAGAGACTGACATGTATTTTACCAAAAGCTCAATAGACTATACTGTATTTTCCTGTCTAAACTGTATTATGCTGTACACTAGGGATCTCCAAGATAGTCTCTAGATCTCTATTAATGTGTTAGGTGACTCCCCTTCTATACTCCCTCCTCCTTTGTATTCAGTCCTGAAGCATAAAACAATGTAACTTACTAAATGCATTGGGAAACCCAATGTTTCCCAAAATGATTTAAACAGAAAAACCTATTCACCCTCCCAAACCAACTAACATTCTTGGAAAAATCTGTGATGTATTTCTATTGAAAATAGGTACAAATATTAAAAACCCACGTTCAGACTATATAGAAAGTTTTAAAAAAGACTAAGTATGGAGATCAATCAGAAAGATGCAGATATCAAAGACATTAGATAATCACATGGAAAGGAAACATACAGTCCAATACAAATTTGATAAATTTGAAATCCAATCAAATTAGCCCTTATTGATGATTCTAACTACAGCAAATAAACAATTTCAAGCACTACATCATAAAGTTTAACTTGTACTTTTATACTACTACTAATACTTTCATAAGACATTTGCCTACTTATCTGATTAAGTTTTTTTTTTTATCTGAGAGGTTTTTTTCGCTATAGGGCGCGTGCGCTCGCCAGACAGACAGAGAGAGACATAAAGAAAGTGAGAAATCACCCCCCAGGGGGGATGGTCACGCCACAATCCCTTCTCCTCCATTCTCCTCTCGGGATCCTGGGCACACACGCACATGCGCCTGGCGTGAGTTTTAAGCCACTGGGTCCGGGACGTGAACCGCGGTCGACTACGTGGGAGTCCAGCGACATAGCCATTACGCTAATTGCTGGTTCCCTTATCTGATTAAGTTCAGAGAGTACATATAACTGAAGGATTTAAATCCTTTAATACAAACATTGAATTATATTATATTGAAGCTTACCTGAACAAGAATCATATTTAATTTCCCGATATACACCTTTTCCTTCTACGGAAAAAATAGGTATGATTAAAAGAGGCATAACATAGGTATAATAAACAAGGCTATAACGTCAGGCAATCCTTCTGAAACAAATTATTATACCTCTACTATAAATGAGCATATATTCATGTTTATATATCGGTGAAAAAAATAAGTTCTAGTTAAAGTCTTAATACTTAAACAATTGTGCACTCTCCGAACAATCTCTAAAAAAGCCTCTTACCTCTACACAAGTTGGGTCAGATGATGTCTTGATAATGAGGCCAACAACGTATTTTTTAATTCCTATTAAAAAAAATTGCATATAATGGATAAAAAAATGCTGAACACTCTTATAGCATGCTAATCAATCTTCGATACCAATGAATGGGGAATAAGAGGTCACAGTAATATCAGCTTGAACTCCCATGGTATCATCAATGTTGGCATTTTAAATGCCAATTGAACTTAGTGCATTGCTCATACTTCCAAATTAGTTTTAATTTTAATGTCATTAAGAAAATACAGGCTTAACAATTATAAGTATCTTTAAAGATTTTTTAAATTCTGTAATAGTCCAGTACATCAACCTATGATTTTTAAACAGAAGATATGAACATCCCAATTAATGTTATTGATTTCAGTAAACACATAAATCAACTAAATTCTGAGTAGTTTATATAAGTATTTATAATAAAGGTCAGACATCATTTCCAAGTTTAATTATAACAGTAAGCTAATAGAAATATAATTTCAATAAACGCATAGATCAACTAACTTCTGAGTAAAAAGTTTATGTTAATATTTATAATGAAGCTCAGACACTATTTCCTACTTTAACTGTAACATTAAGCTAATAATAGAAATATAATTTTAAACTGACTACCCCTACAATTTGTGAAAAAAAAAAATGGGTTTAGAAGAAGAAAACTTTCAATTCTAATATTCATTACTTAAAGGTACCTTAAACAACATTTCTGGAACAGGTTTGAGACTTCATGCCTTTGATATTAAACTATTATTCAGAATTCGCTGAACTTCAATAGGTACCCTTATCAAAACCACTGCAATCAAATGTGATGCAGTTTGGTTTCTAAAAAGAATAGTAGTAGCGTGCACCTACATTAACAGACCCAAAGGATCTGAGGCAGTATTCCTAATTGAACAAATTAATTTTTTTTTAACTATGTGAATTAAGGACTATAAATGCCCTCGCATCTGTTCAATTTAGTCTCTGTCAACTAAGTTGTGAAAGATTCAGTTTTCAGAGCTTTCTGAGTTTCAGAAATGCAGATTACAGCTTGTGAAGCTGTTTTAAGCTTCCTTTAACAAATTTAGAATGGGCTCTCAAAATTTCATTGACAGGGAACCAGCAGTTAGCATAATGGCTATGTCGCTGGACTCCCACATAGCCGACCATGGTTCGCGTCCCGGACCCAGTGGCTTAAAACTCACGCCGGGCGCGTGTGCGTGCATGCCCAAGATCCCAAGGGGAGAATGGAGGAGAAGGGATTGCGGCGTGACCATCCTCCCTGGGGGGTGATTTCTCGCTTTCTGTCTCTATGTCTCTCTC
Source organism: Tupaia tana (assembly GCA_026018925.1). Lineage (NCBI taxonomy): Eukaryota > Metazoa > Chordata > Mammalia > Scandentia > Tupaiidae > Tupaia > Tupaia tana. Next base: position 173,564,760 of record JAKSZU010000003.1, on the reverse strand, counting down.
TGTCTGGCGAGCGCACGCGCCCTCTATAGCGAAAACCTCTCCAAAAAAAAAAAAATTTCACTGACAGAGAATTTGCTAAAACATTTACCCATTAGAACTTGCACAAAATATAGCAAATCTGACGGTAACAAAAATACCTATGTGACAATAAAACTAACACAGTAATCACCATGATTAATTCTCTTTCTGCTATGGTTCTTCAAAGGTACTTAAATCATTTTCATCAGGTATGATGAAACTATCCATTTCCCTCAATGTCCTAAATAACAATAAATTTTCAATTATGAAAATACTTTCTAATGGTAGTGGTAATAGTTTTCCAATTGTGGAAAAACTGTATCATAGTCAATAAACCTACAAACCGATTATTTACCAAATGTCAAAATCTAGTGGTAAGTAGGCTCAACATACACTATGAGAAGGTTTAAAGAAATACCTAGAAAGTACAGAATTCTCTTAACTGTTCTATATCAAAACATATATAATGTTATGAATCAAAAATACAAGGATTAAAAAAAATAGGTTAACACTAAGAAAAGGTTACAACTACAATTCTTGTTGAGGAGATGTACCAGGTAAAAAAAATAAAATAAAATAAAAAAGACAGGGCCAGCAGGTGGTGTGCTGGATCCCACATGGACTTAGAGTCCCAATGGCTTGAAAGACATGCCAGGTGCATGTGTGCACTAAATCCCTAGAGAATGAAGAACAAGGGGTTGTGCTGTGGCCATTCCCAAGAGGAGGGTGATTTCTCACTTTCTCTCTCAGACAAGCCCTAAGGCAAAAAAAAAAAAAAACAAAGGGCAAAGATTCGAATTAAAAAAAAAAAAAATGCCTTTTCTTCATAATCACAAGTTATCTTCCCAAATATATATAAATTAAAAAAGGGGAAAAGTGCTAATTTTGTAAATTGAAAACCATTAGACACCAATAGACATAACCAGTTAACAAAAGGTTAAAAAATGAGCAAGGCTGGTAGTAGAAGCAGTGGTTAATGCTTTCCCACTTTCCCTCCCTCTCTCAAAATAATAAAATAATTTTTAAAAAATAAATAAATGAGCAATTAAATGTATTGCTGTTTTGTAGACCCTGGTATGCTGGGCTGAGGAGGACACAGCATCACTTCTGTGGTATTCCTGCCCCAAAAATGTAGAAATTCATCTTAAGAACAGACAAACCCAAAAGGAGATACATTCCACAAAGTAACAAAGCAGAATTCATCAAATATGTCAAAGAACTGTCACAGATTAGCAGACTAGTAAGACACAACTAAATGTAATGTAGAAGAAGAAAAAAAAGACATTAGGAAGAAACCAGTGAAAGTGAGTAAGGTCTGTAGCCCAGTTAATAGTAGTTACCTTTTTAATTTCGGTAACTATATACTCTGGTAATACAAAGTGGTTTATGAGATAAACTGAATGGCGCAAGAAAACGTTATTCTATACTTTTATGAAATTTTGTGGTTAAGTCCAAAATGATTCAAAAGTAAAAGATACTTGTAGACTTTAAAATGTCAGATCTAGTTTTAAAAATGTTCTCAAAACAAAACAAAAGTCAGGGGATTATTTTTATTTTAAAATGAACACTAAATTTTGTCAAGCAGTTGGCATATTGGCTATGTTGCTGGACTCCCATGTAGCCGACTGCAGTTCGAGTCCTGGACCTGGTGGCTTAAACTCATGCCGGGTGTGTGTGCTTGTGTGCCCAAGATCCCGAGAGGAGAATGGAGAAGGGATTGTCGCATGGCCACCCCCCCAAGAGAGTGATTTCTCACTTTCTGTCTCTACCATTCTGGTGAGTGCACACACCCTATAGCAAAAACCTCTCCAAAAAAAAAAAAAAAAAAAAGAAGTTGCCAATTATTTAGGGTAATAGATGCAACAATCTCATTCTCACAATAACACTTTGTGAAAAAACTACTTCTCATGTGTCTTTAATATCCATTAGAGCTCATTAAAAATAATTCTGGGGGGACCAGCAGTTAGGTAATGGCTATGTCGCTGGACTCCCACGTAGTCGACCGTAGTTCGCGTCCTGGACCCAGTGGCTTAAAACTCACGCCGGGCGCGTGTGCGTGCGTGCCCAAGATCCCGAGAGGAGAATGGAGGAGAAGGGATTGCGGCATGACCATCCCCCCTGGGGGGTGATTTCTCACTTTCTGTCTCTATGTCTTTCTCTGTCTGGCGAGCGCACCGCGCCCTATAGTGAAAAAACCTCTCCAAAAAAAATAAAATAATAATTCTGGGGCCAGAATGTGTCATGGTGGCTAAGGCACTGGACTCTCACAGTCAACAGTGGTTTGAGTCCCAGACCTGGTGGCTTGCTTTCTCTCTCTCTAGTGAGCACACATGCCCTATACCGTTCATTCATTATATTCATTCATTTTATTTTAATTTGACCAGAGAAAAAGAGAGAGAGAAAGAGGAAAAGTGAGAAACCAAGCCACCAGGTCCAGAACTGGAACCGAGGTTGGCCATGTGGGAGTGTCCAGCTCCTTAACCACCATGCAACCTGCTGGTTCCCTAGTAGTAATGATTTTTTTTTTTTTTTTTGAGAGGTTTTTTGCTATAGGGCGAGTGCCCTGGCCAGAAAGTCAGAGAGACAGAAAGTAAGAAATCACCCCCCAGGGGGGATGGCCATGCTGCAATCCCTTTTCCTCTCGGGATCTTGGGCACGCATGCACGTGTGTGCAGCATGAGTTTAAGCCACCGGGTCTGGGACTCGAAATGTGGTCGACTACATGAGAGACAAACGACTTAGCCATTAGATAACAGTCCCAGTAGTAATAATCTTATCCCTCAGGAACGTCTTACAAATTATTAGATATTTAACGATAGGGTAAAAAAACATACATTAGTAGCGACCAGCAGTTGGCGTAATGGCTATGTCACCAGACTCCCATGTAGTCAACCGAAGTTCGAGTCCCGGACCCGGTGGCTTGAACTCACGCCGGGAACGTGTGCGTGTGTGCCCAAGATCCCGAGAGGAGAAGGGACTGTGGCGTGGCCATTCTCTCTGGGGGGTGATATCTCGCTTTCTGTCTCTCTCTGTCTTTCTGGCGAGCGCATGTGCCCTATAGCAAAAAACCTCTCCAAAACAAAACAAAACAAAAACCATACATTAGTAAACCGAATCTTTATATGAATTCACTAAAAAACCTTTAAAATTCTGGTAATGAATTGATAAATACTATAACATCCTGAGGTTGCCATATTCCCAAGGAAGCAAAAGCCCTGCTTCCAAAATTTAAGACATTAAGTTGCACATTAGTATCTTATACAGTTCAGTAATAAACTGTCATTAAGTTTTCAACCAAAACCGGACTATCCCTATTAAAAGAAAAATGCACTCCTATATAAACTGTTAAAATGAGATAAAAACCTGCACTTCCAATTCTTCCCCATCACAACAGCTAACTTTCAAATTCCACGGAGGGACCAGCAGTTAGCGTAATGGCTATGTCGCTGGACTCCCACGTAGTCGACCGCGGTTCGAGTCCCGGACCCGGCGGCTTAAACTCACGCCGGGCGCGTGTGCGTGCGTGCCCAGGATCCCGAGAGGAGAATGGAGGAGAAGGGATTGCGGCGTGGCCATCCCCCCTGGGGGGTGATTTCCTGCTTTCTATCTCTCTGTCTCTCTCTGTCTGTCTGGCGAGCGCACGCGCCCTATAGCAAAAACCTCTCCAAAAAAAGAAAGAAAAAAAAAAAAAAAAAAATTCCACGGAAAGCGGCTAAAACAAGAGAGTACCAGGCAGCCCCAATCACTGTGAAACTTTCAAGTAGGCTATTAATTTCATTTTAAACATTTACACTATTACCTACAAAATTTACATTTTGTACATTCCTCCATTTATACCCTCTATAATTAAAATATTACAAAGGTCTATTAACCTTACAGACTGATCTTCAGGAAGATGTTCACTAAGATATACTTAGTTATTTTTATTTAACATGCCCAAAGAAAATACAGAATAGTGTTCCTCTTATTCACCTGATTAAAGAGTTAGAGAACAACCAGCCAAATGGGAAACAAACAGCTAAAGACAATTTCAAAGCAGGGGTTCCCTAAATCTTAGGGTCTTCCCTAAAAAGGCTAAAATCAAACTATAATTTATGCAACGATATTCAGAAATTTTCATAGGAATAGTTGTATTCAAACATGAATTAATCTTAAATGAGTCTATGCCTTCAAATAGATATAGAAAAAGAACTCCAAAGGACATGCAGTAATTAAAATATTACTGAAGTTTATAGTAACAAAAACAGCTTTACTGAAGTTTATTCGCTGTAACCACCCAAATGTCAGTCAAAAGATAGATAAACAAAAGGTGTTATGTATGTACAACTACATACTGTTCAGCCTTTAAAAAGGAATGAGATTCTGGTACATGCTGTTAACATGCGTGCACCTTGAAAATCAATGCTAAGTGAAGTCAGTCAGACACAAGGATAAAAATTGTAATGGTTCCACTTAAGATAAGGTATCTAGAATAGGTAATGTCAGCAACAGGGCAATGGGATATACTGTTTAATAGGTACATAGTTTCAATTAGGGCTGAGGAAAAAATTTCTAAAGTAAAAGTGATGATAGAAGCACAACTCTGAATATAATGAATATTAATCCATATACTTGAAGAGAGTTAACATGATACATATTATTACATATATTTTTCAACAAATAGCTTTATCAACGATCAAACTATTTCAATAAATGACAAAAGAAGTATATCTATATATATATAGGGGGGGGTACTTTTTTTTTCCTGGGGGGGGGGGGGGGGGGATAGGGTGCATGCACTCACCTGAGACAAGAGAGAGAGGTAAAGTTGAGAAATCACCACACTGCAATCCCTTCTCTATTTGGGCACATGTACACACACAACCAGCTTATTTTTCAGGTCAGGTATGAGACTGGAACTGTGGAGTTGGCCATGTGGGATTCAACGTCTTAACCACCACACACCACTTGCAGGCCCAAGTAAATGTACTTTTAAAACCCATCCCTCTTACAGGTCTTTCCAGGACCAGCAGGTGGCGTAGTGGTTAAGGTGCCATACTCCCACATGGCCAACTGCAGTTTGAGTCCTGGACCCAGAGTCTTGAAACTCACAGGCATGCCCAAAATCCCAAAAGGAGAATGGAGAAGGGAATGCAATGTGGCCATGGGGGGGATAAGGGACGTAGAGTGAAAATTGCACATACCCTATAACAAAAAATTTCTGCCAAAATAAAGTCTTTCCAAAGGTGGCTCTTGTCTCCTATTGCTAGCTGGATGCCATGTGAATCAATATTGGCCTTTTAAATTTTTTTTTACTGCCAATGTGTGCTTGTCAGAAACAGACAAGAAAAGAAGGAGGAGAAAGAAAAAAAATACTCCCAACTGGAGCTTGGCCACACAATACCCTTCCCTCAATTTCTCCATCCCTTCAGGACTTTTAACATACATGTTCAAGCCACAGGGGCTAGGATTTGAACCTTGGTATATCATGTGGGAGCTGACCCCTTACACACATTGCACAATGGAGCCAACCATTTAGAACTGTTTTTCATTTGCCTATTTCTGGCTTTATTGAGACATAACTGACAATATATTGTGTTATTTAGTATACAACCTGGTAAGCTGTGACTTGTACATACAGCCAGGAAGCCACCACTATAACTGATACCTGCTTCTCCGTGATTACATTCCACAGCCTCTACCCTCCGTGTGCTTGTTGTCACTCACTGGTAAGAGTAGAATGGTTGAATCATGTGGTAGGTGTATGTTAAACTGCCCAACTGTGTAAATTCTATGTATCATATTAAATTCACAACAGCAGAGTGTAAAGCATCTTTTGGTTTTAGGTGTATTTCTTTCTTTAATGAAACAGAGATAGGAACCCCCAACCAACAAAGTCCTCATGCTGCAATACAGGCCAGTCTCAGGTGTCATGAACCACAGGAAATCTCACAGCCAGTGTACTCAAGGATACAAACCTAGGACCTTTCCCATGTGGGTACAGTTGCATTACCACGGCCCCTGCCTAACTAGAGCAGCAGTATGTGAGTGCGCTTGAATATCCTAGCACACACTTGGCAGGGTCAGTGTTTTGTGTCTTTTTTTTTGCAAGGTTTTTACCATAGGGCGTGTGTGCTCACCAGAAAGAGACAGAGACAGGGGACCAGCAGTTAGCGTAATGGCTATGTCGCTGGACTCCCACGTAGTCGACCGCGGTTCGAGTCCCGGACCCGGCGGCTTAAACTCACGCCGGGCGCGTATGCGTGCGTGCCCAAGATCCCGACAGGAGAATGGAGGAGAAGGGATTGCGGCGTGGCCATCCCCTCTGGGGGGTGATTTCTCGCTTTCTATCTCTCTGTCTCTCTCTGTCTGTCTGGCAAGCGCACGCGCCCTATAGCAAAAACCTCTCCAAAAAAAGAAAAAAAAAAGAAAGAGACAGAGACAGAAACTGAGGAATCACCCCCCCCACCCCGGGGGGGGATGGCCACGCCTCAATCCCTTCTCCTCCTTTGTCCTCTCGGGATCTTGGGCACTCATGCACATATGCCCGATATGAGTTTAAGCCACCGGATCTGGGACTCGAACCACAGTCAACCACATGGGAGTCCAGTGACATAGCCATTACTCCAACTGCTGGTCCCAGGCCAGTGTTTTAAATTCCAGACAGTTTAGGACATATATTGTGGTATCTCATTTTAGTATTAATTTCCACTGCCCTAATGACCAATGCTGTTGTTTATCCTTTCATATCATTCCTATGTGTTCGTTCTTTTTTTTTTTTTTTTTGGAGAAGATTTTTGCTATAGGGCACTTACGCTCGCCAGAAAGAGAGACAGACAGACAGACAGAAGGCGAGAAAGCACCCCCCAGGGGGGATGTCCACACCGCAATTCCTTCTCCTCCATTCTTCTCCTCTTGGGATCTTGGGCACGCACGCACACGTACACAGCTTGAGTTTAAGCCACCAGGTCCAGGACTAGATCCGTGGTCAGCTTCATGGGAGTTCAGCGACATAGCCATTACGCTAACTGCTGGTCCCCCATATGTTCTTTCTTCAGTGAAGTGTCTATTCAAATATTTTGACTTTTATTTTTTTGGCATTATGACATGTGCCCTTGCCAGAGACAGGGACAAATAGAGACAAATTATCCCCCAAGAGTGATGACCATGCCTCAATCCCCAATCCCTCTCTCTCTGTACCTCTCTGGTCAAATTAAAAGAAACAAAGTTAAATAATTCCCCTCTCAGGATTTTGGGCAAGCATACACGTGCACCTGGGATGTTTTTTAGAGCCACTGGCTCTGGGATTCAAACAGCGGAGTCAACCATGTGAGATCTAGTGTCTTAAAACACCCCATCAACTGCTAGCCCCATTTCAGTCATTCTTTAATTGGGCTGCTTAAATTCTTTCTTTTCTTGGAATTTCTTTTTAAGAGATTTTTGCCATAGAGTGCGTGCACTAGCCAGAGAAGCAGAAAGACAGAGATGGAAAGAGAAAAATCACCCCCCAGGGGGATGGCCACACCAATCTCTTCTCTAATCTCCTCTCAGAATTTTGGGCACACACACACACACACACACACACACCCAGCTTGAGTTTTAATCCACCAGATCTGAGACTTGAACCATGGTCAATTATGTGGGATTCCAGAGATGTAGCCATTATGCCATTTGCTGGTGCCATCTCTTGGGATTTTTTAAAAGTTTTTTAAATTTTATTTATTATTATTCTTTAATTTGACCAGAGAGAGAGGGAAAATGTGAAAGCAAGCCACTGGGTGTGGGACACAAACCATGGTCCACCCTATGGGAGTCCAACACCCTACCTCCTTACCTGCCAGCCCCCTCTCTTAGGATTTTTGGGCAAGCACACCCACACACAAAAGCACTAGATGGCTTAAGTTGCCAGGTCCGAGTCTTGAACTACAGTTAGATAAGTGGAATCCACCCATCTTTAACCACCATGCCACCTGCCTGCCCCATACTAAGTTCTAAGTGTCCGTTCATTTGTATTCTATATTAGAGTATATCATCAAATATAGGTTTTACAAGTATTTTCTGCTTGTAGGAGTGTGTGCTGACTATAAAGAAATAAGAGGTGGGTACGTGAGAAATCAACCCCTAGGGGAATGACAATAGCACAATTCCTTCTCCTTAAGGGATTTTGGGTATGCACAGGAGCCAAGTAAGTCTGCATCCCCACACTCCTGCTGTAAACTGCTCTATCCTGGATTCATTGGTATCTTTAAAACATCAAGAGTTCTGGGCCGGCCCTGTAGCCTGCTAGTTTAAGGGAGCTGGATTTCACATGGTCAACTGCGGTTCAAATTCTGGCACTGGTGCCTTGAAAAACACCAGACACCAGTGCATGAGTCCCCTAGATCCCAACAAGATGGAAAAATGAAGAAGAGATCATGGTGTAATTGGTCTTATACAGGCGTGCTTCTCTTGGTCTCTTGGTGGCACATGTGTCCTCTACTAATTAAAAGATAATAGGGACCAACAGTTGACATAATGACTATGTCACTGGACTCTCATGTAGTCAACCATGGTTCAAGTCCCAGACCCGGTGGTTAAACTCACACCGGGCACAGGTGTGTGCGTGCCCAATATCCCGAGAGAAGAATGGAGGAGAAGGAATTGTGGCGTGGCCATCCTCCCTAGGGAGTGATTTTTCGCTTTCTGTATCTCTGTCTCTGTCTTTTTGGCTAGCGCACGTGCCCAATAGCAAAAACCTCTCAAAAAAAAAAAAAAAAAAAGAACAGATAAATAAATAGGGGCTAGCAGGTAGTATGGTAGTAAGGGCACTGGGCTCCTACAAGGCAAACCATGGTTCAAAGTCCTAGACCTGATAGCTTGCTTTCTCTTTCTCTCTCTGTACCTCTCTGGTCATGGACCTGGTGGCTTGCTTTCTCTCTCTCTCTGTACCTCTCTGGTCAAATTAAAAGAAATAAAGTTAAATAATACTAAAAAAATAAATAAATAAAGATAAATAAATAGAAAATATGATCAATAGTTTTTGGACGAGCAGATGGCTTAGTGGTTCAATCACTGGACTCTCACATGTGTGATTCGAACCACAGGCCTGATGCTTGAAACTCAAGCCAAGTGTGTGTGTGTGTGTGTGTGTGTGTGTGTGTGTATGTGTGCCCAAAATCCTGAGCAGAGAGTAGAATAGAATAGGAGGGACTGCGGCATGGCCAACCCCCCCCCACTCCCGGGGTAGGGGGTGGTTTCTCTCTTTTTGTCTGTCTCTTCAGCAAGTGTACACACCCTGTAGCAAAATCTCTCTTTAAAAAAAAAAAAAAAAAAATTAATTTCATTCACTTCTAAATGTGTTAAAAAGATGCCACAGTTTAAGTCGAAGTAGTTGAGTAAACCCAGGTCATTATCTGACCATAAAGAAGGTAACAGTCCCGTAGCCTAGGAGAGCCAGTTCCCACATGGCCAACCCCATAGTTGAAGAACATGCAAAGTGTGCGTGCCTATGCACTGAAAATACTGGCAGGATAGAGAAATGTGGAAAGGATTGCAATTTGACCACACCTTATTGGGGGTGCTTTCTCTTCCTGGGAGCACCCACTGGAAAACAATAGAAAAAGACCAACATTCGTGTTAAGTGAAGTGGATGAAAGACCGCACCATTTTTTTTTTTTGAGAGGTTTTTGCTATACGGCGCATGTGCTCGCCAGACAGACAGAGACAGAGACAGAGACAGAAAGCGAGAAATCACCCCCCAGGGGGGATGGCCACGCCACAATCCCTTCTCCTCCATTCTCCTCTTGGGAATGCACGCACACGTGCTTCGCATGAGTTTAAGCCACCAGGTCTGAGACTAGAACCACGGTCGACTACGTGGGAGTCCAGCGACATAGCCATTATGCTAACTGCTGGTCCCAAGACAGCACCTTGAAGATAGAAAAATAATCAAAACTGGGGAGACATTTTAAAAGAAAATGCTGGGCCGGCAGGTCGCATGGCAGTTAAAGGACTGAACTCCCACATGGCCAATTGTGGTTCAAATCCTGGACTTGAGAGCTTGCTTTCTCACTTTCCCTTTCTCTCTCTGATTGAATTAAATAATAAATAATAACCACAGATAAAATTAAGTAATTCTTTTAAAAAAGAAAAAGAAAATGACACCAGAAGTAACATATACCCTCTCCCTCATTAAGTCCAGTTTTCCAGGGACCAGCGCGTGGCATAATGCTTACATTGCTTTCTATCTTTCTGTCTCTTTGGCGAGTGCATGCGCCCTAAAACAAAAATCTTTTCTTTCTCTTAAAAAAAAAAAAGTCCAGACCTCCATTATATTTTTCAGACATAAGCAAGTGTCATTTAAAGAAAAAAGCAGTACATGACACAGCCTCAGTAGCACAGGCAGTGGAGTACTGATGTGCAGCCCTGAAGGTCAAATGGCTGGGATTTAGATTTTGACTTAATCTGAATACACAAGGCCAGTGGTCCCAAGATCCTGACTAGCTGAAGGGCTGGGGAAAGCAGATCGTGGAGCAAAGATGCATCGTTCTTGAAAGAAATAAACTAACTTTAAAAGAAAAAAAGGCAGTGTAAGACACTCTGAAGTAACTGCATCAAAGATTCCAAGACACTAACCTTACCTCAACTTGAACTATGACTACTTTCCCCAAGATGGTATAAAGAGTAAAATGTTAATACAAGGAATATCACGATTTCTTTTGCTGCTTTCTCTTTATTTTAGAAGTCAACTCCTCAGTCCCAGAACTGGTAAAGTCTTGTGTGTTTTACTTTATAGTTGGTGGGGCTTTTTTTTAAAGAATTATTTAGGGAACCAGCAGTTAGCATAATGGCTATGTTGCTGGACTCCCACGTAGTCAACTGTGGTTCGCATCCCGGACCCGTTGGCTTAAAACTCACGCCGGGTGCGTGTGCGTGCGTGCCCAAGATCCCGAGAGGAGAATGGAGAAGGGATTGCGGCGTGACCATCCCCCCTGGGGGGTGATTTCTCGCTTTCTGTCTCTATGTCTCTGTCTGTCTGGCAAGCGCACACTCCCTATAGCAAAAAACCTCTCCCCCCCCAAAATAAAAAGAATTATTTATCTAATTTTATTTATTCATTCATTTTAATTTGGCCAGAGAGAAAAGAGTGAGAGGGAAAGTTTGAGAAAGCAAGCTGCCAGGTTTGGGACTCGAACCGTGGACAGTCATGTGGGAGTGTCCAGCACCTTAGCCACCATGCCACCTGCTGGTCCCCAATTGGTGGTTTTTTTTTTTTTGTCCTAATAAACTTATAAATTGTTCCATGTGAAACATAACCTACTTCCTATCAGTTATTGTCTGGTGAACAATATTTAAGAACACATATCCTACTTAGTTCACTGCAGACATGTTTCAGATTAACTGTAAATTGATACACATGTTTTAAAAACTTTTTGGAGGGCTCACCAGAGAAACAGAGAAAGAGACGAGACACAAGAAGAAAGCACCCTCCAATTCCTTCTCCTCCATTTCTCTATCCCTGTTGGGATTTTAGGTATATATACACCGCAACCAATGTGGTCTTCAAGCTGCTGGGGTTGGGATTACAATCATGGTCAGCCACATGAGATCCAGCTCCCTTGACCACTATGCCACAGGGCTGGCCCAGTCATATTTTAATCTACATATTCACTCTTAACAGACTTGAGGTGTCTGGTGTCTTCCTTACCCAAAAGACCTGTTTCTCCCACTTCCCTATATTAAAAGTACTTGGTTTGTCACATGATAAAAGCAATACTCTCCATTAGAGCAAAATAAACTAACCAAGATTCAACACATCTCTGTCTCCCCCAAATACTCAACTGTAAGGAACAAAAATGCCAGGAATAAGAAGATTCTGAAGATATATATATATTTTAATGAGAGAGAAGTGGTAGGGAAAGAGGTATCCTGAACTCATAATTTTTAAAAGTATTTTCCTACCTTCACATTGGTTCCTGGGAAGAATCTTCCACCTTGTTTTTATCACATTTTCCAAAATTTGTAGTCCATAATACTGAAAATTGGAGAATAGAAACATGTGAATACATTGTGATAGGACTAGCAACTCTCAGGATTCACAAATGGACAGACATTCACACATTTACATCTAAGGTTTCAAAAACATTATGCTATCAAGTTTAATTACATATATTAAAATAAGGATCTATTCACCCATATACTGAGTTTTCATGCATTTTCCTCATTTTATTGTTTACTATTCTATGTAACGTCCTGCTGTTTATACATGCTCACACCAGGAGAAGAACCAAATAAAAGTCCTTTAGCAGCCAAATGGGCCTATCTGTAGGAGGAAAAGTAGCAGCCAGATATGGATTCACAGCATAAATGACTGCTTATAGGCTCACGTACTTTTAACACGACCAGGCTCCTAAGAATTTAGCAGTATGGATGCTACCAAGCTTCCTACCATCCTCTAGAAGTTGTAAGGTTTTGGTCAAATATAGAAATATTATCACAGATACTTTCTATAGAAAATGTTTACAGACATCACTGGTGTGTTACTTAAGCAGCAGCAAGACAACCCATGGGTTTATTTTAAATTTTAACCCACCCTTATAGTTGCTATTTCTACTAATTTAAAGATAAACTTTTGTGCACAGTCAAAATAATATACAAATGCATGTTGCAATCTGTATCTACCTTTCAGGTATTCCTTCCTAAATATAAACATTGTAACTTAAAAGTGTTAATAATGTTTAAAAAAAAAATACAGGTACCACGCTCAAGCCATTTTGTCCCTCCTACTGATTACTCACTCTAAATAGTCAACAAAGTGTGTAAGAATTTACAATGCTCCAGGCATAAGTACTAAAATTATTACTATGACCAATTAGTGTGGATAGGCAGGAGGAATAAAAAGGACAAAAATGTTGTGGTACATTTCAACTGGGAGATTTAGGGAAGAAACGGCGACAATACCTGAAAGGTAAACTCACTCATATATAGACATACAACTGCAGATTGCAAGTTTTGGCTGAGAATAAGAGTTCATCTTTAAAATGGTTAGTCATTACACAATAAAATAGGAGCATTAGTATTTCAACCACAGGGATCACATATTATGCTCATTTTACATAAAGCACAATATAGACTGTCCCAAACTACATTGTGCTCAAACAATGAATGTTTTTGCTGTTTTCTCTCATTTTAACATCATGCTTTTCAGAAAAATTTTGCCATTTCAACTTAAGTCCTATATTTGTAGAATATTCCTTTAAAACTTTCAAAATAAAAAACAAGGTCAAAGTTAAAATCTAATGTTATAAATTTGATGTAATTAAATGTTTCATAATCAGCAGTAAATAGTGAAATTATCTTATTTTTAAGAAAACACCTTTCTGTGGGTCTCAGAAAAACATAAATAAGGAAAAAAAGGATGAAAGTTTTTGACTAAAATTCAGTATTAGCTTAAAAAACCATACCACTCTAAATTTAAAAAAAAATTTATAGGCACAAAATCAAGATTGTCAAAAGACCTAGTTAAGTCAAAGCAATGCACTGCTTACTAGAGACTATCCTCTTGCTAAACTTCAACCAATTAAAAAGACCTTTAAAACACCAAGAAACAAAACCCATCATAAATATACCAGTAAGACGTACATGTTTAACCAAATTTTGTTTACATTTTTAACTAAAAGATATTCCTCTCTCTTTACTGTTGTATTTTTCATTGACTTCTTTTCCTTGCTATTTGATACTTTGTTATCTAAAATGACTATTTACTAGCTTCTAGCCCTTTCTCCAAATGTAAAAAGGTAGCATAACCTTGCTGAAGATACAATTCTAATTTCATCTTTCTGCCAAGGAGGTTGAGTCAAGGAGCCCAAAAGAAGCTTTGCACAGATTAAGTCAAAAGAATACATTTATCAAATACTCTAAAGCCCAACCTCTCCTAGACATAAAGACTGCATATGAATCGGATATAGAGAATTCACATTCCTTTGGTGGGGAGGGGAATGTTTTGGTTCAAGTATCAGAAGTGACAGCCAAATCTGAAAGCCAATGATAAATGATTACTTTGGAAATATCCATAATTCATCCAAACATTCCTTAAAAATTAACTTCTGCTTTATAGTTCAGAACTTGAAAGAATCCACTGCTGAGTTATGAAGATGAGGGACAGATAACAGCAAAGACTAAATGAAAAAAACAAATGCATGAAATGATCCCTATGGTAGAAATGTCTACTGAGCCCTTAAAATACTTATTTTATGCATTGAATTCCCCTTTCCCCTCCCACCACCCATGAAACAAAAACAATTGATGAACAGAATTCAGTTAAAGGGAATCAAAAGGGTAGACCTTGTGGAGGCCTGCCGTCAAAGCCTAGCTGTGTCAGTTGCACAGGAAGACACCCCTTTTCTTCCTATTACAAGCAATCAACATAATGGAACATTATGATTAATATCAGGTAGTGTTAACATCTTTAAAGAAAAAAAAAATGATTGCATAAAAGCCAAATGTCATAGTGCATAAATTTAGCACCAAATCATTTGTAATTTATGTAAATTGAAGAATTCTTTACCTGTTGCTTTCTTTCTGTTCCTCTAATCATCTCATTTTTCACAAGACAAATTTGAGTTTTTAAAAATACTGTTGATAAATCAACTTAAACATTAGTAATGTCTGTCAGTATAAAAAGCAAAATTTACCAGGCAAGCAAACAGGCAAACACTATTATGTTACTTAAGGTTAGCACTTTGAGGAAGTTCTGGACTGTATTTTTGCCCTAAAATTTACAAGATGTCAAAACTAATTAATATTTAAAAACTGATCATTAATACAGTCTGATTTCTGAAACAGATGTGAACATGGCTAGTTTCTGTTTTAACACACTGTATATCAAATGAAAACCTTTGTGTATTAAACAGAATGCCATGGTATTTTATTACTTTAAGGCAGTTTAAAGAGAAGCGTGAATCATCAAGCCTAAAACAGTCAAAACACATTTTGATCAACCCTTCTGTTCAAACTTAAGAAAAAAGGACCCAAATTATAACATTTTCAATTGCAAATAAAAACTGAGTGCTGTCCCATTAAAAGCATTGACACCATGGAGTAGGGTTTTAAGCTGTCCACACAACTTGGTGTTGTAGGTGCCTAGCCTGTATTATATTGATTACTTGCCCAAAATAATTCCTGATTTTGTTTCATCTCTGAATAACATTCAGAATTTATGCTACTTAGACCTGTATACATTTTCTAAAAATAAAACAAAACAAAAACAAACCACCAAAAATTAAAAATTAAAAAAAGCCACCTTGCATACTAGTCCCAATTACAAAACTTCATTCATAATTCTTAGGACTATTTGCAAGAATTAATTCTATTTTCAGACTAAATTTTGAAGTTAACAATATAAAGTGATTTGAGATAACAAACTCTAATACTAAGAATGCGATACCTTCCTCAAAGTTTATGACTGGAAGAAAAGAATAATGGATTTTAAAACCACCACTTGCTTACTTTCGTGTTCATATTCTGTGAAAATTCCAAAATTGTGTCGACTCTTGTCCAGGCATCAGGATGCTCCTTTAAATGTGTCAGAACTTCTTGAGCCATTCTTTGCTAAAATAGGACACAAAAAAGAATTTTAAATTCTTTTGTTTCTTTGAATTATTTGTTAAAACAAGAAGTATTGAGCAAGGCAAAAATCCTACTAGGATAGTGACCTACCAACTTTCAGAAAAATCAAGAAATAGACTTTACAAAAATTAATAAAGATGTGTTAAGTAGTGTTCCTAAACTTTAACTAAAAATTGGTAATATTTTACTTGTAACAAAATAGGACCTTCCTTTTCTGGTAAATTTGGTTAATTTGATATTCTCTAAACTGAATTTAAGTTCAACCAACAGTATCTACTATACTGAATCCAGAGTTTTCAACACTTACAATCAATCAAAAGTAATATTGAAAAAACATAACTTCTACTTAGATAAATAATATAGCAGTATATGCTATTTTTTGTAAGTTACCAATATGTATCGAACTTTATAAATGTACTTCATGCAAAGACTGATTTAAATTAGGTCTAACTAAGACTACGAATCCCAAACACTTAGAGATGTAAAACCTTAAGACCCATAAGACTTTAGAAAGGTGTCATAAGTTTATTGCAATTACTTTTCTTTCTTAAATTCCTAAAATCCCATATATTAAATCCTACCTTTTTTTGAAAACTATTTTTTTCACTTTTTTATTTTAAAACACCCAGACATAATAATAATCCTAGGTACTCATCAACTAAACTTAACAAATGTTAACATTTTATTAAATTTTTTTAAAAATTATTTATTGAACTTTATTTATTCATTGATTCATTTTTAATTTAACCAGAGAGATACACATAGACAGAAAGTGAAAGAGAAGATGAGAAAGCAAGCCGCCAGGTCCAGGACTTGAACCATGGTCAGCCATGTGGGAACATCCAGCGCCTTAACCACCACGCCACCCGCTAGTCCCAACATTTTATTAAACTTTGATCAGTATTTAACATAAGAAAACTAAAACTTATGAAACTGAGCAAGCAAGCCGCCAGGTCCAGGACTTGAACTGCAGTCGGCCATGTGGGAGTCCAGCACCCTTAACCATCATGCCACCTGCTGTCTCCCCTTTTGTTTATTCTTGTAAGAGGAATGATTTAATAAACTTGGTACCTTTTCTGGCCCATATTTTCAGGCCACGTATACAAATTTCAAAGTTATGTAGTTGCTAACTTTTGAAATAGTATATTATAGGAACCTGACAGTGGCACAGAAGTAAAATGCTGACACCCTGCAGGGCATCCCACATGAAAAGGATTCCTGGTTTGGGTCTGGAAACCACCCAGAATTTGCTGGGTACATGCATGTCCATGGTACAGGGCTTACTGAGGACTGGGGGTGAGTCATGAAATGGAGGCCCCACTGGAGGTGTACTTGCTCACTTTCCCATTCATGGAAGGAAGAAATAAACTTAAGGGAGAAAATACAGAATTTCTTCTACAATTTGCTTTTTCACCTTGACATCCTTTTAAGATCCAACTGTGCTGACATCCAACTGTGTTTCTTCATTTCAATCATTTTAAGTTTTTCATATGACATAAGCACATTTGTATTTTATTTCTTAAGACCGGGTCTTGGGGACCAGCAGATAGTGTAATGGCTATGTCGTTGGACTCCCAGGTAGTCAATGGTGGTTCGAGTCCCGGACCTGGTGGCTTAAACTCACAATGGGTGCGAGTGCGTGCATGTCCAAGATCCCAAGAGGACAATGGAGAAGGGATTATAGCATGGCCATTCCCCCTGGGGGGTAATTTCTCACTTTCTGTCTTTCTGGTGAGAGCACGTACGTACACTGTAGCAAAAACTTCTCAAAAAAAAAAAAAGGGGTCTTGTTTGCCTCATTGTAATCTTCCCGTGTCAGTCTTCTACCTGGGGATACATGCTCAGACCTTTCCTAGCTCTTTCAGAGATAGTCTCCCTAGGTCACCCCAAGTCAACCTTGAACTAGTAATTCTCTTGCTTCAGCCTCCCTTAGTCTCTGGAATTTCTAAGTCCACTACACCATAGCAGGTATTAGGCTGGGCCAGATAACAAACTGGGTTCTCCTATGTAGTTCAAGCATGGAAAACAATGTCTTACAGATTGTGGCACTGTAACCAGGCCAATAATTAATAAATTACCAAAGACTTTTAATTCTATTGATAATTTTTTCGCTAAACGCAACAGCTTAATCTTTTTCATCTGATTGTTCTGTAGCTCAAATGGATCATTCTTTCTACTTCTTTTACCTACTTTTATAAAAATTATTTCATTTTATTTATTCATTCATTTATTTTAATTTGACAACAGAGAGAGAGGGAAAGTTAGAAAGTAAGCCAACAAGTCTGGGACTCAAACTGTGATCAGTCATGTGGGAATGTCCAGCACCTTAACCATACCACGCCACCTGCTGGTCCCTCTTTTACCTACTTTTATCAAGGGTTGGTTTGAGAGTTGTAAAATTTATCAATTACTGGGACCGGCAGATGGAGACATTGGACTCCCACACGGCTAACCATAGTTCGGGTACTACACCTAGCCGGGCTTTCTCACCCCCCCCCACCTCTCCCTCCCTCCCTGATCAAATTAAAATAAGTAAATGAATGAATAAAAATTTTATTAAATAAAATAACTCTTAAAAAAGGCAGTCAAAAAGCATTCTTTCTTACTTTAACAACCATTTCTGACACAGATAACTCATAATCTTTAGCTTTGCTTTTATTCCAGCTTTTAAAAATCCACATGCTTATTCATGATCTTTTTCATCTGTAGCAAAAACCCTGTCACATTCATGATTTTCCCATTAATCAACCAGCATACTACTTAATGGTCTTAAAACTTTTATAGATACAGGGCAAGTTCCATGGCCTAGGGAGCCCAATCCCACATGGCCAACTCCCCAGTGCTTAAGAAATATGTTTGAGTACATGCCCAAAATCCCAAAAGGAGATAGAGATGTAGAAAGGATTAAGGAGTAACCATTCCTCATAAGGGGTGCTTTCCTCTCCATCTATCTAGTAGACACTCATAATCTCTAGCAAAAACAAAAAGCCAAAACCTTCTAGAGAAATACAACCAATAACTTATATGGTAATTATCTGGCCAAGAACCATCAGAACCACTATGGAACTTGGGGGGAGGGGGGACACACTTGACTAAGTTCCACTATGAGGATCTAGGTTAGCAGTTATGAATTAAAGTGTAAGCCTTTAAACCTTTTTTCTTTAAGGTTTCTGCCACAGGGCATGTAAGCTTGCTGGAAAGAGAGGGAAAAAAAGAAATCATCTCTCATTGAGAATGGCCATGCCTCAATCCCTTCTCCTCCATTCTCCTCCTAGGGCTTTGGGCATGTACACACCCAGCATGAACTTCCAGCCAGCAAGTCCGGAACTCGAACTACAGAGTTGGCCATGTGAGCCTTAACCACTATGTCACCTAATGACCCAAGTGTAAGCTTTTAAAATATTGTTCTAAGGGGGTAGAATTATGTCATATGAGCAATGACAAAAGGCAGAAAGTGACATGAATGTTCTGTGGTCAAAGCATGTTCTAGCAATGTTTTGATCCTCTCCCTGAAAATACCTAACCAACTATCATATCTAACTAGAGATATAAACTCAAGCATCAAACAGCAAAAATCAAGACAATAAGGTAAATCAAAGATCCATGACTATAAAAAGAACAAGGTAGGGACGAGCAGTTAGCGTAATGGCTATGTCGCTGGACTCCCACGTAGTCGACCGCGGTTCGCGTCCCGGACCCGGTGGCTTAAACTCACGCCGGGCGCGTGTGCGTGCGTGCCCAAGATCCCGGGAGGAGAATGGAGGAGAAGGGATTGCGGCGTGGCCATCCCCCCTGGGGGATGATTTCCTGCTTTCTGTCTCTCTGTCTCTGTCTGTCTGGCGAGCGCACGCGCCCTATAGCGAAAACCTCTCAAAAAAAAAAAAAAAAAAAAAGAACAAGGTAGACCAGCAGATGGTGTAATGGTTATATTGCTGGACTCACACGGTGGTTTGACTCCCGCACACAGGAGTGTGGGTAAGTGTGCCCAAAATTCATTCAAGAGAATGCAGCATAGCCGTCCTCCGCAGAAATCACAGAGGGGGGTGGAGTGATTTTTCTCTGTCTCTCTGGTGAGCACGCACACCCTATTAACAAAAATATCAACTTAAAAAGAAAAAAAACCCGTGGTTAAGTTGCCTTTTAAGTATTATTTTCTAAAGAATTACTTTAACTTTATCATTATTATCATTATTATTTTTTAATTTGGCCAGAGAGAGAAAGAAAGAAGGCAAGCCACTGGGTCCAGTACTTGCACCATGGTCAGACATGTGCGAGTCTAGCACCTTTAACCACTATGCAAACTGACAGCCCCTTGGTAGATCTTTTGAAGTGACAATGACAAGCATTCTACACATACTGAATATCTCCCATATTATTATCATACATTTCAACACCTACATAAATCATGTCCTTTCCTACTGGCCACAATTTTACTTGAAATTACTCCTAGCATTTGCATCTTATGTTTATTTTCTCTTAATCACATCATCTGTACATGATACTACAAACTTAAAATCCCAGCAGGAGTTTAAAAAAATGCCACAAAACAAACCAGGGAGAAATTCTACATCTCCTTCTGCTACTAAATGAATGGTGAAAGCATTTTAGTTGCTAAGCAATAGAGTTCAAAATACTTGGGAACCAGCAGTTAGCGTAATGGCTATGTCGCTGGACTCCCACGTAGTCAACCGCAGTTCACGTCCCGGACCTGGTGGCTTAAAACTCACGCCGGGTGTGTGCCCCAAGATCCTGAGAGGAGGATGGAGGAGAAGGGATTGCGGCGTGACCATCCCCCCTGGGGGGTGATTTCTCGCTTTCTGTCTCTGTGTCTCTCTCTCTCTCTGTCTGGCGAGCGCACATGCCCTATAGTGAAAAACCTCTCCAAAAAAAAAAAAAAAAAAAAAAAAAAAAAATACTTAACACAATTTTGGAGAAAACATCCAATTTTTGGGGGATATCTTTCTTTTCTTGGCTGTCTACCTGGCTAATACAAAAATGCTTATACTGGGAACCAGCAGTTAGCATAATGGCTATGTCGCTGGATTACCACGTAGTCGACCACGGTTCGCGTCCCGGACCCGGTGGCTTAAAACTCACGCCGGGCACGTGTGCGTGCGTGCTCAAGATCCTGAGAGGAGAATGGAGGAGAAGGTATTGCGGCATGACCATCCCCCCTGGGGGGTGATTCCTCGCTTTCTGTCTCTATGTCTCTGTCTGTCTGTCGAGCGCACACGCCCTATAGCGAAAAACCTCTCCAAAAAATAAAATAAAATAAAAAAAGCTTATAAAAGGTAGCCCTGGGTCAGCAGATGGTGTGGTGAAGGCACTGTACTTCCACAAGGCCAACCTGGTCCAAATTCTGGACACAAAAGAAAATCATGCCAATCGCATGTGTGCATGTGTACCAAAATCCCATGAGGAAACTGGAAAGGAGTGGCCATTACCCCAGGGGATGATTTCTCACTTTCCTTCTGTCTGTCTGTTTGTCTCTCTGGTGAGAGCACATGCCCTATGGCAAAAATCTGAAGAAAAAAAAAGGTAGCCCTAAAGTGACAATGTTAAATATCTAATTAAAATGCCCATGTAGGCAAAAGTTCTGTCCACAGATTAAAAACCACTCTTCTGGGACCAGCAGATGGCATACTGGTTATATCGCTGGATCCCAGAATGTAGTCAGTCATGGTTCAAGTCTCAGACCCAGCGGCTTAAAACTCATGCTGGGCACGTGTGTGTGCATGCCCAAAATCCTGAGAGGAGAATAGAGAAGGGACTGCATTGTGGCTATCTCCTCTGGAGGTGTTTTCTTGCTTTCTGTCTCTGTCTCTCTGGCAAGCATACGTGCCTTATAGCAAAAAATCTGAGGGAAAAAAGTTACTCTGTCTTCCCTTCCAAAGACAGTCCTTAAAAAATGGGCTGGCATGGTGGTTAAGAGCACTGGACTCTCACATGGCTGACGGCGGTTCAAGTCCTGGATCTGGCTCTTGCTTTCTCATTTTCTCTCTTTCTCATTCTGTCCCTCTCTGGTCAAACTGAAATAAATAAATAAATGGATTAATAAAATTAAGTAAAATAATTCTTTAAAAAAAACTTAGGTTACCTATAGTGAACTTAAAAAGTTTAACAGGCCAACAGGTGGCACAGAGGTTGAGTTACTGGATCCCACATGGCCGGCTGCCTGATCTGAGTCCTGTATCTTGGGGCATGAAAATCATGCCAGGCACATGTTTGTTCCTGTCCAACTATCCAGAGAGGAGAATGGAGAACCAATAGCCATCCCCCCATGGGATGATTTCTCTCTCTCTCTCTTCTCCATCTTTCTTTATCAGGTGCGTACACAGGCACTTTATGTTAAAAAGAAAAAAACTAAAAGTTTAATTAGCCCAATAAATTTTAGTTACTGTTATTGATGTGTGGTGTTTTTGAGATCAGAAAAAAAAAATAACAAATTTAAGAAACCTCACCATCTTTTACAATGAAACCTTCTCTGCACTGTAATAGATTTTTTTTTTTTAAAAAAAAACTTTATTACTAAATCCTCCTATCTCTTGCCAGGTAGGTAACATTTGTACATGGGACTGTAGGACAGTAACTAGAGAACTTCGGTGGATCAAATAAAGACCTCCGACACTAGGACCATGCTTTCCACTATAGCTGTCTACTCTACATCACAAATAAGTCCCACAAGGTAGTAGTGTATAAACACTAGAATGTCCTAGAAGTTCAAAAACATGACTTTTTGACTTCAAAATAAGTTAACTGGTGTGAAGCTCTAAAACCTGTCTCCTCATTTATAACATAAATGAATGTCATTTACTGATTTATTTTTATGCAACTGATTTGTCACAAGGGATTAGACTAGAAATTCTTTTTATCTTTCAAAAAATTATTACCTTTACAAACAAAATACTGGGAAATAACTTTTCTAAATCTTTTTACTAGGAAGTCAACTTAAAATTTAATCTTTTCTGTGCACTCACCAGAAAGATACAGAGAGACAGAAAGCGAGAAATCACTCCCTGGGGGTGAGGGGGATGGCCATGCCACAATTCCTTCTTCTTCATTCTCCTCTCAGAATCTTGGGCACGCATGCACATGTGCCCGACATGAGTTTCAGTCACCAGGTCTGGGACTCTGAGCCACGGTCAACCACATGGGAGACCAGTGACACAGCCATTACGCCAACTGCTGGTCCCAAAATTTAATCTTTATTTTTTTGAGAGATATTTTTACTTAAGGGTATGTGTGCTCACTGGAGAGACAGAGAGACAAAGAAACAGAAAGATATCACCCCGTGGGAAGAGGCAAGGCCATAATCCCTTCTCCATTTCTCCTCTCAGGATCTTGGGCATGCACACACACAGGCCTGGTGTGAGTTTTAAGCTGCTGAGTCTGGGACTCGAACCACAATCGACTACGTGGCAGTCCAGTAATGTAACCATTATGCCATCTGTTGGCCCCCAAAATGTAATCTCTTAATATTGTGAGACATTACTAAAAGCAGTATTAGAATATATCCTTGACGATAAAAATTACCACTCATTCTCATTTATAACCCTACAAAAACACTGGTTTATGTGGGTTCATCATACTTCTAGATGTCACTAAATAGGTTAAAAGGAGCAAAGACTACAGTATCGGCTTAACTGACATGAAAAATTAAATGTCCTTCCTAATGGTTATGTATCTGCACTTCTTACGTATTCAAAGATGAACCCAAGCTTACTTCATGCTTTTCCATCTTTCACACTTTCTTCCAAAAGCAGCTCCTGTCCATGAATCCATGTTTGAAGTTTAAAGCTTCATGCTTAAGTACAACACTAAGAAAACAACCACCTGACATGTAAAAAGTACCAAATAGAGTAACATTTTCAGGAATACTTTTGGAAGGAAGAATATGGCGATCAAATGTTCCTAGACAAGTATATGAATCTAGATTAACACAAGCTGAGAGGATCACAGGACAGCAATTTCTTCTGCTCTTAGAACTTCCAAGTTTCTGTGAACAAATTTGTGATCTAAACTATTGAACATGTTTCTTTCTTAACCCCAATTCATTCTTTACACATAGGCCTCAATCTTTTCAGTATTTGGGCTACTGGCTCTGCAGAAGCAAGGAACATCAGTAACTCTATAGTAACCAGAATGTTACCTAACTGTATATTATTTACTTTATTGTAAAGACTAGTGAACAGTAGGCAATTAATAGTTTCATATTCCTTAAAGAAAAAAAAAAAAAAAAAACTCCCAAGTTTCTATTGTTGTAAAACCAGTATTTTCAGATTTTATCATGGAATGGGAGTATTTATGCAGCTTAATATTTACACATGCTTTTCAGTCTATCTATAGTAGATACTACCAAATCCACATTTCTAGTAAGTAGGATAGCACTCAGGATTTTTTTTTTTTTTTTTTTTTTGAGAGGTTTTGGCTATAGGGCACATGTGCTCGCCAAAAAGAGAGAGACACAAAGCAAGAAATCGCCCCTTAGGGGGCGATGGCCACACCGCAATCCCTTCTCCTGCATTCTCCTCTCAGGATCTTGGGCACGCATGCACATGTGACCAGCTTGAGTTTAAGCCACCGGGTGTGGGACTCGAATTGTGGTCAACTACAGAGGTCCAGAGACATAGCCATTAAGCCAACTGCTGGTCCCAGCACTCAGGATTTTTTAACCATACAAATATAAACAACTTGACAATATAATTATAAAACTTCATACCTACTAGACGAACATGATCTAACATGGAATCCAATGTTTTAGCAACAAAATTGTACTATAAAAATGTTTGTCACATCACCTTAGATTTCTGACCCAACTGTAGAAACTTCTACTCATTTCAAACCGTGTTTAACTCTGTAAAGTGTACACCCAAAACGGTCCAGTTTGTCAAGTATACAGTTTTGAAATTCACACAGTACTATTTCAACTATCTTTTGCTTGTGGGAGAGTGGGGGGATCCACAAACCCAAAAAACCTTAAATATTAAATATGGCTTGTAAGTTTAAGGCAATTCTCTACATTAACAGGAGCAATGCATAAAACTTGGGACCAGCACTTAGCATAATGGCTATGTCGCTGGACTCCCATGTAGTCGACTGCTGTTCAAATCTTGGACCCGGTGGCTTAAACTCACGAGGGGGAACATGTGCGTGTGTGCCCAAGATCCCAAGAGGAGAATGGAGGAGAAGGGATTGTGGTATGGCCATCCCCCCTAGGGGGTGATTTCTTGCTTTCTATCTCTCTGTGTGTCTCTGTCTGGCAAGTGCACATGCCCTATAGCAAAAACCTCTTTAAAAAAAAATAATAAACTCAATGCAAAAATATGTAGTACTGTTTTAGATTTTGTAAACAAACTCTCTCTGAAGAAACTTTATAATTTAAATCTTTGAAAAACAGATAAATCATTAACTCTAAACATACTAAGAACATATAAATGCACATACAACCTTAATGTCTATGAAGGACTTAATACTTTGGGCTCTTTTATTAAATACAGATTTCTGACGTTAAAATGGAAAGTATGTGAGAGCAGGAGACAGCATAATGGTTCCATCTCTGAACTCCCGCATAGTAAACTGTGGTTCAAGTCCCAGACCCAGCAACTTAAAATTCATGCTGGGCACCAGTGTGTGTGTGTGCCCAAAATCCCAAGAGAAGAACGGAGAGTAGGAACTGTGGTATGTCCATCCCCCTTGGGGGGTGATTTCTCACTTTCCATCTCTGTCTCTCTAGTGGGTACTTGCATCCTATAGTAAAAAAAACTCTTTAAAAAAAAAAAAAAAAAAAAAAAAAAGGAGATAACGGTGGCCAGTAGGTAGCGTGGTAATTAAGGTGCTGGATTTCCAGATGGCAGACCATGGGTTCAAGTCCCAGACCTGGCGACTGGAAAACCCCACCAGTACCATGTGTATACACGCCCAAAATCCTGATGAGGATAGAGGAGAAGGGATTGAAATCACCCCATCCCAGGGTGATTTCTCACTTTCCTCTCCCCAGAGGGCACATGCCCTATAGCAAAAACTTACTAAGAACAATATTCCAAAACACTCTATCATAACCATGTCAAATACAATGCCTTTTCTCTCTCCAGACCACTTCTTATCACATCTAACATATAATTCCAATTTAATACAATCTTTGGAATACCTTTTAAATAGGTAATAATTTATCATTTTATCTTAAACCCAACAACTTTGTTACTGTGTAATGTTATAAAGTTTTGGTCAGGTACTTTACCTGGGCTCCTTCTCCATGGTATAAGCAATTCACCACATTGTCTAAAAGGTTGATATCCAGTTTTTGGCTGAAATCAAGCAGCTGACGAGCTGCATGGTCTGCTAACATTGTCATAATTGCTGGCATAGATTACTGAAAATAAAGAAAAACAAATTGAAGCTACCTATCAAGTTTTCACATTATTTATTTACTCAAGTTATTAGACTTCAACCATGTATTCACAAATACTTTAATCAGTACTTTACAGACTTTATTACAAAAATGAGAGTAAAAGCAAGTAAACGCTGAAATTACTTTGCTACTCCATAACTACATTAATAACTAAGACCCACTCAATGTTTTTAGCATTTTTTTAGGATTCCTGTAAGGACTCCGTAAGTTTTATTATTGCGCTAACATTTAAAAAGTATGCTAAGCTTTATGAACTATGCCAGTCTATCTTTTTTTCTTTTTTTTTTTTTTGAGCTTTTTGCTATAGGGCATGTGCGCTCGCTCGAAAGACACAGACAGAAAGAGAGAAATCACTCTCCGGCGGGATGGCCACTGCACAATCCCTTCTCCATTCTCTCCTTAGGATCTTGGGCACGCACGCACACATGCCCGGTGTGAGTTTAAGTCACCGGGTCCCAGACTTGAACTGCAGTTGACTACATGGGAGTCCAGCAACACAAGCCATTACGCCAACTGCTGGTCCCAACCACCTATCTTTTAAAGCACAGATTAAGTTGGAAATGGATGTGAAAAGCTCACTTCACCCTAATTTTTAAAATATGCTGAAAAGACATTATGATATTAAAACTAGATGTACAGGGACCAGCAGTTAGCGTAATGGCTATGTCGCTGGACTTCCACGTAGTCAACCGGGGTTTGCATCCCGGACCCGGTGGCTTAAAACTCACGCTTGTGCATATGTGCCCAAAATCCTGAGAGGAGAATGGAGAAGGGCTTGTGGCGTGGCCATCCCCCCTGGGGGGTGATTTCTCGCTTTCTGTCCCTCTGTCTGGCGAGCGCACGCACCCTAAAGCGAAAAAAAAAAAAAAAAACCTAGATGTACAGAAATAAGATTTCCCATGTATAAAGCAATAACTAACAGAGCAATGACTAGCAGGTACCACGAATCTAAGGAATGCTGATACCAATTCCCTCAACCTCTATATAACTCAGTTTCTATACTCAGTTCAATCTTTCAAAATTGTTTCAACTCTAAATGAATGTAGTGATTAAAATTACTGTTACAGAAACACATAATTCTTGAATGCGTGGTTTAGAGAAAAAACTGTATAGCAATATGCCAAACAAGATTTTTCAAAAATTTCTAGGTATTCATCCACAAAGTGAAAGTTACAAATTGTTGCTAATTTCAAAAAAAAAAAAAAAAAAAAAAAAAGTTGTCAAGAGGAAAAAGGTACTGTGCCTCAACTTTCTAGCTAAAACCCACTGGTTTACATGCAATGTTACCTTTTCAGTATTCTACTTTAAAAGCTGGCACACATCCCATGTTTTTGTTGCCCAGAATTATAAAAATCTTTCCTCTGCTTTTTCTCCAAAGCCAAAGCTCCTCAAGTCTGGCTGGTTAAATCAGTAGTTCTTAACCTTTCTGGGTCAATATGCCTTAGAATAAGAGGACCTTATTAACACAATAGTTCTTGCCCAATTAAAAAGAAAACTCACAGTTTTGGATACTATCAGAGGATTCTGGCCATGCTGGAAGTCATTCATGAAACCCCTAGTTCAGTGCTGAACAAGGTCAGATGGTCATCTGTATTTATACCCCTTAGAAACCTGCCAGGATCAGGAAATGAGTACCTAATATTGACTGCATTATGTCTGGATAAATTACTTAAGGAAAAAAGGTTTTTTTCCCCTTGGTTATCTTACAGCAGTACAAAAATCTCCTAACAATGGCAGCAATTTTGACTTTAATGCAAATATTTTATTTAAAGACAGCATCAAGTGCGACACTATACAAAAAGTCCGAAAGATTAGTCACCTAGGTCACACTGAATGTAAATATATGAAATGTAAAAAACAAGGAGTTTTCCTCCCAAATCTTTTGGTCCAACTATAGACCATTAACATGACTTCAAAACATGTTTATAGCTGATAACAAAGGTCTTTTTTTTAAAAAAAAGAATACTTATTATACACCACACAAAAAAACTTAGATCTAAGTAATGTGAGAAAATATATATTCGACAAATAAACGTGTAAATTTTCCTCCATCTTCAAGTGCCTTAACAATTTTAAAAGACCAAAACCTCAAAAACTGAAGCTCAAAAAGAAGGTCCATAGAGCTACATATCTATCTATGATTAAGATCTACAAAGCAAACATTTTCGATTTGGTGGGGAATGTTAAAACTGAACTTTTTTCTCCTTATTCCTGTCATAATTTATAGCCAAAACAAAAAAGATCAACAAAGTCATTCCCTAAAGTTTCACTTTCAAGTACACTGTGTTTACAGAGTTCTCCGAAACTAGATTCAGGTTTAAAAATCAGGTTTAGAATAGAAGTGTTTTAATTCAGTAGTTTGCCATCCTTAAAACTAGCAGCTATCTTTGAAATGACCTACCTATTCTTGAATGTACTGAACACAGAAATGGCGGCTTTGTGGTCAATGCCAAGCACATTTAGTCCCCCCAAATCAGCTTCCAAAACATTCTTTCCACTAACAGCAGTGTCCCAAACACTTAAGATACACAATCAGGCAGACAGCAAACAGCCGTAAGCGGGAGAGATGTACACAGAGGCTTTCTCTTCTCCTTGGGCTCCCCCAATTCTAAAATCCACTCAATGGATAGCAATATCCAGCAAGGTTGTGAATCTACAAGTGACTACCAAAATACCTCCACTGCCACTTCAAACTAAATAGGCAGGCAGCTAACTAATACACTGACAGCTCTCATCCTAAAACTGGAAAACCTTAACCGCTGCTTAATGATAACTTCACAGAAGGTGAAAAAACAAGTCGCTACAAGGTGAAAGACTGCGACTTAGGTGTGTGGGCAATCGCCTGCTTCATTCAGTAGAAGCACACCTCACTAGAGCCCGCCCTCCCCCTCACTTCCCACCCGAACCGATTTGCAGCACTTCTAACTATAGCACACAGGAGCACGCACTCACCCCGCCCATACAGAGAGGAGGCATTCAGACTAGGCGCCTGAAGTTCACCGCCCCATTCTCTATGCAGCATGGCCTCTGCGTGATCACAGGAGGTCCGGGCTGGGCCAGTACTCAGTGCTTCCTCTACTACACCACTTCCTCCCACCCACCCCAATCTCCGAGACCTCGGAACCAAGGAGAATCCGGGCATCATCCACTGTACAATGCTAGCAGTGAAGGATTCCACCAACTTCACACACACTAGCACCCTTAGCGAAACTACACAGAGGCCCGTCTGCAGATCCCGGGGGAAAAAATTAACTGAGCTTTTCTCCTCATCCTACTCTGCAAAATCCCAGAAAGCTTCCGAGTTTCCTAGCAGGAGGAGCAGGGACTGAGCAGCCCCTCCCTCCCCCATCCCAAGCTCTCCACCGAGGGGCCCACGTGATGCAGGCGGACGTTTCAATGCTGCTGCACTAAATATTTCTGGAAACTTCCACTCCTAATAATTTACAGAGATGTTCCTGAAATCACCCAACTTCTCCCAAGCCCAACGGGCTGGGGAAGCCCTTCCACCCTCGCGCGGAGCCCCCGCTTCACTACCACGCTCCTCGCCTTCCTCCACCACCACTCGCACACGCGAATGACCCAGCAAGAGCTCCCCTCTCGCGGCCGCCTCCCCGCCTCCATCCCCCAGCGGCAGAAGCGGCTCCATTCAATCCCAGGCTCCGCTGTGGGCCCGGCGCACCCCCGGCCCGCCCGCCGCCGCCGCCTCCCGGGCTCGCCTCCCGCGGCCGCCGCCGCCGCGCCCCACGCCCGCCTCCTCCCGCCCGGCCGCGCCGCCACCCGACCCTCGGCCCCGAAGACACAGTCGACTTACCCAGAGATTGAACCAACTGCTCCTTCCTTCCTTGTCGAGGGATTAGGGCGAGGGAAGGTGGGAGGGGGAGAGGGGAGGAAATCAAGGTGGGTTTCACAGTTTTCCCACCTTAAAAACGGAAATTAAAAAAACGGAGAGGAAAAGGGCAAAAAGAGCTCAATAATATTTACTATTCCAGGGACACCTCCCCCCAACACACACACCCACCCGCCCCCCCAAAAAAGAAGGGAATTAAGTCTGTGGAATAAACGCTCCCGCCCGGCAGGGGAGTGAGGGAAGGGGGAGGGGAACAGGGTCAAGTCCCAAAGATTCAGCCCCAGGGGGACCCTCCAGCCACAGGCGGCAGCAGGAGCGGCAGGAGTAGGGGGTGCAGAGTCCACACGGTCGGGGAGACGCTCCGCTGCCAGTTGCAGTCCGACTCCCCCCCACCAAAACACGGCTCCCTCTCTCACGCGGCTCCGGCGCTGGGCCCCCCCCACCCAGGCTCGCCTAAACTTTCCCCCTTCTCGTGCTCCTCAGCGACTGGTGGTTCCCCCCTCCCCCTCTGGGTGGTTGCACGGACTGCAGCAGCAAAGACTGGAACAGGCACCGCCGCCGGGGCTGTAGCTACTGTTGCTCTTGCTGATGCTGTAGCTCCCGCTGCTCCTGCCGCGGCCGCTGCAGCCGCTTCTCCCCCTCCTCCTAGTGCCTCAAACTCGGAACCGGTTGAAACCGGTTCAGACTGGGAGATTCCATCTCGGTTGAGTTTTCAGCCCATGGCGCCGCGGAGCGTTTGGAACCTGGGCCTCCGCCCCCAGCCCGCCCGCTCATTGGCTGCCTCCAGCCACAGCCGCGCCATTAGCCTACCTCCTATTGGCCCGAGTGCCCGTCAATCCCGCCTCAAGGCTCCACACGATCCCGCCGCTTCGGCCCCCGCCTCTTTCCAGCAGCGATTTGCCCGCAGAATGGGGGAGGGGAAGCGGGGCGGGTCGAAAAGGAGAGAGGAGGGGGGGTGGAAGAGGAGAAGGTGGGACGAAGAGCGGAGACGAGCAGAGCTGGGAGTGAGAAGCCGCATGGAAGATTGGTTCAAGAGAGTTGTCAGTCGAGTGCAGCCCGCCCCCGGCTTCCCTTCCCCCTCCCGCCCCCCTCCCTCCCAGCGCTGAGCTCGCAGGCGCGGCCTTTGCGGCGCGCTCATTGGTTAGGCGCCTTTGCTGACGGAGAGGGTGGGCCGCAGCTCGTGAGCTGGTGGCGGCGCGAGTTTGAGCGCGGCGCGCGGTGGTGTTCGCTCGGCTCCCTCCGGACCCGCGCCGGCCCGCCTCCGCCGGCTCCCGCCAACTTGCGGGGCCCTGAGACCGTCGTGATCTGGACCCGCCCTTCGGGTGGGGGCTGCGCTCGGAAAGGGAGGGGGCACACACTGTTTTTTTAACTCGGGGAGGGGTGGAGAAAAGAAGCGAAAGGAACGTGTCGGAGGCCAGTTGTAGGCCCGGCACTTAATCAAACCCTGTTAAAGGCTTGAGCAGGGGCCAGGAACCTGAGGATGAGGTTCACCGGGAAAGAGGTTGGGGGTGAGGTGCGAGGCGTGCACTCTTGGCCCCTTGTGATCTTAGTCCTGGAAGAGATAGCTAAATAGTTCTTGGGGCAAGGGTCCTAAAAGTTGTAGCTCTGTCTCTTCGGACTGGAATTTGGCTGCTGCAATATCTAACTAACGCTTCCTGAAAACTAAACCCCTGTAATCGGTTTAACCGCATATTTTTGCTGGGTAAGCTTGCGTGCCAACTGCTTCCCACCTGATTTCCTGGATCTGCTACACTCTTGAGTTTTCCTTTTCAGCTTAGCTGCACTTCACATACTTGATATCACCAATTGGTATTTTCTGTGAACGTCACATGCGCATGGCCTTTCACGTGGCTCCTTGTTTGTCCCCAGGTGTCCTTCAAATCAGCTTTATACATTGTTCTTTTCTTAAGAAAGGGCAAGCAGCCCTCCAAAATGTACGAGGCCCATTGTGCCACTAAAAAGTAGATAAATGGTTTATTAAATCAAAAGTTTTCTTCAGCAGATGGCTCAATAGCAGACGATGGCTAACACCACCGCTGAAGAGAAATTCACACTCCAGTAGAGAAAAATCCGTTAACAACTCAGTGCTTACGTGTACCTACATGATATAGGATAGCTTTCAGACCTAAGGTTTTTATTCTGTCTTAACTGGAAAACATTAAACCATAATATATATGTAATGTATGTGATACATAGGATGTATACTGGTCATTTGCAATATGAGCATTCCATTACTGGAAAAACGAGATGGCTTGTTTTTGGTTTTAGATTTTTGCCATAAGGTGCCTGTGCTTGCCTGAGAGAGACTGGGCAAGTGAGATATTACCCACCCCCCCAGGGGAATGGCCATAACACAATCCCTTCTCCATTCTCCTCTCCAGGTTTTGGGCACATGTGTACATGGGCTGGGCACAATTTTCAGGCTGCTGATCTGATGCCTAGCGTGCTTTTCAGACCGCCAGGTCCAGGACTTGAACTGCAAAGTCGGCCATGTGGAATCCAGTGCCTTAACTGTTGTTTTTTAAGGTTCTCCCTGACCCCAACACACACATTGTTAGCTCTTGGAGCAAGCCACAGTGATTTTTTTCTACAGCAAATTAATAGAAATAAAAGTGAAGTGGCTTTGTTCAATGATCTTGGGCAAGTCACTTCACCTCTTTGGGCCTCATTTCCTTCTCATCCATTTATGGAGGCTGATATGATTCATAAGATTGAGGTTAAAGATCAAATGGATGTGAAGGAGCAGTATAACCCATAAAGTACCATGTGGACAGTAATCTCTTTGTTGTCCCCTTCCTGCAATTTTTTCAGCTCATCTTTAAATCATAATCCTCCAAAGGATCTATCTGATCATAGTGATTTGGAGGCAGAAATTTGGCCTATCTGGTTTGCCTTGACTAGGCCAAAATAGTGTTCAGTATAACTTCTTGTTAACAACTGCTAAAAGAAATGATTGGCAGATAATTATGTTTGATTATTGTATTTTTCAGTATCAAAAAATTTTTTAAAGATTTTTGTTATAGGGCTCACATGCTTGCTGGAGAGACAGAAAGTGAGAAATCACGCACCAGGAGGATGGCCATGCCGCAATCCCTTCTCCTACACTATTCTCTCAGGATTTTGAGCATGCACACACACGCGTCCTGTATGAGTTTCAAGCTGCTGGATCTAGGACTCGAACTGTGGTTGATCATGGAGGAGTCCAGCACCTTAACCGCTATGCCACCTGCTGTCCCCTCAGGATCAAATTTAAAACACAGGTCTGACATACTGCGTATCTTAATACTTTTCACTACTTCCAGTTGTTGGAATCTAACATATTTCAAACCTTGGAGTTGAATGTGTATAAGTGTAAGTAAACTGTGTAGCATAGCTGCCCACTATCCAGCAAGGTGTTGGAAGTCCTTTAGTTCAATATTTCACTGAATTATTACAGCAACCTGGGGTAAATCTCTCTGTCTCTGTCTCTATCTTTGTCTCTTACAGAGGCACACACCACCCTACAGATCCTGAGTCAATATTAGAACCCATTTCTGTGTTCTTCTAATAGTTCATATTGTGTCACGAAACAATAATGTTAGGGGCCAGCAGGTAGCATGGAAGTTAAGGTATTGGATCCCATATGGTCAGTCCCCTGGTTCAAATCCTGGAACTGGCAGCTTGAAAAACTCTCTGAATGTGTGTGCACGTGTGCCCAAAATCCCAAGAGGAGAATGCTGGCAAAGGGATTGCAGGCTGGCCATCCTCCCTACAGGGTGATCTCTCACTTCCTCTCTCTCTCTCTCTCTCTCTCTCTCTCTCTCTCGCAAGTGCACATGGCCTACAACAAAACTTAAAAAAACAGTAACTTTATCAGAAATGTGAGAGATTGGAGTCCGTAAGTTCCTTTTTACCCCTTGTCACTTATTTCTATTTTTTAAAATTATTTTTAGTTTAAAAAATTAGACATGGGGACCAGCAGATGGCATAATGGTTGAAATTCACACTGGGTGGGTGTGCATGTGTGCCCAAAATCTTGAGAGGAGTAAGAAGGAGAAGGGATTGCGGCATGGCCACCCATCCTGGAAAGTGATTTCTCACTATCTGTCTCTCTGTTTCTCCAGCGAGTGCACACACTCTATAGCAAAAATCTCTGTTAAAAAAAAAAAATTAGACATGATCATGATTACCAATAGAGAAGTATCTATAAATAATAGAGAAGTATCTACAGTGAAAAGTGAAAGTAAGTCTTCTTCATAGGCTCCCCCCCATTCTTTCTCCTGCCCAGAGGCACTCATCATTAAAGGTATGGTGTGTATACTCTGAGATATTTTCTATGCATTTACAAACATATTTGCTTTGTATTTTGTTTAACATGTATGACATCATACTGTACATACTTTGCAGTGACTTGCTTTTTACTTCCTAAGTCAGAATGTATAAATCCACCTTATCTTTGTTAACAGCCCCATAGCCCTCCCCATCTTCTCAGTACCGTGATGATTCAAGCATTTCTATACTAAAGACAATGGAAAATTAGGTTTTCCTATTTTCCCTCTCACAAATAATGCTGCAGTGAATCCCTATGTGTTTCCCTTGGGGCACAATTGTGAATACATTTCTAGATTCAAGTTTGAAAAGTTGAATCACTGGTCAAAGGCCATGCATATTCATTTTGCTAGGCATTACCAAGGTGTCCCTTAAAACGACAGTGTCAGTTACCTGGCCACCACCATATATGAACAGTACCTGCCTGTTCTCTATCAAAATCACAGTTTGCGGGACCAATAATTGGTGTAATGGCTATGTTGCTGGACTCTCATGTAGTCTATTGTGGTTCGAGTCCTGGACCCGGTGGCTTAAAATCACACCGGGCATGTGTGTGTGCGTGCCCAAGATCTTGAGAGGAGAATGGAGGAGAAGGGATTGCGGCGTGTGGCCATCCCCCCGGGGGGTAATTTCTTGCTTCCTGTCTCTCTGGCGAGCAAACGCACCCTATAGCAAAAACCTCTCAAAAAAAAAAAAAAATCAGTTTGCTATTTCTGTCTATAGGTGATGAAATCATAACACATACCTATAAGAAAGTTCTTTATATCACATCAGACTATGATGATTTAAATGAACAATCTTTGCATTTTAATTTGACCTTTTGGCTCTAAAGACAATCGTCACTGACAGTGAGCTTTCCAAGGAATATACAAAGAATAAGATTAAATGCCCATTTAATATAGTAAAAAAAAAATTAAATGAATTTATGTAATAAGTCCATTTTAATAATGGAATTTCTTTTTTTTTTCTTTTTTGGAGAGGTTTTTGCTATAGGGCATGTGTGCTCACCAGTAAGACAGAGAGAGACAGAGAGACAGAAAGCAAGAAATCACCCCCCGGGGGGGGATGGCCACGCCACAATCTCTTCTCCTCCCTTCTCTCCGGATCTTGGGCATGCACGCATGCACGCCCAGTGTGAATTTAAGCCACCGGGTCCGGGACTCAAACCACGGTCTACTACATGGGAGTCCAGTGACATAGCCATTACACTAACTATTGGTTCCAATCGTTTTCATTACTTTCTATTTATTTTTATTTTTTGAGGTTTCCGTTATAGGGTGCATGTGCTCGCCAGAGAGACAGAAACAGAGAGGGAAAGTGAGAAATCACTCCCCTGGTGGCATGGCCATGTTACAATCCCTTTTCCATTCTCCTCCTGGGATTTTGGGCATGTGCACGGCTACCCAGTGTGATTTTCAAGTTGCTGCATCAGGACTTGAACTGGGGGTGACCCTATGGGGGTCTAGCACCCCAGATACCACTCCACCTGCTGGCCCTCTACTTTCATCATTTTTTTAGAAAATTAGTACTTCTTTGCTCTCAGGGGTACAGCAGCAACCTTGCAACACATTTTTCTTACTACCAGCCATAAAAAACAGGTACTTGGACTAAACATATCAAGAGTCTCCTTCACTGTGTATATTCATGAATTGAGCACAAATTCACAATTTCATAGGCATTCTCTTTCAATAAATCTCAAAGGTATATTTATGAATATATAAGGCCCAAAAGTGAAGGACTAAGAGAAATATTATGTGGGAATATTTTGTAAGAAAATTGTTTTTCTTTCTTTCAAAAATGCTTCACAAAATAGTACATCACACATATCTGTATTAAAAACATTACCAATTTAACTTGAGAAAAAGTATAATTGTGCATGGAAGTAGGAGAGATGGGATATTCTTTTCAAGAAAAAAATTGACCTAGAAAGACATAGATCAGGTTGCAACCCTATTCCTATCAAACTCAATTTACAGGGTTGAGAATGTTTATGAAAATCATGGAGGGACCAGCAGTTAGCGTAATGGCTATGTTGCTGAACTCCCATGTAGTTGGCCACGGTTCGAGTCCCGGACTCGATGGCTTAAACTTGCACCGGGCACATGTGCGTGCGTACCCAAGATCCTGAGAAGACAATGAAGGAGAAGGGATTGTGGTGTGGCTACCTCCCTGGGGGGTGATTTCTCACTTTCTGTCTCTCTGTCTCTGTCTGTCTTTCTGGCGAGTGCATGCACCCTATAGCAAAAACCTTTAAAAAAAAAAATGGATATTCCAGCTGTAGAGTTAAACTCTACACCAAGACCTCGGTGGATAACCACATGGTGTCTACAAAACCATCACATCAACCAGGCAGACAATCAGCAACTGTCTGTAGGTGCTGCCTTTTTCAGACCATAGTGAAAAGGCACTTGACAGGGCTGCTCAATCTAGGAGGTACAGTTCGACAGTTGGAGAAATTTACACAGAACTATGTGGTGATTTTCAATAATGCGTCCCAAATTTTCTTACTTGTGGAAAAATGAGAGATGATGTTTCACTTAACTAGGACCATTCTCAACCAGGACAGAAGAACCAACAACTGTTTTTGCTCAAGTATATCTTTTTTTAAAAAATTTTATTTATTCATTCACCTATTTCAATTCAACCAGAGAGAGAGAGAGGGAAAGTGAGAAAGCAAGCCACCAGGTCCAGGACTCGAACCCTGGTCGACCATGTAGGAGTATCCAGTGCCTTAACCACCACGCCACCTGCTGACCCCCCATCTTTTTTTTTTTTTTTTTTAAGAATAATTTTACTGGGGCCAGCAGGTGGTGTGGTGGATAAAGGCGCTGGAATCCCACATGGCCAACCATGGTTCAAGTCCTGGACCTGGTGGCTTGTTTTCTCACTTTCCCTTTCCTTCTCTCTCTCTCGTCAAATAAAGAAAAAAAATAACAATAACAAATGGAAATAAATAAATAAATAAATTTTTTTTTTTTTTTTTTGGAGAGGTTTTCGCTATAGGCTATAGGGCACGTGCGCTCACCAGACAGACAGAGAGAGACATAGAGACAGAAAGTGAGAAATCGCCCCCCAGGAGGGATGGTCACACTGCAATCCCTTCTCCTCCATTCTCCTCTCAGGATCTTGGGCACGCATACACACGCGCCCGGCGTGAGTTTTAAGCCACCAGGTCCAGGACGCGAACCGCGGTTGACTACGTGGGAGTCCAGTGACATAGCCATTACACTAACTGCTGGTTCCCAATAAATAATTCTTTAAAAAAAAAAAAAAGAATAATTTTATTTAACTTTATTTATTTATTTATTTATTTATTTATTTATTTATTTTTAAGAGGGTTTTTTGGGTTTTTTTTGTTTTTTTTTTGTTTTTGCTATAGGGTGCATGCGCTCGCCAGACAGAGAGAGACAGAGAGACAGAAAGCGAGAAATCACTCCCCAGGGGGGATGGCCACGCTGCAATCCCTTCTCCTCCATTCTCCTCTTGGGATCTTGGGCATGCATGCAAACACACCCGGCGTGAGTTTAAGCCTCTGGGTCTGGGACTCGTACCACAGTCAACTACGTGGGAGTCCAGTGACATAGCCATTATGCTAACTGCTGGTCCCTTATTTATTTATTTTAATTTGACCAAAGAGGGACAGAATGAGAGAGAGAGAAGGAAAATGAGAAAGCTAGCAGCCAGGTCCAGGACTGGAACCACGGTCACTATGTGGGAGTCCAGCACCCTTAATCACCATGCCACCTGCCAGCCCCTTGTATAAGTATTTCTACATCAAAAATAAAAATAGTAGGCGGTGATTTGTCTGGTATAACAATCAGTTTGGGCTACTAAAATGAAATACCATAGTCTGGGTGGCTTATAAACCAAATGCTTATTTCTCACAGGTTGGGAAACTGGAAGTCTGAGATCAGGGTGCCAGGCATGGTCAGGTTCTGGTGGGGAACCTCTTCAGGGTTGCAGACTGCTGACAGGTCCCCATATTCTCACATAAAGGAAAAAAAAAAAAAGGATAGCGAGCTCTCTGAGCTATTTTTTTTTTGGGGGGGGGAGAGGTTTTTGCTATAGGGCACATGCACTCACCAGAAAGACAGAGAGAGACAGAGAGATAGAAAACGAGAAATCACCCTCCCCCCAGGGGGAGATGGCCATGCCACAATCCTTTCTCCTCCATTCTCCTCTCGGGATCCTGGGCACTCACGCACACGCACCCGGCGTGAGTTTAAGCCACCAGATCTGGGACTCGAACCGCAGTCGACTACATGAGAGTCCAGCAACATAGCCATTAAGCTAACCGCTGGTCCCTGGGCTATTTTTTTTCTCTCTCTCTTTTTTTTTTTTTTTTTTTTTTTTTTTTTTTTTTTTTTTGAGAGGTTTTTCGCTATAGGGCACATGCGCTCGCCAGACAGACAGAGACAGAAAGCGAGAGATCACCCCCCAGGGGATGGTCACGCTGCAATCCCTTCTCCTCCATTTTCCTCTCAGGATCTTGGGCACGCACGTACACGCGCCCGGCGTGAGTTTTAAGCCACTGGTTCCCGGACACGAACCACAGTCGACTACGTGGGAGTCCAGTGACATAGCCATTACGCTAACTGCTGGTTCCCCCTGGGCTATTTTTTTTATAAGATAGGGCACTAATCTCATTGATGAGAGCTCCACCCTCATGACCTAATTACCTCTTAAAGGCCTTAACTCCTAAGGCTATCACTGGGATTAGGATTTCAATATATGAATTTGGGCAGGGAGAAGACACAAACATTCAGAGCATTGCAATATACTAGAAGCACAATAAAGTAGGGAAGGAAAAGGTGGTACCTGAGGACTGGAAAGATATGTCATTTGTTTCATAAAAATATTCTATTATGTATTAGTGAAAAATAGAAAAAAAATTAAGAAAATAGAGGTGATGCTAATCCATTCATTCAAAAATATTATACCAAAAGTCTGCTCATTTGCCAGTCACTATTATTTTCTATTATTTTTTGGAGAGATTTTTACTATAGGGTGCATACGCTCTCCAGAGAGAGAGAGAGAGAAAGTGAGAAATCACCCCCCAGGTGGATGGCCACGTCGCAATCCCTTCTCCATTCTCCTCTCAGAATTTTGGGCTCGCACACACACATGCACGCACACATGGCTGGTGTGAAGTTGTTATTGGTTTTTTTTTTTTTTAATAATTATTGTTTATTTAATTTTTTCAACATTATTATAATTTTTAAAATTTGACCAGAGAGAGGCATAGAGAGTTGGTGGGGGAGAGTGAGAAAGCAAGCCATCAGGTCTGGGACTTGAACCGTGCTCAGCCATGTGAGAATCCAGAGCCTTAATCATCACACCACCTGCTGGCTCCTGGAATGAAGTCACCAGGTCTGGGACTTGAACTGTGGTTGACTACATGGGAGTCCAGCAATATAACCATCACACCACCTGCTGGTCCCTATTTTATTTTTTTAAATCATCAAGGGGCCTATGCTCTCACTAGAGAGAGAAAAGAGAGAGAGAGAGAGAGAGAAAGCACCCCTCAATAGTGCATGGTCATACT
The DNA here is from genome assembly GCA_026018925.1 of Tupaia tana. NCBI lineage: Eukaryota > Metazoa > Chordata > Mammalia > Scandentia > Tupaiidae > Tupaia > Tupaia tana. The sequence continues at coordinate 173,525,049 of JAKSZU010000003.1, read as the reverse complement.
GCAATCCCTTCTTCTCCATTCTATCAGGAGTTTAGGCGCGCCTACACACACAAACAGCGTTTTTTTTTTTTTTTCAAGCTGCTGAGTCAAGATTTGGAGTGAGGTCAGTCATGTAGGATCTGGCTCCTTTAATCACTAGGCCCCACAGCCAGTCCTGCCAATCAACTGTTCTAAGTTCTGAGGATCTGAAAGGGAACAAGTCTTACAAAAATCCCTGCTTTCACTGAACTTTGAGTTAGGCAAATCCACAAAGTAAAAAGTAAGTAAGACAGTGAAATAGTGTGCTATATGGTGATGAGTGCTAGGATTAAACATAAATCAGAGTGGGGACAGCATGTGGCATGGTGGTTAAGTTGCCAGATTCCCACATAGTTGACCACAGTTTGAGTCCTAGACCTGGTGCATGTATATGTGCACCCCAAATCCCAAGAGAATAGAGAAAGGATTGTGGTGGGCCATCCCACCTTGGGATGATTTCTCTTTCCCTCTCTCTCTCAAGACATGCATCTCTCTGCAAGTGCATGCACCCTGTGGCAAAAACCTAAAAAGAAAGAATCAGGGTAGAGGCCAGATAGTGACATAGGGGTAACCCACCTGTATCCACATGAGGAAGGCCTAGATTCATGTCCTGAGATTTCCCTGAACCTATACATGCCATGATCTGGGCTGGCTTAGACTGTGGTTAGACTGCAGCATAAGAGCACGGGGACCCTGTTTGGGGTGCCTGTCTCTCTGTCTCTTTTTCTCTATCTAATAGGAAAATTAAAAAAAAAAAATCAAGGTAGCAGAATAGGAGGAAGGGGGGAATACAATTTTAGACAAGATGCCTGGGGAAGACATCACCTAGAAAGTAACATTCAGGGACCAGCAGTTAGCATAAAGAAAGAGAGAGAGAGAGAGAGAGAGGGAGGGAGGGAGGGATGGAGGAAGGAAGGAAGGAAGGAAGGAAGGAAGGAAGGAAGGAAGGAAGGAAGAAAAAGAAAGTAACATTCAAATAAAGACTTGAAGGTGAGGAGGAAGTTATTATACTTGAGAGAAAGAGCTTTCCAGGTAGATGAAAAAACAGAAGCCTGAGGCAGGAGCAGGTTTAATGTGTTATTTACAGTAGTGTGTTCAAACTAGCTCATGCTGGCTCCTTGTAGCCAATTGTTAAGTGTTCAGGAATTTTGCAGGCTGGATGTCAAATACAGTCATTATTTTTTTTAAAGTACTATATATAAAGTTACTATGAAATAAATTATATCACAAAGGTAATAAATACTCAAAACATGTCACATCCTGACTATGTTATTGCACTTTACTATTATCTATGCTCTTGAGGTTACTGACATCAGTGGTACCTGCACGGTGAAAATACTGTACCATAGATTGCTAGGATACATTTCTTCACAACTCCACAATCTGTGAAATTGATCATGGTGGGAGTATTTATACCATGGAAGTCAGCTAAAGTCAGGACTTTCCCCCTACGAGTCCGTTGTTAATCATTCACCATCACACCACTGTGTGTGTGGGACCATCACAGAGTCCAGTGGTGATCAGTGCTGACTGAACAAGAGGGGCATGAGGTCAGAGAGGGAAGGGGGCCATGTGGAAGGGCAGATGATATAGGTCATTGTAAATGCTTTAGCTTTATTTCTCAGTGAAATTGGGAACCACCAAAGTGTCTGAACAGACACGTAACAACTTGACCTGCCTTAATTTCCACAGGATCATGCTAGCTTCTGTGATGAGAGTAACCTGGGGAGCAAGGTTGGAAACAAGGAGACCTGTCAGAAAACTGTAGGACCCAGGGATTTATTTCAGAGTAACACAGAGGGGTTCAGATTCTGACTATATTTTGAAAGTACAGTCCAGAGGACTTTCTACAGAATTGGCTTGGAATGCATGAGAGACAATTCAAAGATGACTCCTGGATTTGGGCCTTAGTGACTGAAAGTGTAGAGTGACCATGTTCTGAGATGGCAAACCTGCAGGTAGAACAGCATATGGGGAATGGGGTGGAATTAGGATCTCAATTCCCCATCACCCATAAATTTTTTTTTTTTTTTTGGAGAGGTTTTTTTTCACTCTAGGGCGCGTGCGCTCGCCAGCCAGAGAGAGAGAGAGACATAGAGACAGAAAGCGAGAAATCACCCCCCAGGGGGGATGGTCACGCCACAATCCCTTTCTCCTCCATTCTCCTCTCGGGATCTTGGGCACGCACGCACACGCGCCCGGCGTGAGTTTTAAGCCACCGGGTCCGGGACGTGAACCGCGGTTGACTACATGGGAGTCCAGCGACATAGCCATTACGCTAACTGCTGGTTCCCACCCATAAATTCTTTAGAGGCAGTGGATTTGTAGCAATTTCTTTCTTTCTCTTTCTTTCTTTCTTTTCTTTCTTTCTTTCTTTCTTTCTTTCTTTCTTTCTTTCTTTCTTTTTGGAGAGGTTTTTGTTATAGGGCACATGCGCTCGCCAGAAAGACAGAGAGACAGAAAGTGAGAGATCACCCCCCTGCAGGATGGCCACATCGCAGTCCCTTCTCCCCCATTCTCCTCTCAGAATCCTTGGCAAGCACACACACGTACCCAGTGTGAGTTTCAAACTACCAGGTCCGGGACTTGAACCACAATCGACCATGTGGGAGTCCAGCAATGTAACCATTATGCCATCTGCTGGTCCCTAAATTAATCTATTTTTTAAAGTTTACTTAATTGTATTCATAATAGAGTGTACATGTACTAGAGAGAGAGAGAACCCCCAGTGTAGTGTAGTCAGGTTGCAATTCTTCTCCATCCAAGTCTTCATCCTGTCAGGATCCTGAATGGGTATAGTACTTGGCGCGTTAAGCAGCTGGGGCTGGGCCTTAAACCCTGTTGGCCATGTGGGATCTGGCTGCTTCTCCACACCACTTAACTGCTGTGTTTCGGTCAGCCTGAATTAATCTTTTTTGGCTTTTGCAGCCATATGAAGTCCTAGAAATTAAGGTTGATGAGAAGATGCCACCAGATGTGAAATTCTGTGACACTATAAACAGAGAAAAGCTGCTCCATGCACTCTAAACTTAGGCTCATTGCACTTTCTCAAAACAGTTCTCACCACTTAGTAGGTCTTTCTGACTCTTTGCCCTACATTATATTATCTGTCTGCTGTTCTAGTTGTCTGATCACAAGCAGAGATTCAGGAATTATCACCAAGTTCAAAAATAGACAAGAGTAGTAATATATTATCAGGATTCCACAGTAGTTGATCAAAATTACGTTTTGGGACCAAGAGCTGGCCTAGGGGTTATGTCGTTGGACTCCTACATGGCTGACCACGGTTTGAGTCCTGGACCTTGTGGCTTGAAACATGCTGGGCGTGTGTGCGTGCCTCCCCAAGATCCCAGGAGGAGAATGGAGGAGAAGGGACTGCAATGTGGTCATCCACTCTGGGCAGTGATTTCTCACTTTCTCTCTCACAGTCTCTGTCTGTCTGTCTCTCCAGCAAGCAAATGTACCCTAAGGCAAAAACCTCTTTCAAAAAACAATGTTTCAAGTCTTACTTTTATATAATGAAAAAAATTGATTCTAACACCAATAGTAAAACATATTCTATCTGGAGACCAGTGGATAGCAGGGTGGTTAAGGCACTAGACACTCCCACATGGCTGACCATGGTTCAAGTCCCGGACCTGGTGGACTGTTTTCCCACTTTCCCTCTCTCCTCTCTCTCTCTCTCTTTCTCTCTGGTTGAATTAAAATAAATTAATTAATAAATAAAAATTTAAAAAAAATTCTATCAGGTGCTTAGACTTTAGAAGAAATAAAGAACCTAGCTAAGTTAATGAATCTATTTTAGTGATTCTCAACAGAGATAATTTTGTACAACTATACCCCCCAGAAGACATTTAGCAAGCAAGCGTTGTCTCACAAACACTTGTCAGCCAATGTCAGAATCAGAGTACTTTACAGGTTGATCAGAGGGTGAAAGTAATAATTAAAACAAGTATAAAATGGGGAACACAGAGACATTTTTGGCTGTCACAACTGGTCAGGGAGTGGGTGCTACTGACATCTAATGAGCAGAAGCCAGGGGTGCTTGCAAGGCACAGGACGGCCTCCTACAACAAAGAATTATTCAGCACAAAATGTCAATAGTGCAGAGGTCTAGAGGTCTATTTATAAAATGTTTGAAGTTACCCTGGCCCACTAGAGAGAGGAAAAGAGAGAGGGAGAGTTGGACCTCAACAAGATCAGTGCTTCAGAAAGTTTATTTATTTCTCTTTTTGTTGAGATTTTCTAGCCACCAGGTCTGGGACTCAAACCATGACCCAGCCCTGGTGAATCCAGTGCCTTAAACAGCATGCCACCTGCTGGCCCCTGAAACTTCACTCTAAATACAGATCACCTGGGGAACCTATGGGAATGCAGATTCTGACTGCATAGGCTGGGGCAGGGCCTAGAAATCTGCATTTCTGACAAGCTTCCAGGTGATGCTCATGCTAATAGCCCACGATCTACATTTTGAGTAAGGAGGCACTAGATTGTGCCACTGGGGTGTCTGTTACAGTAAGATAAGGACAGAGATTTCTTAAGAATTTTCTTGAGAAGACCAAAAAACAATGTCTGCAGCATGGAGTGTGCAAGTTTGTACTGGGCTCATGTAAATGCGCTATTTTTGTGTACTCTGTATTTTGTAATTCTTTCCTCCTGGGTAAAGTTAGAGCAGAAGAAATTCCTCCCTGAAGAAATCAAATTAGCATATAGGGGCCAGCAGGTGGTATCGTGATTAGAGCCCTGGACTCCCACATGGCTGACTGTGGTTCAAGTCCTAGACCTGGTGGCTTGCTTTCTCTCTCTCTCTCTTTCTCTCTCTCTCTCTGTCTTGGGTGAGCACATGTGCCCTATAGCATATTAAAGAATAATGGGGAGGGGGCAACATCACCAGATGGTATAATGGTTACGTTGCTGGATTCCCATGTGGTCAGCCTTGGTTTGAGTCCCAGACCCGGCAGCTTGAAACTCAATATGGGTACCTATGCATGCGTGCTCAAAATCCTGAGAGGAGAATGGGAGAAGGAATTGTAGCATGGCCATCCCCCCTGGGGGTGATTTCTTGCTTTCTGTCTCTGTCTCTATATCTCCAGAGGGTGCATGTACCCTATAACAAAAATCCCTTCCTAAAAAAAAAGAGAGAGAGAGAGAGAATAATGGGGTTAGGGGCCAGCAGGTACTGTGGTGGTTAAGGTGTTAGACTCCCACATGGCTGACAGCAGTTCAAGTTCCAGACTTGGGGGTCTTGCTTTCTCACTTTCTCTCTCTATCTTTCTCTGGTGAATTAAGAAAATAATAATAATAATAAATTTTAATAAATAATTATTTAAAAAGAATGATCATAAATAAATAAAATTAAATAATAAAATAAGTAAAAATAAAAATAAAATAAATAATTATTTTTAAAAAATTAGTTAGAGGGGCCAGCAGATGATGCAGCAGTAATATTGCTGGACTCCCACATGATCAACTGCAGTTCGAGTCCTGGACCCAGTGGCTTGAAAAATCACTCCAGGCACATGTGCACGCATGTCCATTATCCTGGGAAGAAAATAGAGAAGGGATTCTGATGTGGCCATTCCCCCCTGGTGAGGGGGGATGATTTCTCACTTTCTCTCTCACTGTCTCTGTCTCTCTCTCTGTCTCCCTGGCAAACACACATGCCCTAGGACAAAAACTTCTTTTAAAAAATTAGCATCATAATATAAAAATTAGCATAATAAATGCATTAGTAGAAAAAAAAATCCCAGGACTTCACCCTGCCTTCAGGTAGTATTGAAGTAGTTTAAGCTACTTAGTTTAAGCTAAGTTAAGCTGATGTCTCTCTTTTTTTCCCCAGGTTTCTTTTCTTTCTTTTTTTTTTTTTTTTTTTTTTTTTTGGTCTTAGAAAGAGAGACACAGTAAAAGGGAAAGTGAGAAATCATCCTCAGGGGGATAGCCATGCCACAATCCCTTCTCCCTTCTCCTCCATTCTCTTCCTGGGATCTTGGGCATGCACACACATGCATCCGTTGTGATTTTCTTTCTTTTTTTAATTAAAGAATTATTTTATTCAACTTTATTTATTTATTTAAATTTGGCCAGAGATGGACAGAGAGAGAAAATGAGAAAGTGAGCCGCCAGGTCCAGGACTTGAACCATGGTTGGCCATGTGGGAGTCCAGTGCCCTTACGCATCATGCTACCCACTGGCCCAAAGAATTATTTTATTTTAACTTTATTTATTTGCTTATTTCAATTTGACCAGAGAAAGAGAGCGAGTGAGTGGAAGGCGGGAGGAGTGAGAAAGGCAAGCTGTCAGGTCCAGGACTTGAACCGTGGTTGGCCATGTGGGAGTCCAGTACCCTTAACCACCACGCCACCTGCCAGCCCCTTCCATTGTGATTTTCAATCTGCCAGGTCCTATACTCAAATCATGGTCAGCTGTGTGGGAGTTCAGCAACATAACCACTGTGCCATCTGCTGGTCCCCAAGCTGATTTCTACACACTGACTGAGAGTGTCAGATCAAAAACAGACAGACCATAAACCCAGACAGATCAGAAAGTGAAGGGAATAATAGAAATAGAAGTATAATAATGGCTAATATTTACTGAGCACTTAGTATGCGCCAGTAACTTTCCTAATCTCTTTATAATATGTATTTGTCTAATTTTCAAAACAAGCCGGTGAGGTGAGAATTATTACTACTGACATTTAAAAATAATTAATTAATTAATGACTTTTCAAGATATTTTTGCCAGAGACACAGAAAGTGAGAACTCACCCTGGGAAGAAGGATGGCCACACTGCAATCTTTTCTCCTCCAGTCTCTAAGGAGCTTGGGCACACATGCACATGCACCCAGTATGAGTGTTTTTTTGGAGAGGTTTTTTGCTATAGGGCATGTGCGCTTGCCAGAAAGAGACAGAGAGATAGAAAGTGAGAAATCACCCCCAGGGGATAGACCACACCTCAATCCCTTCTCCATTTTCCTCTTAGGATCTTGGGCACATGCATACACGTGCGTGGTGTGAGTTTAAGCCACCAGGTCCAGGACTCGAACCATGGTTGACTACGTGGGAGTCCAGCGACATAGCCATTACCCCAACTGCTGGTCCCAGCAGCATGAGTTTTAAGCTCTGTCTGTCTGGCGAGCGCACACGCCCTATAGCGAAAATCTCTCCAAAAAAAAAAAAAAAAACCAAAAAAAAAATAAATATATATAACAAAATTAAATGAACATGCATTTATGCAATTTCAACTTCTGTGCCATGCTAGACAATTGCCCTAGTTTCATAAAATGATCACGATATTTTTCAAGTGACTTAAAAAATTATTTTATAATTATTTATTTATCTTTGAATTTGATCAGAGAGGGACAGAGTGAGAGAGAGCGTGAGAAAGCAAGTCGCCAGGACTTGAACCGCGGTTGGCCATGTGGGAGTCCAGCACCTTTAACCACCACGCCACCTGTGGCCCCTCAAGTGATTTTTTTTTAACTCAAGACTGTTTGCTTATTTAAACGATTTGTGATAAACTGCCACTCTTTCTAATACTATTGCTAGTGTCCATTTTAAGAAAAATAAATGTGTCCGTGCCACTCTTCCTTTATTGCTCCAGCTCCCCATCCCTCCCTCCCACTTAAAAAAAAGTCCTTCGGTGACTACCCATCACCTTACAAGAAAAGAACCCCAACTCCCTGGCATATCAGGCAAGTGTCTTGGTGACCGGACACCAACTCCCCAAGTTGTGCTCATGCTCTGAGGCTTGTACACAGCACATTCAGGCCGCACTGCTTGCTCTCTCTAAGTGATGTGCTCTCAGCACATGCATGTGGCTCCTTCAATCCAGAACGTTCTTTGCCCCTTTCCTTTCTCCAGAACTGCACCATTGGCCATGTGGGATCTGGATTTGGGCGCATCTGTGACCCTTACAGTTCCTGTGCCTACCTCCATCCTAGGACTTGCCAACTGTGGTGCTATGGCCCACTTACACATCTACTTCCTGACCACAAGGAGAAATGCCAGCATGGTGCACAGGGCTGGACGTATGAGTGTCCTTAACGTTTTGAGTGAAGAAATCAATTAATGAGCACGCAGCTTCAGACGACATTTCCAGCAGGGAGAACGCATGAGGGAAGACCAGCAAGGTGAATTAGGGACTCTGAAAGGAATTCAGAATGTCTAGGGTGGCTAGATGTACATGAGACAAAAGAGAAGCAAAAACAGTCCCAGCTGGTTAGACAATTTGAACTTTATCCTGAGGACAATGGTGAGTCAGTAAAGGGTTTAAGGAAAGGGAGGAATTAGATTAGCATTTTAGAAAGAACACTGTGAAGCACAGATTTGAAACAAACAAGACTAGGGACAAGGAGATATGTCAGAGTGACCAGTGCAGAACCAGTGATGCTTGAACTAAGGTAGTGGTCTTGAGAATGGCACGAAGTGGGAGAATTTAAGAAATGTCAGTGGGTCCAAATTGTCAGAACTTGGTGGTTCATCGGTTGTACAGCTTTCCTCCCAATCTACTGATAAACTTATGAAGAACAGAAATTCCATGTATGTCTTTGTTTTAATTAAGTTACCCATGGTGATTAACTATAGATGAAGTGTTCAATATGTGATTTGTGGAATAACTAAATGGATAAACTGGGACCAGCAGCTGGCGTAATGACTCTCTGGACTCCCATGTGGTCAAGTGCGCTTCGAATCCCAGACCCGGTGGCTTAAACTCACGTCAGGCGTGTGTGTGCGTATCCACGATCCCGAGAGGAGAATAGAGGAGAAGGGATTGTGGCATGGACATCCTCCCTGGGGGGTGATTTCTCGCTTTCTGTCTCTCTGTTTCTGTCTTTCTGGCGAGCGCACGTACCTTACAGAAAAAAAAAAAAACCTCTCCCCCCCAAAAAAGGATAAATTAATATAAATTAATAAATGAGACGTTATAGTTATATACAGGAGAGCTGATAAATATTTAGTTTCAAAAAATAACACAGGATGACTCTGTAGCCTAGTGGTTAAGGGAGCCAGATCCCACATGGCCAACGGTGCAATTCCAGTCCCAGCACTCGTGGTCTGAAAGACACACCGCGTGATCGTGTATGTATGTCCAAAGTCCTAACGGGAGTGAGAAATGGAAGAGAAGGGATTGTACATACCACGCCATAGGAAGGAAGCTTTCTCCCTCTCTCTCTGTCTCTCTGGTGTGCTTATGTGCCCCCTACAAAAATAGAAAACAGAAACAAAACACACAGCTTAGATTTATAGAAGACTTAAAGCAATGTTTAATAAGGTAGGTTAGATGTGAAAGAAGACAGAAAAGTTAGCCTAAGGCGTGTTCTTGTTTTTAAAACATACGCATAAAATCCATTTATAAAATTATCTATTACTTCTTGGAAGAAAGGAAATTCTTGTAAACTCTTATTCTAATGCAAATGCCTAAAAGGATCTGAGTTTACACAATTTGTACAAAGAGAAAAGTCTGTGCAATAGATAACCCTTGTCCAATGCAATGTAAAACTAGCTGTATGTTATCATTTGCTACATCTTTTTTGAGAAATATTGTCACTTAGACTCATCAGAAATGTCAGAAACAGTGTTCTGTGCTTTCTGCATGGAAAAAGCCTATATACTTTTCAAATTCCCTCTGGAAATTTTGTAATTCATAAAATATTGAACTATGATTCCAGAAGTTACAGGGCAAACCAAGCCATGAAACGATATGTCAGGTATGGTGGAAAAGATCATTAAAGTTAATCAGTAACCCATTAATAGAAATCAGCAATAATCTTAACAGATAACATAATAAACACATGTAACTTACATAAGGAATGCTTTGATTTATTCTTCGATCTTTACTTATTTCCAAAAGAAGTGATGACAAAAGCTGAAATTTCAAAGTTGAATATCCTGTCAAAAACATTACCACACAAAGTCATAATGAATCATACATACAGATAAGAAACAAAGTCACAGGCTAGCAGGTGGCGTGGTGGTTAAGGGCGCTGGACTCCCACATGCCCACCGTGGTTTGAGTTCCGGACCTGGAAGCTTACTTTCTCACTTTCTCTCTCTCTGTCTCAATCTGGTCAAATTTTAAATCAAATAAATAAGTAAATAAATAAAGTAAAATTAAATAATTCTTAGGAAAAAAAAAGAAACAAAGTCACAAGAGCTAATTCATTTTTCCATTTGTGTAACTCTGGGTGGTAAACTGGGCAAAGACCATAAATTTTTAAAAACATGACAACAGGGCTAGCCTGTGGTATATTGGTTAAAGCAGCTGGATTCCACATGTCTGTCTATACAGTTTGAGTTTCAAACCCAGCAGCTTGAAAAACAAGTCAGGCACATGTGCTTGTGTGCCTAAAATCCTGAGAGGAGAATGGAGGAGAAGGAACTGCAGCATGGCCATCTCCACTAAAGATTGCTTTCTCACCTTCCCTCTCTCTCTGGTGAGCACATGTGCCCTATCGCAAATTAAAAACAAAACAATATAAAAATAATCTACCAGGCACTAACAAATAAAAAGGTACACTACAAAACCTGACTGTTACAGATATGAACCTAACAGCATCAGTATTTCCAAAAGGGAAAATAGCACAGCTACCTCACTTTGCCTATAAACTTAAGCTTAAAAATGTATCATATCGGGAACCAGCAGTTAGCATAATGGCTATGTCGCTGGACTCCCACATAGTCGACTGCGGTTTGCATCCTGGACCTGGTGGCTTAAAACTCACGCCGGGCGCGTGTGCGTGCGTGCTCAAGATCCTGAGAGGAGAATGGAGGAGAAGGGATTGCGGCGTGACCATCCCCCGTGGGGGATGATTTCTCGCTTTCTGTCTCTCTGTTTCTCTCTGTCTGTCTGGCGAGCGCACGTGCCCTATAGCAAAAACCTCTCCAAAAAAAAAAAAAAAAAAAAAAATGTATCGTATCAGTCCAGGGACCAGCAGTTAGCGTAATGGCTGTCGCTGGACTCCCATGTAGTTGACTGTGGTTCTAGTCCCGGACTCGGTGGCTTAAACTCACAACGGGTGTGAGTGCGTGCGTGCCCAAGATCCCGAGAGGAGAATGGAGGAGAAGGGATTGTGGTGTGGCCATCCCCCTTGGGCAGTGATTTCTTGCTTTCTGTCTCTTTGTCTCTCTCTCTCTGTGTGGCGAATGCATGCGCACTATAGCAAAAAAAACTCCCCCCCCCCAAAAAAAAGTATCAGTCCAGGGCCAGCAGGTGATATGGTGATTAAGGCACTGGACTCCCACATGGCCAATTGCAGTTCAAGTCCCATACCTGGAGGATTGCTTTCTCACTTTGTCTCTCTCTTTCTCTTGCACATGTGCCCAATAGGAAATTAAATAATAATAATAATAAATAAAATTAAATAATTCTTCAAAGATAACAATACTTTTAAAAAACTATCAGTCCAATTGTATTAGGTTGTTGGGAAAGGCCTGAAACACTTTTGCATAGAAAAATGAGTCATGATATTCCTGATGACCCAATTCTTTCTTAAAAATATCGAAAAGTGGGGCCAGCAGGTGACGTGGTGGTTAAAGATGCTGGACTCCCATGTGAATGATCAGGGTTCGAGTCCTGGACCTGGTAGCTTGCTTTCTCACTTTCCCTCTCTCTCTCTCACTCTGTTCCCCTTTGGTCAAATTTAAATAAATTTAAAATAATTAAATTAAAAATAATTCTTTAAAAAAATAAAAAATACTGAAAAGCATTAAAAGGATAAAAAAAGGATCAAAGATGATGACAGTTTGAACTATGATGTTTATATTTTTATTTAAAATAATAGATGCTTTGCCAAATGAGAATTCAAGTTATTTTAATTTATTTAAAAATTATTTTATTTAACTTTGTTTATTTATTTTAATTTGACCAGAATGGGAGAGAGTGTGTGTGTGAAAGAGAAAGAGAGAGAAAGTGAGAAAATAAGCCACCAGGTCTGGGACCCAAACCACAGTCAGTTGTGTGGAAGTCCAACAGCCTAACCACCACACCACTTGCCACTCCCAAGTAATTGTTTTTTTAAAAGTTTCTTTATTATTATTTTTTAATTATTCTATTTATCATTATTTCAAACTTGACCAGAGAAAGTCACAGAGAGAGAGAGAAAGGGAAATTGAGAAAGCAAGCTGCCAGGTCTGGGACTTGAACCACAGTTAGCCATGTGGAGTCCAGTGCTTTAACCATTACTCCACTTGCCAACCCCAAGTTTATTTCTTCCTTCCACAAGTGAGTTAGACAGAGAGACAACAACCCAGATGTTTTTTTGTTTTTTGTTTTTTGATTTTTTTGAGAGGTTTTTGCTATTGGGTGTGTGTGCTCGCCAGAAAGACAGAGAGAGATAGAGAGACAGAAAGTGAGAAATCACCCCCCAGGGGAAATGGCCGCATCGCAATCCCTTCTCCTCCATTCTCCTCTCAGGATCTTGGGCACGCATGCACACGCGCCCGGTGTGAGTTTAAGCCACCAGGTCCAGGACTCAAACCGCAGTCGACTACATGGGAGTCCAGCAACATAGCCATTACACTAACTGCTGGTACCCCAGATGGGGTTTTGACACTGTTATCCACACTCAGCCTCAGCCAGCCCTGGATCATGGTCACAGGCATGCCTGGCACATGCAAGAAGGTCTCTGGACAGAAATTTGGAACTTTCTTTCCCCATGTGGATTAACATTACAGAGCATGTAGTTTAACTGTGGTGTCACTCTCTGGCCCTAAAGCCATTAATTTTATTGTCTCAAATGTTTGTCTACTTCTAATTCTAGGAGTTTTAAAAAGCTTTTAACTGACCAATATTTTAAGAAATAGATATGATTTAAATTATCTTTCTATAAGTTTTTATAATTAAATTACTTAGTAAAGAGAATCTTAAAGAATAGTCAATTGAGGGGGTTGACAGGTAGCAGCTTGTTCTCTTACTTTCTCTCTCTGTCTCTCCTAGGTCATATTAAAAAAAATAAAGAGAGAAAGAAAGAAAGCATGTCTTGGGACCAGCACATGGTATAATAGTTACATTGCTGGACTCCCATGTAGTTAACCGCTGTTCAAGTCCCAGACCGGTAGCTTAAAACTCACGCTGGGCATATGAGGGTACATGCACAAAATTCCAAGAGGAGGAAGGACAAAAAGGGATTGTGATGTGACCATTCTCCCTGGAGGATGATTTCTCACTTTCTGTCTCTCTGCCTTTCTTTCTCGCTCCGGTGAGTGTACACACCGTATAACAAAAATCTCTCAAGAAAAAGAATGTCTTAACAAAAAGTCAATTCAATGTTGTTGTTTTTGATAATTAAAAAAAAACCCCACTAATTATACTTGAAATTAGTGCACTTGAAAAAAAATTTTTTTAGAGAGAATTTTTTTTTTTAGAGGTTTCTGGCACGTGCACTCGCCAGAAATACAGAGACAGACAGAGAGACAGAAAGTGAGAAATCACCCCCCAGGGGAGATGGCCACACCGCAATCCCTTCTCTTCCATTCTCCTCTCAGGATCTTGGGCACGCACACACATGGCCTGGCGTGAGTTTAAGCCGCCAGGTCTGGGACTCAAACAGCGGCTGACTACATGTGAGTCCAGCGGCGTGGCCATTAAGCCGTCTGCTGGTCCCAAGATAGAGATTTTTGTTATAGGGCACGTGCGCTCACTGGAGAGACAGAGAGAGACTGAGAAAACAAAAAATCACCCCCTAGGGAGATGGCCACACTGCAATCCCTTCTCCTCTATTCTCCTCTGGGGATCTCGGGCATGCACACACATGCATCCAGTGTGAGTTTCAAGTTGCTGGGTCCGGGACTTAAAATGCTGTCAACTGGTGGAAGTCCAGCAACGTAACCATTACTCCATCTGCTGGTCCTACCAAAAAAAAAATTTTAACATCAACCCAAACTAAAAAACTTTATTTTACATTGTGATTCATATGTACATATACTTGTGTACTATAACTGAAGAAGTTCTATCACACATTACTTACTTTCATTGTGATGTACTCTTACATTTCCTGTTCTATTCTATTCTAGTCAAACTGTAAAATACCCACCAAAGAGATGAGCTATGGCCTACTGCTTTAAAAAGTCACCTATAGTCATCCCACATTTAAGAAATAGCATACTGGGCCAGCAGGTGGTGTGGTGGTTAAGGGTGTTGGACTCTCACATGGCTGACCTTAGTTCGAGTCCCGAACCTGGCGGCTTGCTTTCTCACTTTCCCTCTCTATCTCTCTCTCATTCTGCCCCTCTTTGGTCAAATTTAAATAAATAAATAAATAAAGTTAAATAAAAATAATTCTTAAAAAAAGAAATAGTAGGGACCAGCAGTTAGCGTAATGGCTATGTCGCTGGACTCCCACGTAGTCGACCGCGGTTCGAGTCCCGGACCCGGTGGCTTAAACTCACGCCGGGCGCGTGTGCGTGCGTGCCCAGGATCCCGAGAGGAGAATGGAGGAGAAGGGATTGCGGCGTGGCCATCCCCCCTGGGGGGTGATTTCCTGCTTTCTATCTTTCTGTCTCTCTCTGTCTGTCTGGCGAGCGCACGCGCCCTATAGCAAAAACCTCTCCAAAAAAAGAAAAAAAAAAAAAATAGTATACTAATGAAAAACTCTAGAGGAAATATCTGATTTTTTAAATAATTATTTTAGTTTTTGCTATAAGGTGCTTGTGCTCACTAGACAGAGACAACGAGAGAGAGAGAGAGAGTGAGAGAGAGATAGAAAGTGAGAAATCACTCCCCCCCAAGGTGGGGGGATGGCCGTGCCAAGTCCCTTCTCCATTTTCTCAAGGTTTGGGGTGTGCACACATATGAGCCCGGCATGTTTTTCAAGCCACTGGGTTTGGGACTCTAACCCCCAGTCAGCTGGCCATGTGATATCCAGCTGCCTTAACTACCGCTGCTGGCTGGCCCAATATCTGGTTTTGAATCTAAGCTCCTATACTTCCCAGCTCTGCAACACTGTGCAAGCCACTCACCATCTTTATGGCCCAGACTCCCAATCTGTAAGATAAGGATAACAATAGGACCTACTTCATAGGGTGATTGTGAGGATATTGGTGATCAGCATGTGTAGCACTGGTAGAGCTAGCGTCAAAGTGCATGCCATGTGGTAAGCATCCAATACATTGTTATTATTATTATTATTATTATTATTATTATTACCAGACTCCAGTGTCTATGTACCGGTGGTATCCATGGTACTGGGCGCTCTCCAACATTCTAAACACACACTGCTCTCATGATTCACCTTTTGTTTTACTGTTGTAGTAACCATGAAAAATTTAGTAATATTCTGTGTTTGTCACTTCACCAATATAGTGCTTTCCTTGATTTAAAAACAAAATAATAGGGGGCTGGGTTGAGGCACAGGGGTAGAGCCTGATGCTCTATGAGGCTGACCCACATGGGAAGGCTCCAGGTTTGTGTCCTGGAGGAGAAGGGATTGCAGTGTGGCCATCCCCCTAGGGGGTGATTTTTTGTTTTCTCAGTCTCTCTCTGTCTCTCCGGTGAGCGCACGTGCCCTATAACAAAAATCTCTCTCTTGGGACAAGCAGACAGCCTAATGGCCATGCCGCTGGACTCACATGTAGTCAGCCCTTCCTGAGTACACCAGGCACACGAGTGCCCATAACCCAGGGCTGGCTGAGGCTGGTTGGACTATGGTTTTAACACCCTGCTGAGGGTACTGTCTCTTTCTCTTGTTCATGGAAGAAATGTTAAAAAGTTTTTTTTTTTTAACAAATAAAAACAAAATTATTAAGTTCTAAATAATTTCCAAATAGCTACCCCTCAGGGTCAAAAAATAATTTTGTGGGGCCGGCAAGTGGCATGGTGGTTAAGGGCGCTGGACTCCCACATGGCCGACCACGGTTCAAATCTCGGATCTGGCGGCTTGCTTTCTCACTTCCTCTCTGTCTGTCTCTCTCTGATCAAACTGGAAAATAATAATGATAATAATAATAAATAAAGTTAAATAATTCTTTAAAAAAAAATTTTTGTCACAGATGGTGCTTATCAACCTTACCAAGACATTCTAAAAGTTAATTCCAACAATTGAGATTCCTTTTTAGATGGTATTTACACTCTCTCCCTCTATTGAGAAACCGTGATTTAATAAGACATTTCAAATCTTGATCATTGTATTTAGAATTTTTACTCATTCGGAGTTACACAGTTCGAAGCACCACATTTGATATATATGGCACTAATTATATGATACAACAATGGCTTCCTTCCCTTTTGTAGGATGTCATAGAAAAAGATACTTTCCCCTAAAGTCATAACCACTTAACAGAGATTTAGAACCTTATTACTCAGCACATATATCAGCAATATTGTCAAATTCTTTACAAGAACAGAACAAAAACATTTTCAGAATTTTAAATTGTGCATTAGTATTGTTATTTTATTTTGGTAAGACAAACAGAATCTGTTGTTACATCACTGTAATTACTTTGGCCACATCTACTAGAGAGCTCTTGTTGAAATAGAAACTCCCAAATGATATCACAATTCCGAGAGTACCACTTTCTCAACTGTTATCCAAATGGATTTCTTTCTTTCTTTCTGGAGAGGTTTTCTTTTTTGCTATGGGGCACATGAGCTCGCCAGAAAGACAGAGACAGAGAGACAGAAAGTGAGAAATCACCCCCCAGGGGGGAATGGCCAAGCTGCAATCCCTTCTCCTCCATTCTCCTCTCCGGATCTTGGGCACGCACGCACACGCGTCCAGCGTGAGTTTAAGCCATCGGGTCCCGCGGTTGACTACATGAAAGTTCAGCGACATAGTCATTACGCTAACTGCTGGTCCCTCTTTCTTTCTTCTTCTTTTTTTTTTTTTTTTTTAATTTACCAGAGCACATGTGTGCTAGCAGGAGAGAGAAACAGATAGGGGAAAGAAGGAAAGTAAGAAAGCATCCCGTGGAGTAGTCACGCGGCAACCTCTTCTCCATTTCTCGTTTTATGAATTAGAGCACTCGTGCACACATGACTGGCATGTTTTTCAAGCCATGGGTCCAGGACTCAAACTGCGTAGTTGGCTATCTGGGATATAGTTACCTTGGCCACTATGCCACCTGCTGGCCCCCAAATGGATTTCTAGATGCTTAAGGCAGCCAAAAAGCTACTGTAGAAATCACACTAATTAAGATAAGTGACTTTCTCCTAATATTCCTAAGTTTTCATATTTGTTTTTGCTCCTCTGCCAGAACTACTCATTTGCTTGTTTTGGGGGGAGAAGTTCTCTGAAACTCTCCTAAGCAGAGCACTGTGTGATGTTAGGTACTTTTTTTTTTTAAGTTTATTTTATTTCTTCCATGAGAGAGAGGGGTACCCTGGGTAGAGTCTCCTCATCCCAGGATTCCTTTCCCACAGCCCTCCACTAGTCAGGATCTTACTCGAGTATGTCTGGTGTGTTTCGGGGGGACCTGCTATCTCATCTGGTTGGCCATGAGTACTGCTACCACCTGTGCTACTGCAGCTGGGCCTCTGAACTTTCTGAAGTCCCCTCACACAGTCTCAGGGAAATATAAAAGAATGTGCCAACCAAATAAATGTATATTACAGTCTATCTGAACATAATTGGTGATGAACTGTTTGGGGGGTTATTCAGTCATCTAACACTTATTCACCACTGCTATCCACAGCTATTGGGCTGTCAGAAAAGTCATAACACATTTTTGCATAGAAAAGTATGTCATGATTCTTCCAAAGACCCATTATTATAAAAGCCTAACCTTTCTAGGGAAGTCAGAAAATATATATATATATATATATATATATATATATATATATATATACATGCCAGAGAGACAAAGAGAGACAGAGACAGTGTGAGGGAAAGTGAGAAATCACTCCACCTCTCCCTGGGGTGGCAGGGGGATGGCCATGCTGTAATCCCTTCTCCTCTATTCTCCTATTCTCCTCCTGGGGTCTTGGGCATGCGGACACATGCGCCTGGCATGAGTTTCAAGACACCGGATCTGGACTCGAAGTGGTTAATCATGTGGGAGTCCAATAACGTAACCACTATACTATCTGCTGGCCCCAGTCAGAAAAAATTTGAGAAACCCAAATCTAATCAGTCCTTTCTCCTGTCTAAAAGCCATCAATGGAAACCCATTGATCCTATCAAGCCAACCAGTGTCAAAAAGTTTTACCAAGTCTGCATCCAGGGCCACTACGGATGTTTCTTCTCTTCTCTTTCCTTAAATGGTTGACCTTCAGGGAATGATCTGGTCTTTTGGTTTCCCAAAGGCATAAAAAACTTGTCTGTTGTGTCTGTCTGAAACACTTTCTTTAGAATCTTGCTCAAGTAATTTATCTTCAGTTTTACTTTAAAAGTCACTTCTAGGACCAGCAGATGGCATAATGGTTATGTTGCTGGACTCCCACATGGCCGACCATGGTTCGAGTCCTGAACCCGACAACTTCAAACTCTGGCTGGGTGCATGTGCCTGTGTGCTCAAAGTCCTGAAAGGAGAGTGGAGGAGAAGGGATTGTGGCATGGCCATCCCCCTAGGAGGTGATTGCTCACTTTCTGTCTCTCTGTCTCTCTCTGTCTCTCTGGTGACTACACATGCCCTATAGCAAAAATCTCTCTCTAAAAAAGAAAGAAAAAAGAAAGAAAGAAAGAAAGAAAGAAAGAAAGAAAGAAAGAAAGAAAGAAAGAAAGGAAGGAAGGAAGGAAGGAAAGAAGGAAGGAAAAAAGAGCCACTTCCTCAGGGAGGCTTTCCCAGATTAGCTTTTCTCTGCAGGGTCTCATTGTACTATATATGCCATTTCTTCTTGTTCATCCCATTGCAGTTAAGTATCTAATTCACGGCTGTCTCTTCTGCTAGACTGTCATTCACTTTTTCAGTGCTCGCCATCAAGCAGAGTCTTTAACTCGATAGTAGATGCTCAATAGATCTTTTTTGAATGGACACACCTATTAGGACTCACTATATTCTTACTACTTGCTGGGCCATGGTGCTGGGTGCTGGGTAGGGGTGGGCATGGGCAGAGAGGAGCCAGACAGGGTGTTTGCCTTTACAGAGATCAGACTTTCAAACCAACCACTACTACAGAGTGCAAAGGCTTGGGAGGTAAATGGGTATTTGGGAGGAGGGACAGGTGTCAACTCTCAGAAACGTGAAAGCAAGCATTTCTGCTTACTGCATTCCAGGCAGGGGAACTAAAATGTGTGTAACACTGTATCCTTTATTCACACCTCACGACCACCCTTGCCAATTTTTAGGAGTGGTCAAGGAACTTTCCTAAGGCTATGGTGAGTGTTTCTTTAAATTTTCTAAATTATGTATTTATTTATTTAAATTTGACCAGAGAGGGACAGAGAGAGAGAGAGAGAGGGAGAGAGGAGAAAAGTGAGAAAGTAAGATGCCAGGTCTGGGGCTTGAACTGTGGTCGGCCATGTGGGAGTCCAGCTCCCTTGACCATCACACCACCTACCGACCTTCAATGAGTATTTGAATTGAGCTTTTCCAGGTCTCTGGCTCTGAAGCAGAAAGCTCCACATATACTCTACATGTGCAAGCAGACACAGTGAGCGCCTATGGATATGTGACCAACCACTTAGCATGCTCTGTTAGCCATTTTCAAAGGGGCTTGTAACAGTTTATTTAAACATGTTTTTACTCATGTTTTAAAAAAATAGAAAATGCATTCTCCTGGTTCAGACATTTAAAAAAATGAGCTGGCTTAGTTAACCATGTCACACTTCTGTCTTCCATTAGCTCTGACCTGTATTACTAAAGATAATCTCTATTATAAGTATGGGACAAATTATTCCAGAATTTAGGAATTAATATAGAAGTATAAATATACATTCTTGGGACCAGCAGATGATATAATGGTTATGTCGTTGGACTCTCATGTGGTTGACCATGGTTTGAATCCCAGACCCGGAGGCTTAAACTCACACTAGGCACAAGTGCATGTGTGCCCAAAATCCCAAGAGGAGAAGGGATTGCATCATGGCCATTCCCCCTGGGGGATGATTTCTCACTTTCTGTCTCTCTTTATCTCTCCATCTCTCTGGAGAATGCTCAGAGAACAAAAATCTCTCAAAAAATATATACATTCTTGGGGCCAGCAGGTGGCATGGTGGTTAAGGGCACTGGACTGCCACATGGCCAACAGGGTTCAAGTTCTGAACCTGGTGGCTTGCATTCTCACTCTCTCTCTCTCTCTGATCAAACTGGAAAATAATAATAATCAAATAAATAAAGTTAAATAAAATAATTCATATATATATATATACATATATATATATATACACACACACACACACACACACACACACACACATTCTTATTTTGTCCACTTTTCCTCACTAAAGGAAGCATACCATACACACTGTTCTTTATATTTTTTTTTCCAGTAAATGATTAAAAAATAAAGCTTGGGTCTGGCAGGTGGCGTGGTGGTTAGGGTGCTGAACTCCCACATGAAAGACTGGTTTGAGCCCCAGATCTGGTGGCTTGCTTTCTCATTTTCTCTCTCTCCGGTCAAGTTAAAAATAATAATGAGTAAAATAAAATAAAATAATTCTTTGGGGGAACAAAAGAAAGAAAACTTATTGCCAGAGGGCATATGTACTTGCCAGAGAGAGAGAGAGAGGAAAAAAAAAAAAAAAAAAAAAACAGAAAGCACCAGCCAGTGGCTCACGGTCACACTGCTATACTTTCTCCTCTATTTATCTAATTTGTTGGGATTTTGGACACACAAACATGTATTCACTGGGCATGTTTTTCAAGGCTCTGGGTCTGGGATTTGAACTGTCATCAGCCATATGGGATCCAGCTCCCTTAAGCACTGAGCCATGGGGCTGAAGAGCTTGCTTTATCAGTGCATCACCCTTTCTCGGCGGCATAGTGTTCCGTATAATGTACATACTGTAGCGTATTTAGTTGGTTTCCTACTGAGGAATATTTGGCTTGTTTCCAATTTTTTGCTATTACAAACAATGCTGCAATGAATAACCTTGTACATAGGTCAATTATCATGTGTGCAAATATATCCAGAGGTTAAATTCCTGGGAGCGGTATTGCTGAGTCAAATAATATATATGCATTTGTAATTTTGACAGATATTGCCACATTGCCCTCTATAGGGATTAAATCAATTTACATTCCCACCAGTCGTAGATGAGAGCACCTGTTTTCCCACAGTCTCTCAGCACAGTGTTAACAAACTTCTGGTCAGCTGCCAATCTGATGGTGAAAAATGGCACCGCAGCATTTTTCTCATTATAAGTGAAATTGAGTGCTTTTTCCCTTAGGTTTGAGTTTGTATTTCCTTATTTCTGAACAGTCTATTCATATCCTTTGTTCATTTTCTCTGGGTTTGGTAGGAGTATGCTTTATATAAGGGAGATTGGCTTTTGCCTGGAATGTGAGATGCACCTACTTTCTCAATATTCCTATAGCAAGTTCTGGCCAACACAACAAAACATATATTGGATGTGATGTAATAGTACCCTAAAAGAAAAGACAGTATATCATTATTTGAATGAGATTATATAGAAGCTGCTGATTTTAACAACTTTAAAAATTGTTCAAATTAACATAATTAATTAAATACCTCCAGATAAAGAAAATGGAAAATTGTGTTCAGTCCAATAAAAAGATACAAAACCAAGGACCAGTAGTCGGCGTAATGGCTATGTCGCTGAGCTCCCATGTAGTTGACCGTAGTTCAAGTCCTGAACCCTGTGGCTTAAACTCATGCTGGGCGCGTGTGCGTGTGTGCCCAAGATCCAGAGAGGAGAATGGAGGAGAAGGGATTGCACTGTGGCCATCCAACCTGGGGGGTGATTTCTTGCTTTCTGTCTCTCTGTCTCTCTCTGTCTTTCTGGTGAGCGCATGCACCCTATAGCAAACACCTCTCTCTAAAAAAACAAAAAAAAGGATACAAGACCATTGTTAACAATAAGAAAATGTGATTTTACAAAAGAGACTTTGTTCACAGCAATTGCTAAAAATATCAAGTACCTAGAAATAATTTTGGCATGGAGAATATGATCTATATGAAGAAAAATAAAAAATGTTATCCAAGTCTTCTTTATTAAAAGAAGATCTGAAACACAGATTAAGTTATTGAATGAGGAAATGAGATATTTGATGAAAGAGGTTATCTAACAAATTATTTTACAAGTTTACTGTCATTCAAACAAAGCTGTGTAATTTGAGAAAGTACTAAGATCATGTATAAAAATCAAAAAATACCATAAACATGTTTACATATACATTTTAATTCTAAAAAGAGGAGTCATGAAAGAGAGACATTGTATGTCTCACTTAATATATACTGAGTGTCTGCACTCTAAGGCAGGAACTGGAAGACTGGAACATATAAAGGCATGGAGAATGCGTGTGGATATTTGAGACAGTGTGGGAGAAGGGTAGGAAATGGAGGAGGGTGAAAGGAAGGGGGAATCTAGAGGGAAAAAAAGAAGCAAAACACTTAAGGGGCACAAAAATGGAAAATTATCTGTTGATGATAACATGTATGATGCTATCTTTAACTGGGCTAATATACAGTGTATTCATGCTGGGAAAACTCATTTTGCAAGCTGTAATGATATACAATGATTGAATGTATTTAAAAAAAAGGAGTCATGGGGGGGCCCAGCAGTTGGCGTAATGGCTATGTCGCTGGACTCCCACGTAGTCGACCGCGGTTCGAGTCCCGGACCCGGCGGCTTAAAACTCACGCCGGATGCGTGTGTGTGCGTACCCAAGATCCCGAGAGGAGAATGGAGGAGAAGGGATTGCGGCGTGGCCATCCCCCCTGGGGGGTGATTTCCTGCTTTCTATCTCTCTGTCTCTCTCTGTCTGTCTGGCGAGCGCACGCGCCCTATAGCAAAAAAAAAAAACCTCTCCAAAAAAAGAAAAAAAAAAAAAAGGAGTCATGGGGTAGATTTTTCTCTAAAGATGTAAACATATATTCAAAATAGTAATAATGTATATAGTGCGGTATACATACAAAATTAAACAAATGAATCAGTAACCCAGAAGTATATCAAACTGTAAATAGGAAGATGAAATATAACAGCATGTATTTAAAAACATGACATATAACAAGAGATGCACAACATAATTAGGAAAGGAAAATTTTAGTTCTTATTAGGGCTAATGCTTATGTAATGTACACTCTGCATAGCACTCTTCTAAATTCCTATGTGTATCACTTTCATTAATCCTCGTGTTAATCCCATGAGGTGGATGTTACTAATGAAGAAGCTGAGGCACAGGAAGTTCAGTGACTTGTTCGAGGTTGTACATTCAGCTAGGAAGTGATAGGGCAGGGCTTAAACTTAAGCAATCTAGCTACCACGAAGTCTGTGGTCTTAATCATTTGTATTTAGGATAATTAGTTATTAATCTGCAAGAAGGAAAAAAGTAAGAATATAGGAAAAGAATACTAAAATAATGCATACATGAAAGTCCACTATATAACAACATAAAGCTTCTCTCATGTAATTCCTTTGCTTTGCTTTCTATAATCCTGTATCATTTAAGGTCTTTTACAACAAATAGATACTGCTTTTAAATTTAAAGAACAAAATAAATGAAAAATTTTGAATTAAAAAAAAATCCATGACTGGGACCAGCAGATGGCATAATATTTACATTGCTGGACTCCCACATAGCCAACCACAGTTCAAGTTCCAGATCTGGTGGCTTGAAATTCATGCCAGGTGGATGTTCATGCGTGCCTAAAATCTCAAGAGAATGGAAGAGAAGGGATTGTGGTGTGGCCATTCCCCCTTGGGGGTGATTTCTTGCTTTCTCTCTCTCTGGTAAGCACATACACCCTATAGCAAAAATCTCTCTCTAAAAAACAAAACAAAACCCGTGACTGTGTATAAATTATTTTGTTTTTTAGAGAGAGAGGTTTTCTCTATAGGGCACATGTGCTTGCAATCCCTTCTCCTTCATGCTCCTCAAAGGAATTTGGGCACGCCCATACGCACACACATCTGGTGTGATTTTCAAGCTGCTAGGTCTGGGACGTGAACCACTATCGCCCACGTGGGAGTCCAGTCTCTTAACCACTGTGCACCCACTAGACCTGATTCGTGTTTTCTTAAGTCTCTAAAACAGTACAGTACCTGACAAAAGACCCATTGAAAAAGAAGAATGTCCTTATTCCATCACATCAGAAGCAGAAAGTACCATCAGCTAAATCCCATTAGGTTCTGACCCCAGTTAATCTCCACAAATGAGTAGAGCTTCAGGGTGACAGATTTTTTTTCATATTTACCTGTATCCGAGAGCATCTGACTGATTTCACTCATGACTTAGTAAATTTAGAGGTTTTTGCTCTTGTTGTTGCTAGAGGGCACTTGCGCTTACCAGAGATAGGCAGAGAGACAGAGAAAGAGAGGAGAAAGCACCCTCCTTGGGAAATGGTCACACTGCAACCCCTTGTCCTCCATCTCTCCCTCTTTCTGGATTTTGGACACCCACACATATTCACTGGGCATAATTCTCAAACCACCGGCTCTGGGACTGAACCATAGGATTCAGCTGCCTTAACCACCAGGCCATGGCACTAGCCTGAGGTTTTTTGTTTTTATTTTTTCTTTCTTTATTTCTCTCTTCTGAGGGAGGAAGAGCAAGAAAGAACCTCCAGCAGGATGCTGATGTGGCAATCCACCCTCAACCTTTAGCCAGTCCTGGATCATGGCCATACTCGTGCCTGGCATATTCAGGGAGAGCCCTGGACTTGAACCAAGAACCTTCCCATGTGGGATTGCCTCACAGAATGTCTGGCCCCAGGGATTTTTTTTTTTTTTTTAGCAAATGTTTGCGAGAAAAACAAAGTACAGAAAAATAAATTGTTCATCATAATTATGCCTACAATGAATGCTGCTCCTCTCTGCATTGAAAGGAGATGGTAGCAGGTGTAGCAGGCACTGGAGGTGGAATCAGAGGGAGGGCAACTTAGAATCTTTTAAATGGCCACATATGTGTCTTTCCCCTTCCCTACCTCATCTCAGCTTCAGATTTTCCACGGCTCAAGATTGCTTGAGGGACAACCTAGCTGGTGTTTATGAAGGCAATTTTTTAAATTTTTATTTTTGGAGAGGTTTTTGCTATAGGGCGCGTGTGCTAGCCAGAAAGACAGAGACAGAGAGATAGAAAGCAAGAAATCACCCCCCAGAGGGGATGACCGTGCCATAATCCCTTCTTCTCCATTTTCCTCTTGGGATCTTGGGCACACACATGCACATACACCTGGCGTGAGTTTTAAGCCACCGAGTCCGGGATGTGAACTGCAGTCGACTACATGGGAGTCCAGCGACATAGCCATTACACTAACTGCTGGTCCCCAAGGCAATTTTTTTTTAGCGAGGTTTTTTTTTTTTTTTTTTTTTTTTTTTGAGAGGTTTTTGCTATAGGGAGCGTGCGCTTGCCAGAAAGACAGAGAGAGACAGAGACACAAAGCGAGAAATCACCCCTCAGGGAGGATGGCCACACTGCAATCCCTTCTCCTCCATTTTCCTCTAGGGATCTTGGGCATGCACGCACACGCGCCTGTGTGAGTGTAAGCCACTGGGTTCGGGACTCGAACTGCAGTCGACTACGTGGGAGTTCAGAGACACAGTCATTATGCCAACTGCTGGTTCCACGAGATTTAAAAAAAATAATAATTATTTACTTATTTATTATTATTATTTTCAAATGAGTTTTGCCAGAGAAAGACAGAGAGAGAGAGGGAGAGGGAGAGTGAGAAAGCAAGCCGCCAGATTCGGGACTCGAACTTCAGTCAGCCATGTGGGAATTCTGGCACCTTAACACCACGCCACTGCTGGCCCCTTTTGCGAGAATTTTGTTATAGGGCATGTGCACTCGGTGAAGACACAGGATAGGAAGTGTGAAATTATCCCCCAGGAGGCATGGCCACACTGCAATCCCTTCTCCTCCAGTGTCCTCTCGGGATTTTGGGCACATACATGCTTTCAGCCTGTTTTAATCCAATGTGCCCAGGACTCGTACTGCGGTTGAGGAGGTCCAACGATATAACCACTATGCTAGCTGCCTGTCCCTGTGAAGGCAGTTTATAATGATCAAGTGCTCCACATCTGCCTTGTATTACATTGAGAGCCTCTCATCAACGTTGTCATCAGGGCACATGGCTTAACAGACTGCTCTGTAACCATTTTCTCTTGCCATTGCCCACACCCAGGCTCTGCTCCCTCGGCCCTGACCTACTCATTGCCCCCTGACCACTAGAGGCTTTCTCAATCTTTGCATTTTACATGTAATTACCTTCTCTATCTTAAAACGCGGACCTCACTAGGCTCCTAGAGCATCATTCATCCTGGTTTTCCCCTACCTTGGCTTCTGCACGCCTCTTCCTTGGTGATTTCATCCGAGCCCCAGCTGATGAGTGCCCAGATCTCCTTGATCTCTTCCTGACCAGCTCTCTGAGTGAGCCTCATGCCGAAGTGCTCTTCTACCACTCACTCAGTTCTAGGCCCACTGCCAACCTCAGGGCCTTTGTACCCGCTGCCCCTCCTTCCATGTTTCCTCCTTACTTCACTCACATCTTTGCTCAGATGTCATCTCCTGGGGCCAGGAGGTAGCATGGTGGTTAAGGAGCTGGACTCCCCTGTGGACAACTGCAGAACGAATGCTGGTCCTGGCAGTTTGCTTTCTTACTTTTCTCTCTTGTGCACCTAAGAACATATGCCCTATAGCAAAAAAAAAAATTTTTTTGAGAAGTTTTCGCTATAGGGCGCATGCGCTTGCCAGACAGACAGAGAGACATAGAGACAGAAAGCGAGAAATCACCCCCCAGGGGGGATGGTCACGCCGCAATCCCTTCTCCTCCATTCTCCTCTCGGGATCTTGGGCACGCACGCACACGCGCCCGGCGTGAAAGCCACCAGGTCCGGGACGCGAACTGCGGTCGACTACGTGGGAGTCCAGCGACATAGCCATTACGCTAACTGCTGGTTCCCCCCTATAGCAAATTTAAAATAATGATGATAAATAGAATTAAGTAAATAATTCTTAAAAAAAAAAAAAAGTAAGTCATTTCCTCAGAGAGTTCTTCCCTTGATCACCTTATCTAAAATGACATACACCACTCCAGACCCTCCCTTACCCTTTATCCTGCTTCATTATTTCTTTTTTCTAAAAGATGTATTATAGTCACTCCCTAAAATCTCATGGGGAGAATGGAGAAGGAATTGCAGCATGGTCATCCTCTCTGGGAAGGTGATTTCTCACTTCCTCTTTCTCTCTCTCTTTCCAGTGAGCAAGTAAATAAGTAGGTATGTATTACCTGACAAAATACACTTAGGAATTGAATATGATAAAGTCCTTTAAAAATTTTTTTTAATTGTCAGAGGGCATTTGTGCTTGCCAAAGAGAGGGAGGACTTTTCATATACAATGGGGCAAGGTCACACTGCCATCCCCTTTCCTCTATTTCTCTGTCCCATCAGGATTTTGGGCACACATGCACATGGGCCTGATGTGTCTTTCAAGCTGCTGGAGCTGGAATTTGAACTGTGGTTGGCCATGTGGAATCCAGATCGCAGTGCACAGTGCTTAATCACTGTGTTACAGGGCCAGCCTGTGAAAGCTATATTATTGCTCACTGTATAATTCTTGTAACTTTTTTTTTTTTTAGTTATCAGAAGGTGTGTCTGCTCATGAAAGAGAGAGAGAGAGAGAGAGAACTCGCCCAGTGGGGTGTGGTCAGGTCACAATCCATTTTCCTTCATTTCTTAGTCCCATCAGGATTTGGGGCATACCCACACATGTGCCTGATATATATATATATATATATATATATATATACACACATATATATAAATAATTTTAAATTATTATTTATTTAATTTTTATTAGTTCATTCTTTTTTTTTTTTTTTTTTTTTTTTTTTTAATTTGACCAGAGAGAGACACACACACAGAGAAAGAGAGAAGGAAAGGGACAAAGGAAGCCACCAGGTCCGGGACTCAAACCGTGGTTAGCCATGTGGGAGTGTCCAGCACTTTAACCACCACGCCATCTGCTGGTCCCACCTGATATGTTTTTTAATCCACTATGGCAGGGATTAGAACTATTGTCAGCCATGTGAGATTCAGCTCCCTTATGCACTAAGCAGCTGGATTGACTAGCAACTTTACTGTAGATTTGAAAAATTTTAAAAAGAAGACAAAAGTAGCAGGTAGTGTGGTAGTTGGGGGCACCGAACTCCCACATGGCTTATCATGGTTTGAGTCCTGGACCTGGCAGCTTGAAAATCATGCTGGGTATGAGTGTGTGTATGTGTGTGTGTGTGTGTGTGTGCCTGAAATCCCAAGGGGAAAGTGGAAGAGAAGGGATTGTGGCATGGCTTTGCCCCCTGGGGGGTGATTTCTCACTTTCCTTCTCCCTATCTTTCTCTGTCTCTCTCCAGGAAGCACACACACCCTATGGGAAAAACCTAAAAAAAAAAAAAAGTTAGAAGACAAAATGTATGTTATTTGTATTTTAATGTTATTAATTTTAAAATTTTACAGATATCCCTGGATTATTTATTTTAGTGATACACACACACATAATAAATTTAGAGTGCTCATTTCCAGTGCTCTCTCCACCATGGATTATTATTCCCATTTTTATTTTTCTGACTACTATTTTACACATTTGTTGGCTAACTGGATTTTCTCTTCTGTGAATTGCCTATTCATACACTTTGCCACCCTTTCTTCACATCTGCAGGTCTTTTTCTTAATGATTCATAATAGTATTAACTCTGTGTCCAATATATGTATTGCAAATATAATTTTTAAAAATTTGCTATCGGGCATATATGCTCACCTCACCAGGGTGAGAGAGAGAGAAGGCAAGAAAACACTCCCCAAAGGGGAGGAACATGTTGCAGCCCCTTCTCCTTTTGGAATTTTGGGCACACACGCACACATGCCCAGCATGGTTTTAAACCACTGGGTCCAGGACTCAAACTGCGCAGTCAGTCGTATGGGATCCAGCCACCTTACCCGCCATGTCACTTAGCTGATCAGTATTAAAAATATTTTTTTACCTGTCTTCTCACTTTAATGATAGTTTTTGTGTCTTTTTCATCATTGCTATTGTTTCTTCTTTAGTGTAGTCAAATATAGCTGTGTTTGTTTTTGGGTTTCTGAGTTTCCCCAGTTGCTTAGGTCTATAATATCTTCCCCTATATTTACATAAAATATTCTTACACTTTATTCTAATAACTTATTTAAGTCTTTAATCTATCTAGAATGTATTTTAGCAGTTGGAATAGAGGTGGTAGAGGGCAAGTCTTATTTTCTAAATGTTAAATGAGATAGGACAGATAGAAAGCTCACTTTAGCTCTAATGACATGGAAAATGAACTCCACCTGCTTTTTTCCCATGGCTTAAGACCTATCTTTGGGATTTCCCAAGTGCTAGCTCTTTCAGTGGGTCTTTATGCATAATTGAACTGAATCCAGAATCAACTGCATTTCTGACTCCAGTTAGAATGCATTATAAATGTAATACATATCCACTGTGGGAAATATAGAAATGTGCTCTGGAAACAATATGACTTTGACAGTAAATATGTGAGCCAGCATCTTATCAAGAACACGACTACACTTGTGTTCATTTGATATAAACATTTTCCTCAGTCTTGAAATTCAGATAGCAGTGGTATTTAAACTGTGTTCTGAAGAGTTCTAAGGTACAAGGCAAAGGCTCCCAGAGCTTTTAGGGGGAGCATAAAGCAGGCAGAGGGTAGAGGGGTCTCATTCACCTTGTATCACCCTGGATTTTTCTTTTTTTTCTCTCTCTCTTTCTTTTTTTATCCAGTTTGCATGTGCTCACCAGACCAACAGAGACAAAGAGAGGGGAAGTGAGAAAGCACAACCCCTGGGGGCTGGTGGAGGAATGTCCAAGCTGTAATCCTTTCTCCTCCATGCTCCTCTTGGGATCTGGGGTATGCATGCACATGCATCCTTTGTGTGTGTGTGTGTGTGTGTGTGTGTTTTCCAAGTTGGATCCAGGATTCAAACCACACAGTTGGCCAAATGGGATCCAGCCGCTTTAACCACCATGCCACTGCTGGCCTACATAATATTGCATTTCAAGAAAAAGTTTGAGGTGACTATAGCTAGTAATAGTAATATGATATACTTCAAAATTGCCAAGAGAGTGCATTTCAATTGTTCTCACCACACACACACACACACACACACACACACAATACGTGGGATCATGCATATGTTAATTAGCTTGATATACTGACTCCACATTATATACATGTATCATAACATCATTTTGTACCATGGCTATGTGCAATTATAATTTGTCAATCTACAATAAAATAAAAAATAAAAGTCATACTTCTTTGTGACAAATAAATCAAATGTAAAATAAAAATGTTTGAAAATGACAATCTAAAAATAAAACCAAATTTCAAATGCAAGATGACAATTTGCAGTGTATTTCATTTTGTTTCAGGCTAATACTGTTCATTAAAATGATAATGAGAAGTTGGACATCCCACTCTCTGAGCAACCTTTTCTCCCAGCCTACCCTTCCCTCAGTTGCTCCTCATACTCTGTCTTCGATCTCTTTCCCTTTCTCCCTTCAGGCCAAGTTCTTTCTACCTTCAGTTCTTCTTTCTCTATCCTGTAGCTCCAGCCAATCACTTTACTTGTCCTTTTGCCTTTCTGGCCTATCACGGGCAAGGGAGCCCAAACAGTGGCTGGGCTCCATCAGTGTTTTTCGTGACCTACAACGGCCACTGCAACCTCCACAGACCTCTGACTCTCCCACCACTCCCTCCAAGAATGACCTCACTTCCAACTTTAGAGAAAACAGAAGTCTTTAAAAATGAACTCCCCCGACTTCCTGACTCCAAAATAACACCCTTCCTTTCACCTATTAAGGCTATTTTTTTCCACCTATGCTGTGGAACACACACCCCACCTCCGTTCTCTTGGGCTTTGTGCAATTAATCATACTCTCTGTCTGAATCTTGACTTTCTGTGGTTCACTAGTTTTTGAGCAGTTCAGTTATAACTCTATAATTGGACCAGGTCAGCATGCGGCTCCTGTCTGTCAATAGGCAGGCACTTCTGCAATGCTCCCAAGCCCGTGATCCAAGTGTTATTCTAATTTTCCTGGTTCCTTTTGGCACACAGATTAAGTTTACTGATGAAGCAGTGAAAATAACTAGAAGAAACCCTACACATGTAGTTCTTTTCAAACTTTTTCATCATCACGGGGGTGATGTTTTGGGCTGTGTTTGTAGAATGAAATTGAGAGGTTTCTTGAGAGGTTTTCAATGAATGTTTTCTGTTACATAGAGTAAGGTGGGGAGGGAAAAGGTAGAAAAACTTCACCAAGTAACTGAAAATAATACTGGAATACTTGTCAAGGATTACCATGGTAATGATGGAGAGGATGGCCTAACTTCTGGATTTGTTGAAGAGTCAGATGCATGTTTTGCAAAGCTACTAGTTAATAAGACAAGTTAGTAGGAATTAATGATCTCCAGAGACCCAAAGATCCAAATAACCTACCAAATGACTAGTCTCAAAAGTTGCACTTGCTGTTACCAGCATCTCACAGTCAAAGCGATGAGACATCATTTACAATGAGGAACTTGATGTCTTTAATGCTTTTGAGGATGCATTCAAACTAGAAATCATAAAAGTAGATATAGCACAGGTGCCTGGTAATATTTTCTTCTCTCTATTTCCAATTTCTTTGTCTAAAATAAAAAAGATATATGAAGATTTCTGAGGCGTTTTTAGACTTTAAGTTCCCTAGGTTTCACATCCTAGATGGCTAGTATCAGCAAACCATTCATATTTATTTGCTCAACCTCTTTCATTTAAGCGCACTTAAGATTTGTCTTCGTAACTATTCCTTGACACTCTTGAATTAAGTAATGTCAAAAGCAAGGCACTTTGTTGATATAGAAATAGTTTCCTGCTAAGGCCTTTGCTAAGTTAAGATTTAATCTTATGAGAACCAGCAGTTAGCGTAATGGCTATGTCGCTGGACTCCCACGTAGTTGACCGCGGTTCGCGTCCCGGACCCGGCGGCTTAGAACTCACGCCGGGTGTGTGTGCGAGCGTGCCCAAGATCCCAAGAGGAGAATGGAGGAGAAGGGATTGCGGCGTGGCCATCCCCTCTGGGGGGGTGATTTCTCACTTTCTGTCCCTCTGTCTCTCTCTGTGTCTGGCGAGCGCACCCGCCCTATAGCGAAAAACCTATCAAAAAAAAAAAAAAAAAAAGAGGAGGAGAAGGGATTGCGGCGTGGCCATCCCCCCTGGGGGGGTGATTTCTCGCTTTCTGTCCCTCTGTCTCTCTCTGTGTCTGGCAAGCGCACCCGCCCTATAGCGAAAAACCTATCAAAAAAAAAAAAAAAAAAAGATTTAATCTTATGCCCTTAGCTTCTTTTTTTTTTTTTCTTTTGAGAAGTTTTTCGCTATAGGGCGGGTGCGCTTGCCAGACAGACAGAGAGAGACAGAGGGACAGAAAGCGAGAAATCACCCCCCCAGGGGGGATGGCCACGCCGCAATCCCTTCTCCTCCATTCTCCTCTTGGGATCTTGGGCACGCACGCACACGCACCCGGTGTGAGTTCTAAGCCGCCGGGTCCGGGACGCAAACCGCGGTCAACTACGTGGGAGTCCAGCAACATAGCCATTACGCTAACTGCTGGTCCTGCCCTTAGCTTCTATAGAAAGAAATGTCCTTTCAAATAAATATTTCATGTATCCTTTGCAAAATCAAATAAAAGATATCCATTTATGCATTCATTTAATAAATATCTATTGAATTCTGATTACATGCCTAGCTGGGGTAACGAATGTGAATGAAACCCAACGCTGCCCAGAAGGAGAACACAACCCGGTGAGACTGAGACATGTAACAAAATCATAATGTAGTGTTAGCACGTGTGTAAATAGAGGCATGAATAAAGTACTATAGGAGCAAAAGGAGAGGAAGTAAATTCCGCCCCAGGCTGAAGGAGGGCTTCCCCGAGGCATCATAAGGAAGTCAGGTATCATCTTCTGCAGCCTCGCTTCCAAGATGCGGAAGAAAAGGACAACGGCTGCCAAAAAGGGCCATGCCCACGTGCAGCCTATTTGCTGCAGGAACTGTGCATGATGCGTGCCCAAGGACAAGGCTATTAAAAAGTTCGTCATCTGGAACATATAGAGGACACAGCTGTCAGGGACCTCTCTGAAGCAAGAGCTTCCACGCCTATGTGCTCCCCAAGCTGTATGTGAGGCTGCATTACTGTGTGAGTCACGCTGTTCATAGCAAGGTAGTCAGGAACAGATCTGGTGAGCTCAGAAGGACCAAATGCCCCCACCCTGATTTAGATCTGCAGGTGCTGCCCCTCACCCTCCACCAAAGCCCACATAAGGAGCTGAGTCTCTAAGGACTAAAGAACTGTCCTCTGGGAAAAATTAAAAAGCAAATTGAACATTAAAAAAATATATATGGGACCAGCAGATGGCATAATAGTTGCATCACTGGACTCCCATGTAGTTGACAGTGGTTCTAGTCCGGACCTGGTGGCTTAAAGCTCATGCCAGGTGCATGTGCGTGTGTGCCCAAGATCCTGAGAGGAGAATGGAGGAGAGGGGACTGCGATATGGCCATCCCCCCCGGGGGTGATTTCTCACTTTCTGTCTCTCTGTCTCTGGTGAGCACACACGCCCTATAGCAAAATCTCTAAAAAAACAAACCTGGTATTGGGGCAGCAGGTGGCATGATGGTTAAGGCACTGGATCCCACATAGTTGGCCATGGCTTGAGTCCTGGACCTGGAAGCTTGAAAATCACTCCAGGCGTTTGTACCTGCAGTGTGGTCTCCTGTGGGCTCACAGGCCCTATAGTAAACTTTCTCCCTCTTCCCCAATACAAAAAGTCAGGTATTGTGGAGGCTGGGTGATGGTGCAGTGGTAAAATGCAACACTCTACAAGGCTGATCCCCGTGGGATGGTTCTAGGTTTGAATCCAGAGACCTTCCCAAAAGTGCTGAGCGAGTGCCTGCGAGTGATCCAAGGCTGACTGATCTGTGCTGTCAAGCTCTGTTAGGGGTGTCTCTCTGTCTCTCCTGCTCATGGAATAAATAAATAAATAAATAAGCTTTTTTTTTTTTTTTTTTTTTAGAGGTTTTTGCTACAGGACATGTGCGCTTGCCACAAAGGGAGAGAGAGTGACGGAGAGACAGAAAGCGAGAAAGCACCCCCTAGGGGGATGGCCATGCTACAATCCCTTCTCCTCCATTCTCCTCTCAGGATCTTGGGCCCGCACGCACACGTGCCTGGCATGAGTTTAAGCCACTGGCTCTGGGAATCAAACCATGGTCGACTACATGGGAGTCCAGCGACACAGCCATTATGCCAACTGCTAGTCCCACTAGGGTCTTCTTTTAAAGAGCCTGAGGTGTGATAGATAACATTTGTAGCCCTGGAATCAGACTGTGTGACTGTGTAAATGTCCCGTGTAACTTTTTTTTTAAGAATTATTTTATTGGGACCAGCAGTTAGCATAATGGTTATGTCGCTGGACGCCCACGTAGTCGACCGCAGTTTGCGTCCCGGACCCGGTGGCTTGAAACTCACGCCGGACGTGCGTGCCCAAGGTCCCGAGAGGAGAATGGAGGAGAAGGGATTGCGGTGTGGCTGCCCTCCCCTGGGGGGTGATTTCTCGCTTTCTGTCTCTCTGTCTCTCTCTGTCTGTCTGGCGAGCACACGCACCCTATAGCAAAAGCCTCTCCAAAAAAAAAAAAAAAAAAGAATTATTTTATTTAACTTTATTTATTTATTTAAATTTTAACCTGTTTCCTGATTTTAACTTTTAAACAAAGTTCTTTAACATTTCTTTGATTTACTAATGTTAAAACTTCTTGGAAAAAAAAAAGAATTATTTTACTTAACTTTATTTATTTATTTATTTATTTTAATTTGACTAGAGAGGGACAGAGTGAGAGAGAGAGGGAAAGTGAGAAAGGTCCAGGGCTAGAACCACGGTCAGCCATGTGGGAGTCCAGCACCCTTAACCACCATGCAACCTGCCAGCTCCTGTCCTGTGTAACTTCTTTACCATGTACTAGCTATGAAATGGGTACTTATGTCCTAAGCCTTGTTTCCCTATCTGTGAAAAAGAAATGCATTCATTCAATGGGGTATTCATTGAACACCTACTATGATGCTCAAGCACAGAATGATGACAATGCCATTTTGTAGGGTTGTTGTGAGGACAGGTTAATGGACGTAAAGCATCCTGAAGAGTTCCTGACCTCTTATAAGTGCTGACTAAAGGTCATCTATTAGTATCAGTTAGCAAACCTGACTGCAGTGTTAGAAGCCACACGGGGGATCAGCAGTTAGCGTAATGGCTATGTCACTGGACTTCCACGTAGTCGACCACGGTTTGCATCCTGGACCCGGTGGCTTAAAACTCATGCCGGGCACGTGTGCGTGCGTGCCCAAGATCCCGAGAGAAGAATGGAGGAGAAGGGATTGCGGCGTGACCATCCCCCGTGGGGGGTGATTTCTCGCTTTCTGTCTCTATGTCTCTCTCTGTCTGTCTGGCAAGCACACGCGCCCTATAGCAAAAACCTCTCCAAAAAAAAAAAAATAGAAGCCACACGGCCAACTACAGGTCTGGACCCCCAGGTGAGTCTGGAAACACACCTGGCACATGTGTACGCTCCCAAATAACGATGGGGGCTGTGGCATAATGAGACCCTGTTGAGGTCTCTCTTTCTCTCACTCCATCTCATGTATGCCCATTTCTTCTCTAAAATGAAAAAAAGTAATAGACTTAAAGAAAAAAAAAATCATGTCTTCTGTCAAAACTAACCATCATGGATGGGAAGAAGTAAAAAAGTGAAAAAACATACAAAACAAAACAGATCTGAAATTCAACAGAGAGGGCCATCATACAGGAATTGAATCATGGACTGAATGAAATCTTGCCAAGGTAGGCTTGAGGAATACTAACATTTCAGGACGTAGGCTGAGAAACAAAGGCAAGAAAAGAGCCGTACACGGAGCAGAGAGAGGAAGAATGAGGGCCAGGAGAAGGATACAAGCAAAGGGGGAAATATTTCAAGGAGGAGAAAACAATACAGCTCTACAGAGAGGGTAGGTCTGGGATGGTTTTGAAGCCCCCAAATTGGAGGCAAATTACCTGGGCTCAAATCCTAGCTCTGCTCTCTACTAGCCATGTGGCCCCAGGTGAGTTGTTGATCCCCTATGTCTCGTCTCATCTGCAAAATGGACATGAAAACAGTCGTACCCACTTGTAAGAACTGTGTGAGCTGATACACCTCAAAGTCTTTGAACAGGGCCCAGCGTGCAGAGAGCGCTGCATGATGATGACGGTGTTCATCGATGTGGGAGCTTTCCAAGTGAGAAAAGCAGCTGGTAAACAGTCTCTGCAGCATGATCCCACTTTACGAAAAGGGAAACAAAATGTGAAAGTGTGTGTATCACAGGTGAGAGTTCAGAAAGCTGTATACCAGTGATTATGGTAATTTTCTCTGAGGCACAGAATTGTAGTTTTTTGGTTTGGTTTGCTTTGTTTTGTTTAGGTTTTTGCCATAGGGTATGTGTGCTTGCCTGAGAGACAGAGAGAAGGAAAGTGAGAAATCACTCCCCAGGGGGATGGCCACACCACAATCCCTTCTTCTCCATTCTTTTGGGATTTTGGGCATGCACGTACATGCTCCAGGCGTGATTTTCAAGCCGCTGGGTTTAGGACTTGAACTGTGCATGACCATGCAGAAGTTCAGCCTTACCCCCCAACTCTACCTTCTGGCCCTAGAATTATAGTTTTTAAGGTTGTAGAAAGTGTTTGGAGGGATTTGTTTATGACTTCCTGCAAAAATATATGTTGACTTTATAGTTTAAAAATATATAATATTTTATATGGACTGGCAGGTGACTTGGTGGTTGAAGCACGGACTCCCACACGGCTGACTGCAGTTTGCATCCCAGGCCTGGCAGCTTGCTTTCTCATTCTCTCTCTCTGGTCAAATTAAATAATAATAATAAGATAAATAAATAAATAAATGAAATGAAATAATTATTTAAAAATATATATGCAATAAATAAAAGTTTACTATAGCCTTTAAATGATAACAGTGAAGTTAATTAAGAGAGGCAGTGTGATTGGGGACAGCAGGTGGTGTGGTGGTTGATGTGCTGGACTCCTATGTGGCTGACTACAGTTCAAGTCCCAGACTTGGTGGCTTGTTTCCTCTCTCTCTCTCTCCCTGGTGAGCACAGATGCCCTATAGCAAATTTAAATAAATAAATAAATAAAATTAAAATAAATAATTCTTTTAAAAAAGAGAAAGGCAGTGTGGTATACCTTTTTGTTTAGCTAAACTGCCAATGCTGTACGAATCTTTAAAAGTATTTCAAAACTGCTTTACAGAACATGTAGGTTCTTGAGGGAAATCCTGTCTCCTCTTAGGGAAATATCTTCTGGGAGCAAATTCCTAGAAACTAGGAACAAGAGTTTGGCCAGGCTGGGTTCCTGATATTCCTGTTGCACACAATATGGGAAATGGGAGAAGGGGGTACTATTTAGGAATAATAATAATAAGCTCTATTTTAGAAAGTCTGAATTTGAATTGATGTGAATACATCTGAATGGTGATATATTTTTGGCTGCAGAAAGTTTATTACAAATGTCTGAAGACTTGTACAAATGTTCAAACCCTCTGACCTTACTATTCTTATGTTAGAAATTTTTTCATATGGAAATTATCCAAAAGAGGATGAAAACTGGAAACCAGAATAATAAAAAAGAAATGATCTATTTATCTAATAATATAAAAATAGTTATCTACTTGAAGATATATTAGATTATCATGTAACTATTAAAATATAATTATGGAGGGACCAGCAGGTGATGTGGTGGTTAAGGCACTGGATACTCTCACGTGGTGAACCATAGTTCGAATCCCAGACCTGGTGGCTTGCTTTCTCACTTTTTCTCTCTCTCTGTTCTCTCTCTGTGTGTGTGTGTGTGTGTGTGTGTGTGTGTGTGCGGTCAAATTAAAATAAATGAATGAATAAATAAAAATAAATAAACAATTCTTTTTTTAAAAAAAGTATATATATATATATATATATATATATATATATATATATATATAATTATGGGGCTGGTCCTATCATAACACAGTAGTTAAATGCTGTACAGAGGGAGCCAGATCCCTCTGGCTGACCAGGGTTTGAAGCTTGGCCCTGGCAACTTGAAAAACACATATGTATGAGACAGTGAGAGGAAAAGTAAAAAATCGTCCCCTGTACCCCAGGGGGAATGGCCATGCTACAATCCCCTCTCTTCCACTCTCTTCCAAGGATCTTGGGCATGCACACGCATACATCTGGCGTGAGTTTCAAGCCACCAGGTCCTGGACTTGAACCTCTGTAGGCCATGTGGAAGTCCAGCGATATAACAACTATGCCATCGCTGGCCCCTGAATGAGAATATTTTAAAATTATAGTTATATAGTGGTTATAGTGGTATAATTTATATTTTTTCTTTCTTTCTGACCATTTTTTTGTAATATAGCTATATTTCTATAAAATTTTAAAGAACTATTCACTTAATTCCATTTGTTATTAATATTATTTTTTTAATTTGACCAGACAGAGAGAGAGAGAAAGGGAAAGTAAGAAAGCAATTTGCCAGGTCCAGGACTCGAACCGTGATCAGCCATGTGGGAATCTAGTGCCCTTAACCACCATGCCACCCGCTGGCCCCTTTATGTATTTCTTTAAAGTTATGTTATGAACGATGTTATATATATATATATATATATATATATATATATATATATATATGCATATACCTAAATACATATAAAGCACAGGCAAGTTTAAAGAATTACAAAAGGAAAATGTGTACACTCAGCATTGAACATTGCAACACAGATCCTGGGGTCAGCAGGTGGTATGGCGGTTAAGGCACTGGACTCCCACATGGTCAACTTTGGTTCAAGTCCCAGACTAGACAACTTATTTTCTCACTTTCCTTCTCTTTCTCTCTCTGGTCAAATTAAAAATAATAATAAATAAAATTAAATAAATAACTCTTAGAAAAGGAACAACACAGATCCTTGTTCATACATTTGAAACTCATCATGTTGCCCATTGCCTTCATGTCATCCTCCTTACTCCAAAATAATCAGTAGTCTGAATTTGGCACTTATCATTCTCTACTTCCTTCAGTTTTACGACATATATATATGTGTTCTTAAATAACCCATGATTTTGGGCCAGCCAGTGGGGTGGTGGTTTAGGCATCTGGATCCCACTAGGCCATGGCTGACTGTACAATTCTAATTGCTGACCCAGTAGCTTGAGAAACATGCTGGGTATGTGTGCATGAGTGCCCAAAATCCCAAAAGGAGAAACAAAGGAGAAGGGATTTGTGTATGAGCATGCCCCATTGGGGGTGCTTTCTCATTTTCTCTCTCTGTGTCTCACCAGTGAGTGCAAAGAAACTTAAAGACCCTGTGGTAATTAAGAAAAAAAAAAAAAGAGGGAACATCAGATGGCATAATGAGTGCACCGCTGGACTCCCACTTAGTTGACTGTGGTTTGAGTCCCAGATCTAGTAACTAAAAACTCATATCAAGTGCGTGTGCATGCTTGCCCAAAATCCCAAGAGGAGAATGGAGAAGGGATTGTGGTGTGGTCATTCCCCCAGGGGGTGATTTCTTGCTTTCTGTCTTTCTTTCTGTCTCTCTGGCAAGCACATCTGTCCTATAACAAAAAGCTCTAAAAAAAAAAAGAAAGAAAGAAAGAAAGAAAGAAAGAAGAAAAGAAAGAAAGAAAGAAAGAAAGAAAGAGAAAAGAAATATAAACTTAGGCACATTACATTTCTTTCTTTCTCTTTTTTTTTTTTTTTTTTGAGAGATTTTTGCTATAGGAAGTGTGTGTTGTGCTCGGCCAGAGACAGAAAGCAAGAAATCACCCCTCAGGGGGGATGGCAATGTCACAATCCCTTCTCTTCCATTCTCCTCTTGGGGTTTTGAGCGTGCACGCACATATGCCAGGTGTGAGTTTTAAGCTGCCGGGTCCAGGACTTAAACCATGGTTGACTATGTGAGAGTCCAGTGACATAATCATTACACCATCTGCTGGTCCCCAGGGACTCATGAACCCAGCAGCACCAGACTAAGCTACTCAGTGCTCCACCGAGGGATGTGAGAGGAAAACTTTTTACAAGTGTTTGTGGAAGTAAGACAAAGAAAATATTTGATTGGTTAAAGTGACACTAGTTGCTGGTTTTTTGATTGTTAAGCTTAAGTTTCCTTTTATTTTCATTGGGTTTCAGTTTGCTTAAATAGGAATCCTGGTCACTGGCGCTGTCTGGACATTGTGGCTGTCTAATTAAAAATTTTAAAAAGATTATTCTACTATTAATGAGTATTTGGATTGTTTCCATTTTTTGCTCTTATAAACAGTGAGAGCAGAAGCTTCCTTGTACATATCTACTGGCGCACTGCACAGGAGTTTCTGATATAAAACTATGAATGGTAGCCGACAGTTACACTCTTCAGCTTTCTCGAGTGATGCCTGTTTCCCACAGTAATTACATCCATTTAAATCCTGCCAGCAGTACATGACATACCCCTGCCAGCATGTGTTGTTATACTATATTTTTCCTTTTAGCCCATCTGAAGATTATAATGTGGAGTCTCACTGTGATTTCATTTTTGTTTAATTTTGCCAGAGGGTGTGTGCACTCACCAGACAGAGACAGGCAAAGTGAGAAAGCACCCTGCCATGTGGGATGGTCATGCTGCAATCCCTTCTCTAATTCCTCCTCTCGGGATTTTGGGTACATCATACACATGCCTGGCATGTTTTTCAAGCTTTTGGGCCCAGGATTAAAACTATGCAGTTGGGGAACCAGCACATGGCATATGGTTACATTGCTGGACTCCCATGTAGTTGATAACTATTCGAGTCCCAGATCCAGCCGTACAAAACTCACCCTGGGCATACGTGCGTGTGTGCCCAATGTCTCTAGAGGAGAATGGAGAAGGGATTGTGGCGTTGCCATCCCCGGGGTGGTGGTGGTGGTGATTTCTTGCTTTCTGTCTCTCTAGTGAATGCATGCGCCCTATAGCAAAAATCTAAAAACAAACAAACAAAAACTGTGCAGTTAGCCATATGGGGTCCACGCACCATAACTATTAACACTATAGGTTGGTTCTCATCATGGTTTTAATTTTTTAGTTCTCTGATCACTAATGAATTTGTACATCTCAATGTATACCTCATATGTTTATTGATCTTTTGAGATGGCTTTTTTATGAACTATCTCTTCAAATTTTGTGCCTTATTGGATTTTGTATTTTGGGGTTAAGTATTTTTTAAGTGCTAGGCATGGGGCTAAGGATTTTTGCATAGGTTATCTCCTTAATCCTTGCAATTTACAATCTTGAAATCTTTTTTAGAACAGGAGATTTAAATATGTTAATGAATCTTTGCTGCTGTATAAGGAACTTATCTATAGAGTTCAAGTAAAAGAAACACTTCTAAGTTTCCTAACCTATTAGAAAAGTGTTATGCATCCAGAACTAACACATTTATTTTAGGAATGAACTTCTAGCTTTATTGCACAAATACTATCTGAAAGCTACATTAGTTTTATCAGCTAAAGAGTTATTTTTCATCAAAAATATAATGCATCAATGCATTTGAAAAAGAGGATTACAAAAGACAGTGAGGGGCTAGTAGTTTAGTTCGTGGCCATTATTATTAACTTTTTTAGTTTTATTTCATTTTAATTTATTTTGAGCCTATTCATTTATTTCTTCCATGACACAGAGAGAGACAGAAAGAGAAAGGGGAAAGAGAGAGAGGCATCCCAACAGAGTCTTCCACTCCCAGCCTCGGCCAGTCCGGATCATGGGTACATGTGTGTAAGCCTGGTGTGTACAGGGTCCTTATGATGTGAACCTGGGATCTTCCCATATGGGTCCAGCAAGGAGTTATTGCTGCAGCACTGTGTGGATTCCACTTTCATTTATTAACTTAAATAACTTTTTACCTTATTCATGACATAGCATGCGCATATGAGAGTGAAGGAGAGAGAGAGAAGGAGCCCTTCCACAGTGTCTGGTTATGGCCTTCCTCCAGTTCTCTAGCCCATCGGATCTTGGGCACTCGCTCATGCCCAGCATGTTTCAAACTGACCCAGCCAGGGATCTGAACTCTAGTCACCATGTGAGATCCAGCTTCTCTCAAGCAATGCATTACCCATGAAGGTGACCCCTTTTTTTTGTTTTGTTTTTTGAGATTTTTGCCCTGGGGCATGTGTACTCACTGGAGAGAGACAAAGAGGCAAAGTGAGGAATCACACCCCAGAGGGGATAGCTACACTGCAATCCCTTCTTCTCCATTCTCTTCTTGGAATTTTACACACACATACACACACACACACACACACACACACACACGTGCCCAGTATGTTTTTCAAACTGTTGGGTCCAGGATTCAAACCACATAGTTGGTCATGTAGGATCCAGCACCCTTAACCATCATAGCACCTTCTGGATCTGCCCAATTTTATTTTATTATTTATTTTAAATAATTATTTTATTTTACTTTATTTATTTTAATTTGACCAGAGAGTGAGAGAGAGAGAGAGAAAGTGAGAAAGCAAGCCACCAGGTCTGGGACTCGAACCATAGTCAGCCCTGTGGGAGTCCAGTGCCCTTAACCACCACGCCACCTGCCGGCCCCAGCCCTGTTTTATTTTTAATTGATACATAATAATTGTGCGTATTTATGGAGTACAGTGTGATGTTTCAATACATGCACACATTGTGTAATGAGCACATTCAGGTAATTAGCATGTCCCTCCCCTCCAACACTGAGAGAACTTTGAGTGTTGTCACTGAGATGGGAATGAACTGAGGCAAGGGACATTCCAAACACTCACAACCTGACAGACAAATGGCTAAGATATTGGGTCTGACCCAGTTGGAACCAAGATAGTGCCTGAGACGACCACTGCCTAATCTTCAAACTCATTAAACCCTCATTGTGCAGTATGAGCATATTGGATGATATGCCCATCTGTGCCATGACAGTTTAGAATACATACTGCAATGACTGGACCTATCCCAGTAAGGCCAGAAAATGGGAGGGGCCATGGTTCAGAGAAAACCACCACCCCTTACCCAGAAAAGTCATGAAAAACACCCCATCAATTAGCCTGGCCTTAAGCCAAGCCATGTAAACCAGATATCCACTGAAGTTTGCACTGCCCTGCCTCTAGGGTAGCCCTTCTATCTTTCCTTCCTGTCCATTCCTGTCGGAGTAAAGAAGAACACAGTTTGCCCATCTCCCCTCATGTGGCTGCTCTGCCTCTGGAATAGTCCACTCTGTACGCTTTCTGAATAAACTTGCTCTCACTCTCCCTCAATGGCTTGCTCTTGAATTCTTTACTGTATGAAGCCAAGGACCCTCACATCCCAGCGAGAGATCCCCATTGGTAGCGTCTCCCCAGCAACATCACCACACAGCCTCTATTGAACATGCAGAACACAGACCAGCAGCATCAGCACTATCTGGGAGTGAGGCAGGAGGAAGCTAGCAAATGGAAGTGGGGAAGGGAGCTGAAGTGTCTTAGAAAAACCAATGGGTAGAAAAACTAATCCAGGCAGAAAATTCCCTGCCCAAGGTAATGTAAGTAGGAGATTAGTGGGGATGTCTAGCTGCTTAA
Organism: Tupaia tana; assembly: GCA_026018925.1. Classification (NCBI taxonomy): domain Eukaryota; kingdom Metazoa; phylum Chordata; class Mammalia; order Scandentia; family Tupaiidae; genus Tupaia; species Tupaia tana. The sequence goes on along the minus strand of JAKSZU010000003.1, from coordinate 173,481,291 downwards.
GCCACATTTGATAAAGCCAATGAGATGAACCAGTGAGCGAGGCCACATTTGAAGTAGCCAATGACAAATCAGTGGGGCCAGCCACGTTTGATAGAGTCAATGAGATAACAATCAAGGGGCCCAGTCAATGATCAACCCACCCAATCTAGATTAAAAATCGTAAATTTCATGGGACCTGCAGATGGCATGATGGTTATGTCACTGGACTCCTATGTAGTTGACTACAGTTTGAGTCCTGAGTCCGGTGGCTTAAACCTCACACCAGGCACATGTGCAAGCATGCCCAAGATCCCAAGAGGAGAATGGAGGAGAGGGGACTGCAGTGTAGCCATCCTCTCTGGGACATGATTTCTCACTTTCCCTCTTTCTCTGTCTTTCTCCAGTGAGTGCATATGCCCTACAGAAAAAATCTCTCTCAAAAAAAGTGTTTTTTTGTTTTGTTTTGTTTTTGTTTTTAATCTCATAGAATTTAACAATCGGGGCCTTTTAAGTCACTCTTTCTCTGTTTGGTCAGGCCCACTCCTACCTCTCAGGAGTGTACTTTCACTTCTACTTAATAAATTATGTTTTCCTTTCACTATTGGTGTGTTCAAATCTTTGTCCAAAACCAAGAAAGCAGACAGCATCTCAGAATCCATCCAGCAAGAGGAGCTTTTAAAGACGCAGAAATTTTTTTGTCTTGTCTTTTTTTTTTTTTTAAGAATTATTTAATTTAACTTTATTTGTTTATTTTCATTTGACCAGAGAGGAACAGAGAGAGAGAAAGGGAAGGTGAGAAAGCAAGCCGCTAGGTCTGGGACTCGAACTGTGGTCAGCCACGTGGGAGTCCAGCGCTCTTAACCACTATGCCACTTGGTGGTCCCTTGTTTTTTCTCTTTTTTATTTTTAAGAGAAATTTTTGCTATAGGGTACGTGTTCTCTCTGGAAAGACTGAGAGACAGAAAGCAAGAAATCACCTCCCCCCCCGCCCCCAGGGGGGATGGCCACACTGCAATCCTTCTCCTCCATTCTCCTCTCAGGATCTTGGACACTCAGGCAAATGCACCTGGTGTGAGTTTTAAGCCACCAGGTCCGGGACTCTAAACTGCAGTCAACTACGTGGGAGTCCAGCTACGTAACTAACCATACTGGTCCCAGAGATGCAGAATCTCGAGCCTTACTCTAGATCCACTGAATCAGAACCAGCATTTTAGGTCCTGGGTGACTTGTAGCCACCTTAAAGTTTGAGATTTGGGGCTGGTGAGCTAAATGGTGGTAGACTACATATGAAACGTAGCTGAAAGAATGTCTTTGCTTTCTCAGTGTATGGAGAACAAGACTATGCCTGGCACTGTTAGGTATGAGTGCTTAAACACCTAGGACACCTACGTGAATGAAGCTGAGAACAAGCAAGTTATCTTGATCTATCAAGTAGAATTCTGTTCTTCTAGTGCCAGAAAAATAAAAAGAAACAATTTCACCTGAAAAATAGCTCACTGAAGTCCAATTTATTTATTTATTTTTCCAGAACGACCTATATAGTTAATCCAACTCTCCACTTCATTTTGAGTGTATGATTCTGCCTGATGGTCTTACATTGACCAGATGGGTTCGACTAATAGATTTTGGAGCCCTAGGACTGTAGGAATCTTTTGTACTAGCACCCTCATTTCACAGATAGACAAATGAAGCATCATACGACTGAGGAGATCATGAAGTGGCTAGTGGCAGGACGAGAGTCCCGGCCTCAGACTTTTTCCATCAAATAGGGGCCCAGATTAGGAATTTCCCAGCTCACTAGATACCTTTGTTTGGCCTAAACTGGGTAAAACTTTTTTTTTTTTTTTTTTTTTTGTTAATTGCCAGAGGGTACATACACTCACCAGTGAGAGAAAGAAAAAGAGAGACAAACAGGGAGGGAGGAAGCATCCTCCAATGGGACGTGATGATGCTCCAATGCCTTCATTTCTCCATCCTGTGGGGGATTTGGGTCATGCACACAGGTACCCTTTGAGTTTTTATTTTAAGCCACCAGGGCCAGGATTCGATCTGCAGTTGGTCATGCGGAATCCTGCTCCCTTGACCACTAGACAATGAGGCCAGTTCAATCATTTGTGTTTTTTTGTTGTTGTCGTTGGTTAGGGGAATAAATTAATGTTTGGGGAAAATAGACTGGTACTCCAATAAGGACCTGAAAAGCAACTTTTGAAATGAAACCAGTCTATATCATTCATCTATTTAAATCCCGATAACAACTATTGTATGAAGCAGCAAAATAACTTAAGTGCCACCGTGTTCAGTGACATCTAACTCCAGCGCAGTTAGGAAGTTTAGACCTCGAGAAGCATCTGTCACTCAGACTTTTCCACTCTTCTCACCATATCCCATCCGAGAATTCAAGGTACAGATCAAAACATTTAATGGTGGTGACTTTCTAATCCCTGAATGACATTGATTAGGCCAATTCCACACTCGGTGCAGCCACCACCTCCAGAAGGGCAGAGTCGGGAACCTATTGTTCTGGGCTTCCTCTCTTTGTCTGCTCCCAGCCTCTGGGCAGTCACCTAAGCCGTTCTTCTCCTGCTCTCTGAGAGCTAAAAAAGGCCTGGGGTTTTCCCTGATGTTGGGCTAGTTTATGACAAACACCATTGCTCCCCTGCTTTAAAACTTCCCTTCTCCATAAGGGACATTTCTGTGGTCACTGGGGAGTTTCATGTCTATGAATAAACAAAGCCATTCAAGCAGCTCAAAGAGATTTACATATCCTTTTTGAAAATAATAAAAGAAAGATACAAATAAACTACTAGTAGTGGTTATCTTCCCGGGACAGAGGTGGGCCTGGAGAGAGGGAAGTCAAGAGCACTTTTATCTGAATTGTTAGAATATTTTGCAAAGAAAATATATCCACTTATTTCTTAAATAACGAAAGGAATCATGGAAAAGCAGAACTATGTGCTCATATTAAAATTGTAATCTATATATAGAAGGAAACAGAAGTTCCTCATTCCTTATTACCTAACACACTCCCACAGAGAAGCCCCTGTTAGTAAGTTCTGGTTTGTCCTTCCATTCATGTTCAAGGCATATTTAGGCATAACCATTCTCTGTCTTTCTGTCTTTCTACACAGAGTAATCATAAAGCATGGTTCTGAACCTTACTCACTCAGCACTGTATTTGGGATGGAGTGCCTCTTAGCAGTGTGTCACACTCTTTTTTTTTTCTTTTCAATAAACTTAACTTTTTTTTTTTTTTTTTAATTGCCAGAGGGCTCAGGTATTCACCAGAGAGAAAGGAGAGAGAGAGAGAGATGAAGGGAAGGCAAGAGAGAAAGCACCCCATGGGTGTGCTCGAGCTGAAATCCCTTTCCTGCATTTCTCCTTCCCATCAGGATTTTGGGCACATACACTCACGTACCTGGTGGATTTTTCAAGCTGCCGGGGGGGTGGGGGGGATGGGGGTGGGGGGAATACCAACCCCAGCCACATAGGATCTGACTCCTAAACACAGTGCTAAATAATTGCCCTGTAGGGCCTGCCCTAAGCTTTATTGCTCAGAGTAGTTTTAGATCCACAGCAAAACTAAGCAAAAAGTAGAGTCCCAGTATGCCCCGTTCCCAACCCTGCACAGCCTCCCCCATCATCAACGTCACTAGCAGCTGGAGTGGCACATTTGTAATAACTGATGAACCTACTGACACATCATTACCACTCAAAGTCTGGAGTGTTCATTAGGGTCCTCTCTTACTGTTGTACAGTCTATGGGTTTTGACAGGTATATAATGATATGTGTTTAATTATAACATCATAAAAATATTTTTATTGCCCTGAAAATCCTCTATGCTCCATCTATTCACTGCTCCCCCTCCCGGCACCTGACACCTGCTGCTCTTTTTAGCTCCATAGCTTTGCCTTTTCCAGAATGTCATACACTTGGAGTTATATAGTATGTAGCCTTTGCAGACTGGCTACTTTTACTTAATATGCATACGCATTTAAAGTTTTCATGGCTTTTCATGACTTGATAGCTCTTTTTTTTTTTTTTTCTTTTTTTTGAGAGAGATTTTTGCTATAGGGCTCATGAGCTAGCCGAAGAGACAGGGAGAAGGGGAGAAAGTGAGAAATAAACCCCTCAGGGGGGAATGGCTACGTTACAATCCCTTCTCCTCCATTCTCCTCTTGGGATTTTGGACACACATCGCACATGTGCCCAGTGTGAGTTTCAAGCTGTCGGGTCCAGGACTCAAACCACGGTTGGCCATGTGGGAGTCCAGTGCCTTAACCACTACGCCACCTCCTGGCTCCAATAGCTCATTTCCCCCCCCACAAATAGGACTTTGTTACAATTAAAAGTCTGAACTTTAAACAGATTCTTGGATTGGTGGTTCATATCCATCACCCTGTTTGACTTTACTACCTCTCTCATCCCCAGCAGCTTTTCTAGAATTACTTCCTCTACCACGAAGCTCCCTGTGTTTTCCCAGCTCAAACTTAGGCTTCTTTAGCATTTCTACTTTTTATAATAAATATTTTTGAAGAATTATTTAATTAAATTAAATTAATTTATTTATTTATAATTTGACCAGAAATGGACAGTGCAAGAGAGTGAGAGAGAGAGGGAAAGTGAGAAAGCAAGCCACCAGGTCTGAGACACGAACTGTGGTCACCCTGTGGGAGTTAGTGCCCTTAACCACCACACCACCTGCTGGCCCCAGGCATTTTTACTTTTCTAACAATGATATCATGGAGAGGAAAGGTATGTTGGCAAGCTTTCTCTGTGTCTTTTGCAATCCTGTCAGCAATCAGCTTATCCACCACTTTTTCAAGACATTGATTTGTACTTCTTGGGTCACAATTTCCATTGTATTTTTTTGAACTTGGCAAGTCTGTTGATGCTGAGCTTAAGAGATCATGCGTATTTCTGACTGTTGCATTTTAAGTAAAACTGACACAGTAGAAATGAAGCAAATAACCATCAGTAGTTTTTTTTTTTTTTTTTTTTTTTTTTTTTTTTTTTTTTTTTTTTTGGAGAGGTTTTTGCTATAGGGCGCGTGCGCTCGCCAGACAGACAGAGAGAGACAGAGAGATAGAAAGCAGGAAATCACCCCCCAGGGGGGATGGCCACGCCGCAATCCCTTCTCCTCCATTCTCCTCTCGGGATCTTGGGCACGCACGCACACGCGCCCGGCGTGAGTTTAAGCCGCCGGGTCCGGGACTCGAACCGCGGTCGACTACGTGGGAGTCCAGCGACATAGCCATTACACTAACTGCTGGTCCCCCATCAGTAGTTTTGACATCAACATGACATGCAATCATGGTCTGCCATTTTTTATATTTTGTCAAGGGTAGGATCCACACCACAGAAGTTAGGGAGTTTTTGACTTGAACATCCACAGTAATTAGCTTGGACTTTCTAAATGCAGCTCTGTGATTCTGCAGATCCACCAGGCTCACTTTGGTCATCAGGTGCAGTTTTGGTTCCTTGAGTCCTGACTAGTGTTTTTCCAATATTTCTTATACTGAACATAGCAAATATTTTTGTATCATACCAATCTTTCTTACAAAATGGATCAACTACTTTCTTCTTGGCTCCCTTTTGGCCACCTTTTGTAAGGTACACATCCTTGCTTACAGCCACGATGTGACTTGGAGAGCCAAAAGGCTCTTTTCTTTTTAGTACTGAATAATATTCCATTATCTGATGTACATTATCCATTCACCTACTTAAGGGCATCTTGGTTGCTTCAAAGTTTGGGCAATTAAGAATAAAACTTGGGACCAGCAGTTGGCATAATAGTTGTGTCACTGGACTCCCATGTAGCCGACCACAGTTTGAGTCCTGAACCAATGGCTTAAACTCATGCTGGGCGCGTGTGCGTGTGTGTCCAAGATCCCAAGAAGAGAATGGAGGAGAAGGGATTGCGGTGTGGCCATCCCCCAGGTGGTGATTTCTCGCTTTCTGTCTCTCTGTCTCTGTCTTTCTAGAGAGTGCGCGTGCCCTATAGCAAAAACCTCTCAAAAAAAAAAAGGATAAGACTATTATAAATATAAACAAGTTTTTGTGTGAACATAAGTTTTAAATAATTTTGGGTAAATTCTGAGAAGCATGATTGCTGAATCATATGGTGATTTTATTTCATAGGAAACTGTCAAACTGTCTCCCAAACTGGCTGTATCACTTTGCATTCCCGCCAACAAAGAATGAGAACTCCTGTGGCTCCTTCTCCTTGTCGACATTTGGTGTTGTCAGTGTACTGGATTTTGGCCCTTCTAATAGGTGTATAGTGGTATCTCATTATTGTTTTAAGTTGTGGTTCCTGAATGATATATGCTGAGTTTCTTTTCATATGCTTACTTGGCACCCGTGTATATTTGGTGAGGGGTCTGTTCAAGTACTTTGCTCATTTTTAAATCAGATTGTTCATTTTCTTTTGTTGTGCTTTAAAAATTCTTTGTATATTCTGCATAGCAGTTTATCAGATATGTCTTTTGCAAATATTCTCTCCCAACTTGTGGTTTGTCTTATTTTCTTCACATGCCATGCTATTCTTTTTTTTTTTTTTTAACATTTTTGCCATAGGGTGTGTGTGCTTGCTAGAGAGAGACAGAGAAAGGAAAAGTGAGAAATCACCCCCAGGGGGATGACCATACTGCAATCCCTTCTCCTCTGTGGATTTTTGGGTATGTATGCACACATGCCTAGCATAATTTTTAGGTCGCTGGGTCTGGGACTTGAACCACAATTGGTCATGTGGGAGTCCAGCACCTTAACCACCACACCACCTGCTAGTCTCCAGTGCTCCATTCTTTATAATGGTGCAGAGTATTTCACTGAGTATTTTAAATTATTTAATCAGTTTCTCTTGATGGACATTTTCATTGCTTCCAGTTTTTGCTATTGTATGTTACAATGAACACCTTCTAACAGCCATACTTGAGTATCTATTCAATATGTATATGGAATACATTTTCTTTTCTTTTTTCTTTCTTTCCTTTTTTTCTTCCTTTTTTAGTTTTTTGTTTTGTTTTGTTTTTGTTTTTGTTTTGCTATAGGGTGCATACATTCACTGGAGAGAGACACAGACAGAGGAAAGTGAGAAACTATTCCCCAGGGGGGGATGGTCATGCCCAGTGCTTTCTCCTCTATTTTCTTCTTGGAATTTTGGGCATGCACCCTCACATGCCTGGCATTTATTTTTCTTTTCTTTTCTGTTTTCTTTCCTTTTCTTTTTTTGATATATTTTTGCTATAGGGTGTGTGTGCTCGCTATAGAGATAGGGAGAGACAGAGAGATAGAAATCAAGAAATCACCCCCTATGTGGGATGTCCACACCTCAATTCCTTCTCCTCTTGGGATCTTGGGCACACTTGCATATGCACCCAGAGTGATTTTTAAGTTGCCGGATCCGGGACTTGAACCTCAGTTGACTACATGGGAGTCCAGCAATGTAACCATTACACCATCTGCTGGTTCCATGCCCACGCGTACACACACATGTGCCCAGTTTGTTCTTCAAGCTGCTAGGTCTGCAACTCGAACTGTGGGGTCAGCCATGTGGGACCCAACCACCTTAACCATCAAGAACAGCTGCCCGCCTCCACAGGGTCTTGATGCCATAATCCACCCCAGCCTCATCTAGTGCTGTCATGTACACACATGAGCCAGTTCCACTCAAGGAGGTCTGTGGCCTGGAGTCTGGAATATTTCCACATGGCTCAGCCACGTAGTGCATAGCATTATTGTCGTGCCACTGTCCAGTCTTCCAATTTTTTATTTTTTTAAATCAATCCCTTTTGTAGAACAGGTTGCTTCTTCTTCTTCTTCTTTTTTTTGGAGAGGTTTTTGCTATCGGTGCGTGAGCTCGCCAGAAAGACAGAGAGAGACAGAGAGACAGAAAGCAAGAAATCACCCCCCCCTGGGGGGGGGATGGCCACGCTGCAATCCCTTCTCCTCCATTCTTCTCTCAGGATCTTGGGCACGCACGCACACGCATCTGGTGTGAGTTTAAGCCACCGGGTCCGAGACTCGCACTGTGGACAACTACATGGAAGTTCAGCGACATAGCCATTATACTAACTGCTGGTCCCAGATCGCTTCTTCTTTATGGAGTTTTAAGATACAAATTATTCTTACAGTAGTAATAGGTAGTCTACATTTGCTAAAACCCATATACTTTTTGTTTTTATTTCAAAAGCTGCATTTCAAACAATAGGAAAAAAACATCTTCTGTCCTAACATGATGAATCCTCTGTCAATAAAGCTGAGTGTGTGTTTAGGCTAGATCTAGTTGCTGATGCTGTTGAATTGTGTTACCTGGTTACCCCTTGGAGAACCTAAGGTCTGCTTGGTCTGATGCATTAATATTTAACAGGCCTGTGACTGATGGATTGATGATAGGGAAATTAATTCAAACTACCTACATTTCCATCTGTTGATAGAATAGCAAGGTTGTTCTAGAGGCCAGAAAGCAGAGGCTTCTGGGAAGAAATAACCAAAAGCAGTTGTGGCCTCTCAATAAGTTTTTATTGATTTTATTTTTTTAACTTATGGCCTCGTTGTTGTTAAACTTTTATTTTAAAGGCAGATCCTAGGTCTGGTCCCATAGGCTTGTGGTTAAGGGAGCTGGATCTCACATGACCAACAGCAAGCAGTTCTAAATTTTAATTTAGAATTGGGGATGCCTCCTCCATTGGTTTTCTTTCACTTTTGAGCTCAGACCTCTTTATTGACTGCTAATGTATCAGAGTACCTCTATCCTTTATCTTGTTTGTTTGTTTGGAGAGGTTTTTGATATAGGGCATTTGTCAGAAAGAGAGAGACAGACATAAAGCAAGAAATCATCCCCCAGGGGGATGGCCAAGCCACAATCCCTACTCCATTCTCCTCTCAGGATCTTGGGCATGTATACACATGTGCCCAGTGTGAGTTTAAGCCGCCAGGTCTGGGACTCGAACCACAGTTGACTACGTGGGAGTCCAGCAACACAGCCATTATGCCAACTGCTAGTCTCTCTATCCCTTGTCTTTAACTAAGCTCTTGAGCTCTCTGTAAATACAGAGAAAGACTGGTAGACAAAAATCCTTTTTGATTAGGCAGTACTGTAGTTTGGTACTCTGGTCATAGTTTTTATGTTTTGTTTTTGTTTTTAAGTTTTTGCCCTAGGGTGCATGCACTCAGAGGAGAGAGAGAGAGAGAGAAAGAGAGAGACCGCAACAGGTGGAAATTTATTCAAAATAAGTTTTTATTGATTTTATTTTTTTAACTTATGGCCTCGTTGTTGTTAAACTTTTATTTTAAAGGCAGATCCTAGGTCTGGTCCCATAGGCTTGTGGTTAAGGGAGCTGGATCTCACATGACCAACAGCAAGCAGTTCAAATTCAAGTCCCAGAGGCTTGAAAAACATACTGAGAGCATGTACATGCATGCCCCAAATACCAACAGAAAAAGAAAAGAGAAAGGATCACAGCATAACCACACCCCACTGGGGAGGATGTTTTCTCCAATCCTCCCCATCCATCTCTCTGTCTCTGGTGAGCATATGTACCCCCTGGCAACTTACAGAAAATAAAGTAATTGGGGCCAGCAGGTGATGTGGTGGTTAAAGCAATAAACTCCCACATGGTTGACCATAGTTTGAGTCCTAGACCCGGCAGCTTGAAAATCATACCTGGTGTGTGTGTGTGTGTGTGTGTGTGTGTGTGTGCCCCAAATCCCAGGAGAATAGTGAAGGAACTGCAGCATGGCCTTCCTCCTTGAGGAGGTGATTTCTCATTTTCTCTCTCTCTGCCTTTCTCTCTGGTCCCATGCACTCTCTGGCAAAAACCTGGGGCTGGGGGGCGGAAACAACTACAAATTATGTCCTTGTGTGAGTACTTAAAAAAATCATTTATTTATTTAATTCCATTTGTTATTATCATTTCTTTAATTTGGCCAGAGAGAGAGACAGAGATAGGGATAAAGAGAAAGCGAGAAACCAAGACACCAGGTCCAGGATTCAAACCACAGTTGGCCATGTGGGAATCCAGCATCTTTAACCACCATGCCACCCAGTGTGAAGATTTTTTTTTGGAGAGGTTTTTGCTGTAGGGCACGTGTGCTTGCCAGAAAGACAGAGACAGAAAGCGGGAAGCGAGAAATCACACCCCACGTTGGATGGCCATGCCACAATCCCTTCTCCTCCATTCTCTTATTGGGATCTTGGGCACACATGCACATGCACCTGGCGTGAGTTTAAGCCACCAGATCTGGGACTTGAACCACGGTCGACTACATGGGAGTCCAGCGACATAGCCATTACGCCAACTGCTGGTCCCTGTGAGGATTTTTTTAAAAGAGGTTTTTGATTTAGGGCACATGGGCTCATTGGAAAGAGAGAGACAGAGACAGAGACAGTGAGAGGGAAAGTGAGAAATCACCCACCAGAGAGGATGGCGATGCCTCAATGCTTTCTCCTCCTTTCTCCTCCCAGGGTTTTGGGCTCACACACGCACACATGCCTGGTGTGATTTTTTAGCCACCGGATCCGAGACTTGAACTGTAGTCAGCCATGTGGGAGCCCAGTGACATAACTACTACACCATCCGCTGGCCCTTGTGTGAGGATTTTAAAAAATTAAAATCAATGGAGGGCCAGGGGTGTCATGGTGGTTGAGGTAGCTGGATCCCACATGGCTAACTTTCCAGTTAGAGTCCTGGATTTGGCAGCTTGAAAAACTGCTGGTGCATGTGCATGGGTGCCTAAAATCCCTAAAGAAGGAAGAAATGGAAAAGAAGGGATTGAAGCATGGGTATTCCCCATGAGGGGTATTTTTCCACTTTTTTTTTTTTTCCTCTCTGTTTCTCTCCAGTGAGAGCATGTACCCTCTGGCAAATTATTATTATTTAAAAAAATTTTTTAATCAATGAAAATTAATTTACCTTGAAAATTTTATAACATTTTTTCAGGATTATTGGAGACATCCTGAGGTGTATGGGCACTGATGTCATACTGCTCTAGAGATATAATATGGTATTTGAAATCAGAGACCATTGACCCAGATATGCAGATATTCTAAATAGTCAATATTTAAGAGAAAAGACATGATTTATGATTACACTGAAAAAAGAAAGAAAGAAAGATAAAGCTCTTAGGAATAAACTGAACAAAAAATGCACAAGACCTATTTGAATAAAACTTTAAAACACTTTGAGGGAATCAAAAGACTTTACCAACAAATAGACCTGCCATGTTCTTGGAAAGAAAAACTCAATATCACAAAGATATTAATTTTCACTAAGTTAATCTAAAAATAGTTAATATAATTGCAATAAAAATGCCAAGAGAATTATTTTTTTTTTTTGGGAACTTGACAAGTTGACTTTAAAGATCTTGTGGAAAAATAAACAAGAAGGAACAGCTAGGAAAATGCTGAACAAAGAGCGCTGAGGGCAGATTGGTCTCACTAGGTATTACACCATCCTATACGACTTCAGTAATTAAAACTATAGCATTCATGCCTGTACAGACACATTCACGGACAAAAACAGAAAGTGAGAAAGTTAATTATATGATAAAAGTAACATTAATTTTTTTCCCCCCAGAGGGTACATGTACTCACTAGAGAGAGATAAACAGAGAGAGAGGAAGAACACACCCTTCATGTTAGCCACAATCCCTTTTCCTCTATTTCTCCTTTTGGGATTTTGGGCACACATGCACATGTGCTTGGCATGTTTTTCAAGCTGTGGTGTCCAGGACTTGCACTGTGCAGTTAGCTGTGTGGGATCTAGCCCCACCATGCCTCCGGTAACCTAAGGGAAACTTTTAATTTATATTAACTTTGAACCGTAGGACTAAACCAAGTAAAATTTTATAAAAGGAAGGCATATATATACAGATATGAAATAATATCCTCAATGATAATCTCCAAATAAAATGAAAAATTAGGATATAGACTTTGAGTATGTCTATGTTTATCTTTCTCCACACGGACATGCTCATACGTGCATATACTGTCTCTATAATTGAATGTAAGAGGGTGTAACATGGGTTGCTTCTGAGATGAGGAAGTGGATGACTAGGGTCAAAGAGTGGTAGGAAAACTTTTTTTTGAGAGATTTTTGCAGTAGGGCATGTGTGCTCAACAGAGAGACAGAGAGACAGAAAGCAAGAAATCATCCCCCCAGGGGGGATGGCCACACTGCAATCCCTTCTTCTTCATTCTCCTCTTGGGATTTTGGGCATGCATGCATACATGCCCAGTGTGAGTTTTAAACTGCAGGTCCAGGACTTGAGCCGCGGTCGACTACGAGGGAGTCAGGTGACATAACCATTATGCCATCTGCTGGTCCTGGAAAACATTTTTCTCTAAAACTTTTTATGCCATTTCTATAAATAATAACATGGAATAGTTTATAACTCAGACTAACACTTATGTAGCCTTCCTGGTGCAAGCAGAACCTCTCTGATGGGCGGAGTAGGAAGTGTATGTATAGCCACTGAGTGCCCTGAAAGCATGGGACTTTAAATTCTATACTTTGATCTCTTTATCCCTCAGTCCTTTTCAGCATCAAAATTCTTAATCCCTAGCTTGACCATAAACTCTTATTTTTAAAATTAATTTATTTTATTATTGTTATTATTTTATTTTAGTTTGCCATAGGGCACATGTGCTCACCAGAGAGAAAGGGAAAGTGAGAAAGCAAGCAGCCTGGTCCAGGATTCAAACTGCAGTCAGCCACATGGGTGTCCAGCACCTTAACCACCATACCACCTGCTGGCCCCCAACCATAAACTCTTACAACATGAAATTACCTTTTAAGTCTCTGACTCTCCTGCAAATGCACAATCCAGTTCTTTCTGTAGTGTCTGGTGCTCTGTAAATGTAGCAACCCCACGTCAGGGTCTGGATTTGAAAGAAATGTTTAAATTCTCCTAGCTTTGCTTTTCAACCAGCTTAATGCCTACAGGACTGGCTCAATCCGGTCACAGTGCTTGGCCAGGGTAGGCCGTCAGGGAGCACAAGCTGACTGTTCAATACAACTGGTAGCTGAGATAGCAAGCATGAAACTTACCCATCTGGGGACTCTGCTGGATTCTGTGCCAGGCACTGGACCAGGCAATTAGAGGGCTTTAAAGATTCTCTAGGAAGCACATTATTAAACATGTAGTAGGCTCCTACTACAAGTATTTGTTCAGTAATGACTATTTAGAGAGGTGGGGAAAACATGAGACCAGGTTAGGGTCTAGAAAGTTCTCTAGGCAGGCTTAAACAGTAACCACTTCAATTGTCAAATCAGTTTTAACTGATCCCATTTCACAGGTTGGGGCCCCTTTTATTTATTGTTTAAAATAAATTAGCAACATTAGTAGGGCTGACTAACATTCTGGCTCCACTGTCCCCAAGCTCAATGTCTAATACTTCAGTTTTCCTAAGGCAAAAACGAGCAGTTCTGCTCTTTAGTTAGATGCCATGTAAGGTCTCTTAGCATTTCTTTATTTTGTTTTAAAGTCCTTTTGTTTTGAGGAATTGAACATTTTATGATTAAATATTTCCTTCTCCCAAAGCATACATACCTAGTAAAGCACTGTTCAAAGAGTTAAGAAATTAATTAGCATATTATTTACCATTGTAATATTTTATAGTGTGGTTGTAGTTTAGACAACAGAAAGGAGCTGATGATTATTCTCAGACTGCATGGTGGTTGCCATGTGGTTCCTTGGTGAACCGTTTCCATATAATTAGAGCGATGTGAGCCTGCAAAACAAAGCGATGCCCATAATATCCACTTGGAAGCATGAAATTAAATTTCCCGATTGAGGGCAACAATTTCAGCTTTGAGGAATTGCTTCCTTCAAAGAGTTTCTTTGGCAAACTTGGAATGTCTCTTCCAAGATGTAAAAATGTCTATAGTTTCTGATCACAGTTCAAAACAAATGGAGATTTTCCTCTCACATACCAATTTACTTTCTGAGTGGAGGTTTGAGTTGAGCTACTGTTCTGAGACAATCTAGGATGGGCCTGGCCTCTGAGGACCCTGGAAAGGGACAATACCTGAAGAGGATCTGGGGTTACAGGAGTTAGAATGAATGGTCCAGGGAAGTTTTTAACCCCATAAAAACTATAGTGTTGCTCTCTGATCCTTCTAAATCCCATAGACAGGTACTACTTGAAGTCTGATTATGCGCAACTGAATCTTTTTTCTTTTTTTTAGAGAGGTTTTCTTTTTTTTTTTTTTTTTTCTTTTTTTTTTTTTCTTTTTTTTTTTTTTTTTGCTATAGGGTATGTGCACTCGCCAGAGAGACAGAGACAGAAAGTGAGAAATCACCTTCCAAGGTGGATGGCCACATTGCAATCCCTTCTCCTTCATTCTTCTCTTGGGATTATGGGCACACATGCACATGCTCCTGGTGTAGTTTCAAGCTTCTGGATCTGCGACTGAAGCCACGGTTCGCCATGTGGGAGACAAGCGACAAAACCTTTATACCATCTGCTAGTCCCTCAACTAAATCTTTTTTTAAAAATCTCTGTATTTTTCCTTATAAATGATTTTTTTTTTTTTTTTTTGGAGAGTTTTTTGCTATAGGGCGCATGTGCTTGCCAGGAAGACAGAGAGAGACAGAGTGACAGAAAGCAAGAAATCACCCCCCCAGGAGGGACGGCCACGCCACAATCCCTTCTCCTCCATTCTCCTCTCGGGATCTTGGGCACGCACACACATGTGCCCGGCGTGAGTTTAAGCCACTGGATTCGAGACTCGAACCACGGTCGACTACATGGGAGTCCAGTGACATAGCTATTATGCTAACTCCTGGTCCTACAAATGATCTCTTTGTTAAGCATGTGAATAATCTTCTAGGTTTAGCGCACTTACTTACATTTTCAGACGTTAGCAACATAATTTAGAATAAATAAAAAAATTTTTTTTTCTTTTTTTTTTTTGGAGAGGTTTTTTTTGCTATAGGGCGCGTGCGCTCGCCAGACAGACAGAGAGAGACAGAGAGATAGAAAGCGAGAAATCACCCCCCAGGGGGGATGGCCATGCTGCAATCCCTTCTCCTCCATTCTCCTCTCAGGATCTTGGGCACGCACGCACACATGCCCGGCGTGAGTTTAAGCCGCCGGGTCCGGGACTCGAACCGCGGTCGACTACGTGGGAGTCCAGCGACATAGCCATTATGCTAACTGCTGGTCCCCCCCAAATTTTTTTTTAATTACTGGAAAGCACATGTGCTTCCCAGGGAGAGACAGAGAGGAAATGGAGAAAGCAGCCCCCCCCCCCCTCAGTAGGGCATGGTCATGTTACAACCCCTTCTCCTACATTTCTCCATCCTTTTGAGATCCGAGGCACAGATGCACATGCACCTGGCATGATTTTCAAACCATCAGGGCTGGATTTGAACAATGGTTGGCCATGTGGGATCCAGCTTTCCATAACCATGAAGGCTGGCCTGAAAAATTATATTTAATTCAGGGACCAGCAGTTAGCATAATGGCTATGTCACTGGACTCCCACGTAGTCGACCGTGGTTTGAGTCCCAGACCTGGTGGCTTAAACTCACGCCGGGCACGTGTGCATGCGTGCCCAAGATCCCAAGAGGAGAATGGAGAAGGGATTGCAGCGTGGCCATCTCCCCCCCCCCGGGGGGGTGATTTCTCACTTTCTGTCTCTCTGTCTTTCTCTGTCTGTCTGGCAAATGCACACTCCCTAAAGCAAAAAAAAAAAAAAAACAAAAAAAACAAAAACAAAACAAAAAAAATTAAATTTAATTCAAAGTTTAGAGGAGAAAATCTGGCTGGTCAATTGAACTTTTTTTTTTTTTTTTTTAACTTTCTTTCATTTATTTATTTAGTTTTCCTGTAGTGTGCATGTGCTTGCCTGAGAGAGTGTGAGAAAACACATTCCAGAGGAGATGACCATGCTGCAATCCCTTCTCCTCCGTTCTCGTCTCAGGATTTTGGGCCTGCATGCATACATGCCTGTTGTGATTTTCAAGTCACCAGGTTGGGATTCAAACAACACAGCTGGCCATGTGGGATCCAGCTGCCTTCACTATTGTGCCACCTGCTGGCTCAATCATTTTTACTTTCCTCTTGGATTTCAATGTTTTAAAAGTCAAAACATGAGTTTCCTTTTTCCTAAATCAGAGAGGATCCCAGAATTCCTGTAATCATTCTCTGCATTTCTTTATTCCACCAAGTCCTTAATTTCTTAAAATTTCTCTAATTGTCCAAACCCTGTACCCCTACATCACTTTATTGATACTGGTTAATTGAGTGGGGCCTCAGTTTGGCCCCCTCTGTGCTTCCTAAGCCCCACTTTACAAGGAGCATTACAAGAAGCTCTCTTTCTCTTTTTAAAATATTTGTCTATTAGGCAGGGGATGAGAAAGAGGGAGAGAGAGAGACAAAGATAGGTACTCCAAAGAGGGTCTTCACTTTGTAACCCATCACCAACCTCAGCTAGTTAGGATTAAAGGCATGCATGAATACCCAGTGTGTATAGGAGACCTCAGGATATGCACCTGGGAGCTGACCATAAGATCTCACCCTTGTGGAGCGATGCTACAAGGATGTGTTACAGGCCAGCTCTTAGCTGCTTCCATGAGGGCAAAGACATAAGAGTAAACAGAGACCTCACTGACGAAGTCCCCAATGATGTTTTCTGTAAGCTTAGTTTATAACTGTTGTAGTTTGGATGATGGTTTGTCCAAAGGTTTGCATTTTAGAATTTGGTCCTAACTAGGTGAATCATAGTACTCAATGATTGGATCACAATGGTTGGATCAGGGAGGCACTGGCTTTATGAATGGATTCATGCTATCTCGTGAGAGGCTGAATGAGTTCTAGCTTTCATGAGGGGTTGTTATAAAAAAGAGCAGGTAGTTATAAAAGAGAGTTGCTTGCAGCTTCCTCTCTGCATGCACCACCATCTTCTCTGCTTCTGTCAGCTATGACGTGACACAGGCCAGCCAATGCCAGCTGCATGCCTTTGGGCTTCCCAGTCCCAGGAATTGTAATTCAAATAAACTTGAATTCTTTATAAATCATTCAGTCTCCGTTATTTCTGTTAGCAACACAATCACAGACTAAAACCATAACTAACTAAAAAAAATACTACAGGGGCCAGCAGGTGGTGTGGTGGTTAAGGCTCTAGACTCCCACATGGCCAGCTGTGGTTTGGATTTGGCTGCTTGCTTTCTCACTTTCTCTGTTGAGCCCTATAGCCAATTACAAATAATAATAATAAAATAAATAAATAAAATAAAATAATTATTTTAAAAATATTATAAATACTTTTAAAGATAGTTTTTATTTACCGAAGATTAAGGAGATACAGATGATCAAGAGGAAGAAAATGAAACTTGCCCATAATCTTACTACCTGGTGATTACCAGAGGTAACATTTTGGTCTAAAATTTTTCAGTCTTGCAACTATTCACAAATAAGCTTTTTTAAAAATAGGATATTCTTCTTCTTTTTTTTTTTTTAATTTGCTATAGGGCATGTGTGCTCACTGGAGAGACATGGAGTGAAGAGGAGTGAGAAAGCATCCTTTAGGGGGATGGTCACACTGCAACTCCTTCTCCTCCATTCTCCCCTCAGGATTTTCGGCATGCACACCCATGTGCCCAGAGTGTTTTTCAAGTCACAAGGTCTGGGACTCAAACTACATAGTCGGCCATGGGATCCAGCTGCCTTAACTACTACGCCACCTTTCTGGCTGCTATTACTGTTTGTATAATTACTTTTATTTATTTAAGAATGAGAACCCTGACCTAAAACTGTTCTTCCTTTATGCATCTCTAATGGCTACACAGTCCTCTATGCTATGCATGTACATTGGCTTAACTGGATAGCTGTGGAAATAGAGGCTGTTTCTAGTTTTTCTGTTTTATAAATAATCCTTGTGGAAAAATTTCCTGGGATATCAATGATTATTTCCTCAAGATAAACTTCTAGAGGGTTCAGCAGGTAGTGTGGTGGTAAAAGTGCTGGACTCTCACATGGCTGATAGTGGTTTGAGTCCTGGACCTGGCGGCTTGGTTTCTCACTTTCCCTCCCTCTCTTCCTCTATCTCTATCTAGTCAAATTTAAAATAATAATAACAATACTAAATAAAATAAAGAATTTTAAAAGAATTTTTTAAAAAGATAAACTCCTAGGGACCAGCAGTTAGCGTAATGGGTATGTCACTGGACTCCCATGTAGTCAACCGTGTTTTGAGTCCCGGACCTGGTGGCTTAAACTCACGCCGGGCACGTGTGCGTGTGTGCCCAAGATCCCGAGAGGAGAATGGAGGAGAAGGGATTGCGGCGTGGCCATCTCCCCTGGGGGGTGATTTCTCGCTTTCTGTCTCTCTATCTGTCTGTCTGGTGAGTGCATGCACCCTATAGCAAAAAAAGCCTCTCCAAAAACAGAAAAGAAAAAAAAAAAAGAAGATAAACTCCTAGAACTAGAATGTATCAAAAAATTTGTGTATTTTGTAGTCTTTTTATGGGGACTACTAAATCACATTTCAGAAAGTCCTAATTTCTGATCTTTATTTCCCTAAAAAATGTCTTCTTTATTGCCAGTGGGCACTCACCAGAGAGAGAAGTACCCTCTCAGTGCGGTGTGGTCACACCGCAATCTTTTTTCTTCCACTTTGCCCTCCTATCAGGATTTGGGGCATGCACACACTTGTACCTGGTGTGTCTTTCAGAGCTGGGATTCGATTCCTAATTGACCATGTGGGATTCAGTTCTCTTAACTACTAGGCAACTGGGCCAGCCCAAGAAGTCGTGTTTTATGAATGAGCTGACCTTAAACCTTCCTTGAAGCTAGATGACCTCTTTTATTCACTGTCCTTTACCAATTCAAGTATGAGAAAGTAAAAAACACAATCCCATTGGCAGGTCAGTTGCCAGTACTCCACAGGCCGGGAAGGGCAGCACAGATAGAATGATATTGAGGATAAAAATTCTCTTTTCATGTCTAACATTATCTTGGTCTTTCTGATTTTTCTTCTCGCTCCAACCCATCTAGAGATCTATAGAACCATTCTACTCCCAGGACTCTTAAGAGTGTGTTTTACTTTCACACAGAAAGCAAAGCACCATCATATTCCTGATTCACTTACTCCTTGTAGGCTGTGAGCTGCTCTCAGACTGGTTTTCTGAAGAGCCAGAACTAAATGTCACTTATTTTGAAATGTTCAGGAACCAGCAGGGGGTGGCTAAGGCCCTGGACTTCCACATTGTCGACCACAGTTCAAGTCCTGGACATGGCGGCTTGCTTTCTCACTTTCCCTCTCTCTCTCTGGTCAAACTGAATAATAATGATAATAACAATAATAATAATAAATAAAATTAAACATGAATAATTCTAAAAAGGAAATATTCAAATCTTAACAAAGTACACCTTATGTATCAGGTGCAAAAACATTTGTTGCATTGAATTGATGCATTTATCACATTTCAAAATTTGAAGATGAAAGTCCCGCTGCAGAGGCACAGATGGTGGGACACTGATGTATGAGGCTGGGGCCATGTGGGAGACCCAGGTTTGAATCCTGGGCCAACCTTAACTTGGTGGGTGTGTCCCCATGCAACCAAGATCCTGATTGGCTGAGAGGGTGGGGGAGGAGTGCATCATGAGGACGCCCTGTCAAAAGTATCACTCTCTCTCATGAAGGAAATAAATTTTAAAAAACAATTTTTAAAGTTTGAAGATGGTGATTTGTTCAGATGATGAAAAACAGAACTGAAGATGTCAAGAGACAGACATAGCATTTGTGGAATACCAACTATGTTACAATGGATGTGAACTAATTAGTGCAAATCTGTGGCTACTGCCTGAAAAAAAGCATACAAAACATACATTGTACTGATGGCACGAGGGAAACAATCTCTTCTTATGAACTGTAGCAGTCTTCTTTTTTTTTTTTTTTTTAAAAAAAGATTCATTTAATTTTATTTATTCATTCATTTATTTTAATTTTGCCAGAGAGAGAGAGAGAGGGAGGAAGTGAGAAAGCAAGCCACCAGGTCTGGGACTAGAACCATGGTTGGCCATGTGGGAATGTCCAGCACCTTAACCATCACGCCACCTGCTGGCCCCATGTAGCAGTCTTCTTACTGGTCTGCTACTTCTTGTTTTAACCCCCGATTCCACCAGCATCTATCTGTCAAGAGTAAGCTAGGATACTTTAAAAATACAAACCTGATTGTGTCATTCCTTGGTAAAAGTCACTGCAGTGGAGAAGCCGAAAGGCCTTGTGTGATCTGGCCTCTATCGACTTCTCCAGCTCCATTCTGGAGTTTTCCACGCCCTTTCTGCCCTAGAACTGCTCCAGCTGTGTTTCCCTCTGCCTGTAGCTCTTTCCCCAGGCTCTGCATGGTTGGATCCTTCACAGCTTCTAGGTCTCTGCCTAACTGTTGTTCCTCAGAAGGGTCTTTCCTAAACACTGTTCTGTGCTTTCTTCTTTTTTGCTGTAGGGTGTGTGCACTAGCTGGAGGTAGACAGAGAAAGAGAGAGGGGAAGTGAGAAAGCATTCCCCAGGGGGTGGCCACACTGCAATCCCCTTTCCTCCATTCTCTTCTTGGGATTTTGGGCACACACACACACACATGCCCAGCATGTTTTTCAAGCTGCAAGTTCCAGGATTAGAACTGTGCCGTCAGCCACGTGGGATTCAGCTGCCTTAACCACAATGCCACCAGCTAGCCCTGTTCTGTGTTTTCTCAGATTGTGTGTTTGTATATATGACATCTATTAATCACAGGGCCAAACAACCAAAATTATTTACATCTCCTCTGTAATCCACTTATACAAGTGCACAAAATCACGTTACAAATCTTCCAATCAAATCCATACCCCCAATCGCCTCATTTTTCCAACTTTCACACCCCATGCACACAAAAACAGTGATGACCAGATACTAGACAACTGGAGACCACCCCTATGGCCCAGAGCCCGCTGACTTTATCCCAGTAAACAGTGCTAGGCCAGTCCCACCTCCCTGCCTTGCCTTTCTCTTGAGAAACAAAATAAAAGCTCTAGTTCTTGCTTTCCCTTCACTCCCATTCCTCCCTCCTGACCAAACCTGGTGCTTACCAAGGTGGCCCTTGGGGCCTGGCATGCCCCATTTTCTCAGGACTGTATGTGATAAATTCTTCATTCAGTGGCATTAACCTCCCTTTGTTGTTGTTCAGCACTGAAGTAGCCCATAGCGTACTAGGCTGCAGGGCTGGAAGCCATATGCTAGTGCAGGTTCGGATACCCAGGTTGGCCTGAAAACATGTTAGGCACACACGCACATGCACCCAACATGTTTTACAAGCTGCTAGGTCTGGGACTACACAGTCATTCCAACTGCCTCCACCACCATGCTGCCGGCTGCCCCCAGCCCCCACTTGTTGTCTTCTAAACATTTTCCCGGTGTGAAATTTCCTTACCTATTTATTCACTTGTATACTATCTGTGTCCCTAAAACCAAATATAGGTGCCATGAAGGCAAGAACCTCATTTTGTTTATCTTGATCACTCTTATCTCCTCAATAGCTGGCTCACAGTTGGCACTCAATCAATACTTATTAATGACTGAATCAGTACATAGAAAAGGAGTACTGTTAGTCAGCGAGGGAGGTATAAAACACTACAGGCAGAACAATGGTCATAGATTATGGGACAGAATTTATTTTTAGTAATTATTTTATTGAACTTTATTTATTTATTTATTATAATTTGACCGGGGTGGGGGGAGAGAGAGAGAGAGAGAGAGAGAGAGAGAGAGTGAGAAAGGAAGAGCTGCCAGGTCTGGGACTCGAACTGCGGTTGGCTATATGGGAGTCCAGCGTTCTTAACCACCATGCCACATGCCAGCCCCAGGACAGAATTTTTTCAAAAGTCTTTGTGATAAAAAGAAAAACAAAAAACAACAACAAAAAACCTATTATATTAAAAACATTTCCTCAGAAACTTGTAATATTATCTTTCTATATTCATGTCTTTTCATTTTTAAATAGCTTTATGGGGTTACGATGGGGGGTAAATACAAAGATATTTACTTTGGAAACAAAGACATAAAAATTACTTTTATTTTACATGCTGAGAGTAGAAATATGACCCTTATGCAAAGCAAGATGTTCAATAATGCCAAAAATGGACAGGACACTGGCATTCCCATCTATTATAACTGGACCAAAACTTCAATCACCAGCTGAAAAAATAAACACAGGGTCAGCGGGTATTTGCCCTGCACCCTGAGTGCATTCCAAAGTGAAAACCATGTGCAGATGAGCTAAAGATTGAATGCCTCCTGATTTAGAATTCAGATACACCATTAATATAGGGGGAGTGGGCTCTGGCGGTGTGTTCTTGAAATGGATGCCCACTATGGGAGAATGGCTCAGGGGACAAGGAAATCACATTTGGGATCAAAGAAACTATAAAATTTCCTACTTCTTCATTTTAAATGATTGAACAACTCAGGCCACTAGCAAAGAGATGGTTTTTCTTTAGGTGGGATGGAACAGCACTGGTCCTGGACTTTGTAGCCATCGCCTGGTCTTTGTAAGGAATATAAAGGGACATGTGAAGGGCCAGCATTAAGCATCTGCTGGGTTGTTGCTCAGGATGAAGCAAGAACTGTCCTGGCTGGGCCCTGCTTTGTGAAGGAGTCTGAGGGAAGCACATTGGGGTAGGACAGTATCCCTCTCTTCAACATACACGAAAGGCTGACAATGAGTAATGTACTCTGCTCGGTTCTGGGCTTATGTAGCAGTGTAAGCCACATCCTCCTAATTTTCCCAGCTCTATCTGTTTGAGATGATCTTAATTTTTTACTTCTTTACCTTACTTTTGTTTTTCTGACAGTAGAAAACAACAGAGATGATTGTACTGCACACACACAGTAGCAGCATACCTTTCTCTGCCACACCATCTTAATTTGGTTCTTTGGTTTTGTTTTATTTTTGTTCGTTTTAAAAATTTGCATAGGGCATGTGTATTCCCTAGAGAGAAAGCAAGAGGGAAAGTGATAAATCACGCATATGTGCCTATTGTGTTTTTCAAGCCACTGGGTCCAGAGCTCTCATCATGCAGTCAGCCATGTGAGATCCAGCCACCTTAACCACTACACCATTGGTTGGCCCTTCTTTTGGTTCTTTGAATATGTCATGATTCCTATTCTAGTTCCTATTGTTAGGAATATTGAAACTACTCCAAATTCGGTGGTATCAAATTATAGCTGTCTGGGCCAGCCCCTTCCTACAGTGATTAAGTGCTGTGTGTGCAGAGCTGGATCACACACGGCAAACTGTGGTTTGAATCCTGGCCTGGCGTCTTGGATAACACATGTGTGCTTGCATGTTCAAAATCCTAATAAGAAGGATAAATGGAGGAAAGGGATTGCATTGTAACCACATCCTACCATGGGGGGTGCTTTCTTTCTCTCCCTCCCCCCCCTCTGGTGTGCACATATACTCTATGGCAATTTAAAATTTTTAAAAAATATATATTTTTTTATTATAATCAACCTCTGTGGGCTAGAAGTTTATGTTGGTTACAGTGGAGCTGTTTTGTCTCTGTTCCATGGTGTGTTTTGGAGTTATCAGCTGGGAAGACAAATGCTTAAGGAGACTTGAATGTATGGGGGCTGTGATAATCTAATATAAATGCTTCATGACTCATATGTGGTGCCCAGGTTGGAACAAGGGCTGGGACGGTTGCTTTTCATTTTATTTTAATTAATTAATTTGTTTATTTTGCTATAGGGCATGAGTGCTTGCCAGAGAGAGACAGAGAGAGAGTTTGTGTGTGTGAGAAAGCACCCTCCAGGGGGGAAGGCTACATTGCAATGCTTTCAGTTTGCCTCTTGGGATTTGGGGCATACACGCATGTGGACTTGGTGTTATTTTTCAAGCCACCAGGGTCTAGGTCTTGAACCGTGCAGTTGACCATGTGGGATCCAGCTGCATTAACCACTATACCACGTAGCTGGTCCAAGCCTAAGACTGTTGACTGCAGCACCTACTTATGGCTTCTCCATGTGGCGTGGGTTTTTCATGCATGATGCCTGGCTTTCAAGATAGAGCATCCTGAGAGTGAGCATTCCAAGAGAACTAGGTAGAAGCTACTGTGTCTTTTCTGAACCAGACTCAGAAGTCAGGCTATTTCATTTCTATCCCATTTTATTAGTTACAAAAGAGAAACAGCTTTGCCAGGCTCAAAGGAAGAGGAATTCAATTCTACCTCTTATTTATTTATTTATTTATTTAAAATTTACTAGAGGCTCTGTTCTTTGGAGCTAGGTAGAGAGAGAAAGAGTGAAAGTGAGAAAGCATCCTCCATGGGGGATGGCCATGCCACAATCCCCTCTCTTCCATTTCTCCATTTGGGATTTTGGGCACACATAACACATACATATGTGCCCAGTGTTTTTCAAGTCATTGGGTCCAGAACTCAAACCAGTCGGCTATGTGAAATGCAGCTGCCTTAACCACCACACTGCCAACGGGTTCAAATTCAACCTCTTGAAGTGGTAGCAGAGTTTCATTGCAGAAGGCTTTTCTCTATCTCAGATCCTCTCTGAGGTTACTGAGGGACACAATATTGCTAGAAGACCTATTTTTAATGGGGAAGGTTTAGAAGGCACTCTTGTAGAAGATTCTTAGAAGGCCTTTATCCATGGGACCAGCAGTTAGCGTAATGGCTATGTTGCTGGATTCCCATATGGGGATCCGGTGGCTTAAACTCATGCCGGGCGCATGTGCGTGCGTGCCCAAGATCCTGAGAGGAGAAAGGAGGAGAAGGGATTGTGGTGTGGCCATCCTCCCTGGGGGATGATTTCTCGCTTTCTGTCTCTCTCTATCTCTCTCTTTTTCTGGTGAGTGCACACGCCCTATAGCAAAAACCTCTCAAAAAAAAAAAAAAAAAGAAAAAAAAAGAAAAGAAAAAAAGAAGGCCTTTATCCAACAAGAAGCTTCTATGAGGCATCATTTTAGATCTTCCTGGGGTCTTAACAAAGTAGTTTACAGGCTCACCCTGGCCTTGACCTTTACTCTGACAACATTTTCAAATTTGACAAGTTTTCACCCTCTAAAATAGCTAGGAAGAATAGTTTTATTTTTTGAACTCAGCAAGTTCTGACTCCTTTATAGTTCACCCACATTTTGTTTCTTTTTTAGTTCGTCTCTATTTTTCTCTTTAAATCTTATCATTGCAGCCGAAGAACACCAGTTGGCACTTATAACACTAGTTCTGACTCTGTTCAGAAATCTCTTTAGTCACATCACTGAGTTTGTTAGGCAGAGGTCCTGCTTTCTATTATTGCAGGCAACTATGTTGCTAAGCTTTTCACCACTATGTAAAAAGGCTCCCTTTTCCTGCACTTTTCAATAATTTTCTCATTTTCCTTCAAGTCTTCATTGACAGTCTTCTGGAACCCTATCAGGTTCTCTTCCAGCTTCTGCCTGCCACACACAGTTCTAGAGGGAACACCACATGTTTTAGGCTTTTCTTATGGCAGTATCCCACTTCCAGCTCATAACACCTGTTCTCATCATAATCGTTGCATCAAAAAGCACCTCAAATTTGGCATAAAACAATGACCATTTTGCTGGTTATATAAATAGGGTATGATAGGGAAGGTCTGTTTCGGCTCCACAATGTCTGTGTCCTCAGAGGGGAAAACTTGAACACTGAACACCACTTATGCTGTGCCTGGACTAGGATGTCTCAAAAGCCAGGCTTGACTGGAACTGGGACTGGAGGTACCCACATATGGTCTGGACTTCTCATAGCAAGGCTGTCATGTTTTAAGAGGAGTCTCCTGAAAGTGAGCATTCCAAGAGAACCATGTCAAAGTTCCATGGCCTTTTCTGACCTGGCATCAGAGATTGTGTATCATTTACCATATTTTGTCAGGATTGATGACTTAATTCATAGCTTGAGATTTGTAGGACTACTCAGGAATGTAAAGTCTAGCTGCAAGTCCACCCTAGGAATGGTCTGCAGTTGTAACTTTCTGGGACTGTTCCCTGACTACTTTGCTCACAGCAACTTTTCTGTTGTGTCCATGTCCATGTCTGAGTCTTCTTATAAGCACATGCAATGATGGAAGCCCCATCTTGATGCCTAGTTACTTCCCGAAGGCCCCATTTTTGTTTCTTTGGCTTTAAAATTTTTGCCATAGGGTGTATGTGCTTGCCAGAATGATACAGAGAGAGGGAAAATTATAAATCACCCTAAAGGGAGGGAGTACTACAGTGCACAATCCCCTCCCCAACATTCACCTCTCAGGATTTGGGGCATGCCTGCACACATGACCAGTGTATTTTTCAAGCTGCCAGGTCTAGGACTTGAACCGTGAAGTTGGCCCTTTAACCACTATACCACCTGCTGGCCCCAAAGGCTCACTTTAAAAAAAAAAGTTCATTTCTCCCATGGGATTTGAATTCAGAGCTGAGTAAAAGCTGTGTGAAAGAGTCATCCACATTGCTGGTATAGATTGTGGCAGAGAGGCAACTTGCTTAATGGTCAACAGCCTCCTGTGGGAGCAGCAGTAATTATGCCCCCACAGAAGCAGCAGAGAGCTTCTGTGGGTTGGGGGTGATTTCTAGAAGCCCCACCTAGAACCTGTTCCTCAAGCCCTTTTAACAATGATTTTGTACACCTAGCAATACCTGGTAATTAGTGGATTCTGCTGTCCTTGGGAGAGATCTTAAGGGCCTCTGTGGTTTGTTCTCCTCCCTGCCTCCAGGAAAATGAAACTTCTGTCATTCAGACCAGGTGATTGGCTAAGTAACCTGTTTTTAAAGGTCTCTTGGAACTAAAATCTTTTTTCCTTCTTTCAGAGAGAGATTTTTGCTATAGGGCGTGTGTGCTTGCTGGAGAGACAGAAAGACATGGAAACAGAAAGCAAAAACTCACCCCCAGTGGGGATGGCCATGCCACAATCCCTCCTTGTCCATTTTATTCTCGGGATTTTGGGCATGCATAGACTCCAACATGAGTTTTAAGCCACCAGGTCTGGGACTTGAACTGCAGTCAACTATGTGGGAGTCCAGCAATGTAACCATTACACCATTTACTGGTCCCAGAACTAAAACATTTTAATCTCCCTTCCTAAACTACCTAATGTCCCTTAGAGTCAAACAGTCTTTCTTCATACTAAAGAAAACACTTTGTATGCCATTAGAATTCATTTCACCAGTTTTTGATTGATTTTTACATCTTAAATGTGAGCTATTAGAAAATTTGAAATTATATTTGGGGCCAGAATTATATTTCTATTAGGTGTGCTATTCTATTATTTAGCCCACTATATCAAAAATATTGTTTGGCTGATCTTGTGGCCCAGTAGTTGAGGGGTCCCAATCCCAAATGCCCAACCACAGTTTGAATCTAGGCTCTTGAGGCTTGAAAAAACATGCCAGTCATGTGTGTGTGCCCCAGATCCTGACAGGAAGGTAAAATGGAGGAGAAGGCATAAAGATATCCCATTATGGAGTGCTTTCTCCCTTCTCTCTCTGTGTGTTTCTATCTCTCTCTGGCAAGCACACATACCATCCGGTAATTTTTTTTTTTTTTGAGAGGTTTTTGCTATAGGGCGCGTGCGCTCGCCAGACAGACAGAGACAGAGAGACAGAAAGCGAGAAATCACCCCCCAGAGGGGATGGTCACGCCGCAATCCCTTCTCCTCCATTCTCCTCTCGGGATCTTGGGCATGCACGCACATGCGCCCGGCGTGAGTTTTAAGCCACCGGGTCCGGGACGCGAACCACGGTTGACTACGTGGGAGTCCAGCGACATAGCCATTACGCTAACTGCTGGTTCCCACCGTCTGGTAATTAAAAAATTACTATATCGGAGCTGGGAGGTGGTGTGGTGGTTAAGGCATTGAACTCTCACATCACTGACTGTGGTCTGACTCCCAGACCTGGCAACTTGCCATCTCACTCTCCCTTTCTTTGTCTCTCTCTGGTCAAATTGAAGAATAACAATGCATCAAATTAAATAAATAATTCTTTAAAAATATTATTGTTTCAACAAGTAATCAATATAAAAAGTTACCAATATCCAATCTTTGAAACCCAGAGTTATTTGACATAGTCCATCTCAATTTTGACCAGCCATACCTTGAGTGCTTTGTAGCCACATGTGGCTAGTGATGCCTCTGCTTGATAGTGCTCTAATCCACTTTTCTGTCACTCACAGCTGAATACCTGAAATGGGGTAATTCATAAGAATGGAGGTTTATTCAGCTTGTGGTTTAGAGGTCCAAGATCCAGGGGCTACATCTGGTGAGAGACTTTTTGGTGGTGAGGACTCTCTGCAGAGTCCCAGTGAGGCACGGAGCACCACGTGATGAGACAGAGTAAGAGCATTTGTGTCTTGGGACCAGCAGTTAGTGTAATGGCTATGTCGCTGGACTCTCACGTGGTCGACCGCGGTTCGAGTCCCAGACCTGGTGGCTTAAAAATTCATGCCAGGTGCGTGTGCGTGCGTGCCCAAGATCCCAAGAGGAGAATGGAGGAGAAGAAATTGTGGTGTGGCCATCCCCCCCGGGGAGTGATTTCTCGCTTTCTGTCTCTCTGTCTGTCTGGTGAGTGCAAGTGCCCTATAGCCAAAAAAAAAAAAAAAAAAAAAAAAAAAAAAAGAAAAGAAAAGAAAAAAAAGAAAAAAAGAAAGAAAGAAAGAAAGAAAAGAAAGAGAAAAAAAGCGTTTGTGTCTGTGTCTACCCATGTCTCCTCACAAACCACTGAATATCTAGTGACAGAAGCCTAATAGCTTTCTGGAGACCCTGCCTTTCTTTGCTTCTTTCTTTTTTAATTTATTTTTCTTTCATGTATTTATTTATTTATGAGAGAGGGAGAGAGAGAAGGAGGTAGGCCCTCTCAACAGGGTCTCCATGCTGTGAACCATTCTGGCCTCAGTCAGTCAGGATCGTGGACACCTGCACACCTGGTCTGCACAGGGAGACCTCAGAGTGTGAACCTGGACCTTCCCATAGGGTTTCAGCTTCACAGAGTGTTGTATTGCTGTTGTGCCATGGGGCCGACCTGCAAGACGACTGTTAAAGCCGGTCTTACACACGGCTGTGTGTGGTCCTTCCTCTTCACTGGTGGGAGTTTCCACAGATACCAGGGTCAAAGGAACAGCTGACACCAAAGCAAGGGCTTCTATTACCACTTCAGAATGCAGCGAGCACCTCTAGAAGTCACAGAGAAAAGCTGAAATTATGAGGTTGTTTTGCTTGTTGTTTGTTGATGGTGTGTATATGGTATTTTAGACTGTCATGCTGTGGTATAACCCTCCTGTCTCAGCCTTTCGAATAGCTAGGATGCCAAGTATACCACTGCACCTGCCTTTTTAGGGTGGGCTGGGAATTGAGCATATCCACGTGGCCCCAGCCTGTCCAAAGCGACATCCAGTGTGCACTACTGAGGCTGGGCATGAAATTATGAGCTTAATATTGCCCACAGCACTCAGAATAAATAAAAGCATGTTCATTCAATGTACATAGGGCTTTTTAACATTAATGATAATACTGGTGTTAAACAATGCATGACTGTGGCTTAAAGGCACACAGAAAAGGCAAAGCTAGTTGAAGGGGACAGCGAGGTCAGGAACTGTTGATGACATAAGGAACTTATCAGTAGCAGGGAAGTCCCTCATCTCTTTATTCCCTGTCTCCTTTCCTGTATCCAAACTAGTTTCTTAAGCCAGACACTCAAATATACTAAATATACTTAAAGGGTCTCCCTTACACCTTTGTGCTAAGCTCTGATGTATTCTCGATGGCCCTGCACCCTATCATTCTAGGCCAAGTGGATTTACCAGCCTAAGCATGATCTTTACCCTGTTGTATGCTGCAATAGGTGCTGTCAGTTTGAGACGCAAGACAAGGAGTGGGGGCAAGGCAGATGTGAACTTACGATGCAGCACTGGAAGAGCAGCAGCCAGAAAGCCCGAGGGCCCTGCAGCCAAGGGCCCCAGCAGCTTTGAGCCAGAACCACTCCTACTCCAGCCACAAGAAGCCTAGATAGCTCCTCTTGCATTAACGTGAGTCTTGTTATCACACCTTACAGTAAATCCCCTTTCTTTTAGCTAATGTTAATGAAACTCAACTCCTTACAACCAAACAAGTCTAAGTTAAAATTGTACAAAATTCTGAAACACCAAATATAATAGATACCTTTTATGTTTCCAGCCTGCATCCTTCCTTCTCTGTGAACTGCCCACCTGATAGTGTGAACACCAACAGGCTGATACCCTTATAGTAATGGTCCCCTATAAGTCTTTCAACCAGAAGATCTTTGTCTAAAACACAAGCACAGGCATCTTCCAAGTTACCAACAACTTGTGAGTGCCTACAGATGCCAATAGCTGCCAGGTGCTAGGAGCCAAGAAGTGCTTCCCTGGGCAGCTAGAGATGAAGCCAAGCCTCAGTCTATAAATTGCTCTTGTCAAGAAGCACTATCAAGGGGACCAGCAGTTAGCATAATGGCTATGTTGCTGGACTCCCATGTGGTCGACCGCGGTTCGTGTCCCGGACCTGGTGGCTTAAAACTCACACCGGGCGCGTGTGCGTGCGTGCCCAAGATCCCGAGAGGAGAATGGAGGAGAAGGGATTGCGATGTGGCCATCCCCCCTGGGGGGTGATTTCTCGCTTTCTGCCTCTCTGTCTCTCTCTGTCTGTCTGGCGAGCGCACATGCCCTATAGCAAAAACCTCTCAAAAAAAAAAAAAAGTAAAAAAAAAAAAAAAGAAGCACTATTGATATTCATTCAACAAATGATATTTCTATATATCAAAATTCAAACAGTTTAAAGTTTATTGTATGTGAGTCCAATTTTGTGGGGTGAACTTGAAACCCACTTACTATAATTATTTTGGAACCCAGTTATTATTTCCCTTTTTAATTTTTTAAAAAAATTTCCCCAATCATTATTTATAACACAGCTTTAAAGAAAACTTTGTGGGGCCCAGCATATGGCATGGTGGTTAAGGCACTGGACTCCCACCTGGCTGATTGAGTAATTCGATTCCTGGACCCAGCAACTTGAAAATCACACTGGGTGAGGTGTGTGCATGCCCAAAATTCCAGGAGGAGAATGGAGAAAAGACTGTGGCATGACCATTCCCCTGGGGTGAAGGGATGATTTGTCACTTTCCCTCTCTTTGTCTCTCTCCAGCAAGCACACACACCCTATGACAAAAAGCTAAAAAAAAAAAAAAAAAAAAAAAAAGAAAGAAAGAAAGAAAACATTCCGTTTAATTCTTCCACCCCAATTGTCTTCCAATTAATATTTGGCCTAGCTAGTATGTAAGCTGAGGACGGCTTACAAGGAACACAGAGCAGCCCAGTGCGGGTCTCACTTGAGAAAAAGCTGCTGACTTTCATTATGGCTTTCTGGCCAAGTGGGGAAGGGCCCAAGTCTGTGAGAGGCAGCACTGCAGAACACAGCTGTGGAAGGACCCACAGGAAAGCAAACAATGCAGTAGTGTGGAGTGTGTTTATTGAAACAGGTAGTGGAGACACCTGGAAGGCCTCTGAAAGAGTCGCTGGGAATTTATATAAATGAGTCACTTATCTGAATTAGAAGCTCTTTAAGTTAGGTGGGTTTTGCCCAGCTTGTATATACTGAATAATATTTGTCCTAAAAAAAAAAAATTAAATTCATTCAAATAAAGACTCTGGAAGAAAAAATAATTAGGTTTTCCCCTAGGGAAAAATTCTCTAGAAGTGTGACTCTTTTTTTTTTTAACCTTCTTTTTCTCTTAATTGCCAGAGAGTATATGTGCCCACTAGAGAAAAACCCAGAGAAAGGAAGGAGAGAAGGAAAGCAGCAGCCCTCCATGGGGGTATGGTCATATTGCAATCCCGTCTCCGTTTCTCCACTCTGTTGGAAAGTGGAGCACACGCGCATGTGCCCAGAATGGTTTTCAAGTCACCAGAGCTGGGACTGAATCACAGTCAGTCATGTGGGATCTGGCTGTCTTCACCACTAAGTGAAGTAGGGCTGGCTTTACTTTTTTTTTTTTGAGAGAGAGATTTTTGCTAGAGGATGCATGCGCTGGCAGGAGAGACAGAGAAAGAATGTGAGAAATCATCTCCGGGGGGATGACCATGCCGTAATCCCTTCTCCTCCATTCCTCTTTTAGGATTTTAGGCACGCATGTACATGTGCCTGGCGTGAGTTTTAAGCCACCAAATCTAGGATTCAAACCATGGTTGCCTACGTGGGAGTTGGGTGATGAAACCATTATGCTATCTGCTGGTCCCTCAACAGGGTCTTAATGCTGCAGTCCACCCCGAGCTTCAACCAGCTCAGATCATAGGTACATGTGTACCTGATGTGTCCAGGGAAGTCTCAGGACGTGAACCCATGTGGGTCCAGTGGTGTTACCACTATGCCAACACCTAGCCCCTTTATCTTTTTCAGTATGAGAATGCCAGGAAAATGTCTTTTTATTGTTTCAAAGGTAACATGCTTATTTAAAAAATTAAACCTTACAAAAAATGTATTAATTCAATGAATATTTATTTAAATTTGCTATAGGGCATGTGCACTCACTGGAGAGAGAAAGAGAGCGGGAAAGTGAGAAAGCATCCACTGTGGGGATGGCCTTGTCTCAATCCCTTCGCCTACATTCTCCTCTTGGGATTTGGGGCACACACCCACACTTGCTGAGTTTTTCAAGTTGATGAGTCTGGAATTCAAACTGCTCAGTCAGCCATGTGGGATCCAGCCACCATAAGAGAGATGGCCTTCAACAAGTATTTATTTATTTATTTATTTATTTATTTATTTATTTATTTATTTATTTTGGAGAGGTTTTTGCTATAGGGCGCGTGCGCTCGCCAGACAGACAGAGAGAGACAGAGAGACAGAAAGCAGGAAATCACCCCCCAGGGGGGATGGCCACGCCGCAATCCCTTCTCCTCCATTCTCCTCTTGGGATCTTGGGCACGCACGCACACGCGCCCGGCGTGAGTTTAAGCCACCGGGTCCGGGACTCGAACCGCGGTCGACTACGTGGGAGTCCAGCGACATAGCCATTACGCTAACTGCTGGTCCCCATCAACAAGTATTTATTTAACACCTACTAGGTTTAAGACCCTAGCGAGAGACTTAATAGTATAAAAATACATAATCTTCTATAAACTCACCTTATGGAGAAAGCATTATTCACAGTTTGGTGCAGTTTGTTCCACACTTAGCACATGTCTGCATTCTAACCCATAGTGATGTCTGTAGCCCCTGGTCCTTTTACTGAGGTCCTAGGTCAGAAACCATTGCTCTAGAGGTCTTAGGTGAAATGTTTGGTATTAAAGATTTCTTTTTATTTTTTAAATTGCCAGGGTGTGTGTGTGCTCACCAGGGAGAGAAAGAGAATCCCAATGGGCATGGTATACTGTAATCCCTTTTTCTCCACTTCTCCATTTTGTTGAGACTTGGGGCATGCACATGTTTTTCAAGCTGTCAGGGCTGAGATTCAAACCACAGTTGGCCGTGTGGGATCTGGCTCTGGATACGCTGTGCTTAACCACTATGCTACAGGGCTGGCCTAAGTTTCACAGACTTCTGCCTCTGCACTACAGGCTGATAGTCAAGAACACACAGGACTATCTGTCCTTGACCAAAGTCTCCTTTACCAGTGGAGTTCAAGGCCAATACCACTGTATAGTTGATTCCTTCTCTGGCACAAACACAGCTCTTCTTGATGGGAGCCACTGTGATGGGAGCAGGCAAAAAAGCTTGTGAAAATCAACATTTCTTGTCCATTTCATCTGATGTTGAGGAAGGGAGAACACATCCAATTTCAGATTCAAGGCAGAAAATGGGTACTTAATCAGTTCGTGTCTTGGAGCCTTACAACCTAATCAAGATCAAGTGTTGAGACCAACATTCCAGCTGTATTTGAAGGGAGGGGAGGTTTCACGCTGCTCTTACAGAGGAATTGGTGGAGCAGGTACACACCCACACCCACATAGCTTTGAAGAGGTTATTTTCATAAGTCTCTGATGTCAGCATACTCCTACGTCAGAGATGCCTGCAGAAGTGTACTGGGTGGAGCATCTGTAATAGATTAGCTGCCTGTCATTACACCTTGCTTTCTGTGTTGCAGTTTAATGATAGGCCCCGGTGCACAGCTGGCAGTCTCCGAGGTAGCTAGCTCTCTCCTGCTGTTTTAATTTTGGTACTTGCAACTAGCGAAATCTTCTTTAGTGATGCTTTATTGAGAAGTTTAGTCTAAATATTCAAGAGATTTTTTTTCCCATGTGGGGGAAAGGTCAGGGAAGGTACCCTTTACAATATATATCTTGGGAGCTTTGATTAAATAAATTATTTATGCCATCTGCTGGTCTTCCTAGGACTCACCTTTTCATTATTAAAGATTTGTACATTTAACTTGTATTTATTCTATACACAAATGTGTCTAAAATAAACCTTCAAATCAAATCCATAAACGTTTTATAAGGAATGTACTGAATGACAGAACTTGATTCTGACCCATATCTTCTATTTTTAAAATTTACTCATGTCCAAGACTAATTTAAAAAGGTATTTATATATTATTTAGGGCAGAGTTATTATTCTCTAGTCTAGACTGAGGTCCCTAAACAGCACATATTTTGGACTTCAAAGCCTTTATGAATATCAAAAAAACATATGGTCTTGATGAATAGTGAAGTTTGTCATTTCTCCAAAAGCTCATTTGGCTAGAAAAATCATTAAATGACTCTTCCTGTAAGAAAAACTTGTAATGAAGGTAACAAAGTCATTTAAACTGTTTCCTGTGCCCCCTCCTTTACCATCTGCCACCCTACTACTCTTACCTATCTCATTACAGTACATAATCAAGTTGGAAGAATTCTCAACATCACCCGGGATTGATGTTTCACACCGAATTCATGTACAAAGTATTAAGGAGTTTGATGAGGTGCAAATCAAAGTGCTTACAGAACCTTCCAAATTGAATCTTGGGTGGGGAAACATCTTTTAAATTACAAAAGAAAACATGCCAATTGTAGTAGTTTTGGAATACGCAGGCAAGCACAAAAGGGGAATAACAATAATCTATTTATATAATAATCCTTACTCCAAAAGATAAGCGATACTAACATTTTGGTGAATATCTTTTCCACATAAAAGAACCTAAATTGGGATGATGTCTTACCTACTGTTTTGTAACTTGCTTTTTAAATTTATGAACATAATATAGTCATTTTCTTATGTCATTATTCTTTTTTTAAAGAATTATCTTATTTATTCATTCATTTTAATTTTATCAGAGAGAGTTGCAGAGAGAGAGAGAGAGAAAGAGGGGGAGAGAGAGAGAGAAAGTGATAAAGCAAGCCATCAGGTCCAGGACTCGAACAGTGGTCGGTCGTGTGGGAGTGTCCAGTACCTTAACCACCATGCTATCTACTGGTCCCCATGTCATTATTCTTCTAACATCTGGCTTCACAGAATTCCATTGACTAGATGAACCATACAGATTTAACTAGCCCTACATTTATGGTTCTTTAGTTTGTGACCATTTTGTAGGGGGAGGTACAAAAGAAATGAGCTGCAATGAGCATTCAGGTAAGTACATTATTAGTGTGCATCTTCCTCATGGTAATAAGAGAAATTCATTTTAGCAGAATTTGGAGGATCAAAAATTAGGAACATTTTATAGATTCTTAGTCCATGTTTAATAATTGATCACTGACAGTGCTCAGGAGATCAACTCTGAGGTTAAATCCTTAGGCTGGTTTTAGTGTTGCTCCTCCCCCAGTCTGGAAGGAAGGAAAAGCTTCCTGGTCATTTTAGCAGGGAAGGAATTTCCTGAGAAGAATTGATGATTTTTATAAATGACAATAAACTGAGATGTTTTAAGAGAATAACTGTTTAAACTACAAAGAGTCACTATATTTTCCTAAACCTTTTTTCCTTTTTTTTAGTATTAAAAACATGCATAGTAAGACTGCTATGTACAGCTGCACAGGCCAACCCAACACAACTTCAGAATGTCACTTACACAGTTCTATGATTTGAATGTGTCTCCCAGAGTTCTTGTGTTAAAAACTTAATCCCCGGGGGCCAGCAGGTGGTGGGTGGTTAAGAGCATTGGACTCCCACATGGCTGACTGCTGTTCGAGTCCCAGACCTTGCGGCTTGCTTTTTCACTTTCTCTCTCTCTCTCTCTTTCTTTCTCTCTCTCTTTAACTCTGTTCTTCTTTGGCCAAATTAAAATAAATAAATAATAAAGTTAAATAAAATAATTCTTGAAAAAAATAAACTAATCCTCAATGAGAGGTAGGTCCTTAAACAGGTGATTAGGTCATGATTGGTTCTGCTCTAATGAATGGATTAATATTATTAAGAGAGTGGGTTTATAATAAAAGCAAATTCGGCCCCCTCTTGCTCTCTCTCTAAAGCACACTCTTGCCATGTGGTGCCTTCTGCCATGTTATGACATAGCAAGAAGACCTTTGCTAGATGTGGCCCCAGATCTGGGACTACCCAGCCTCCAGAACTGTGAGCCAAATAAATCTCTGTTCACATACACCCAGTCTGTAGTATTCTATTATACCAATATTAAATTAACTAAGGTACACAGATTAGCTATAAATAGTGCACTCTTAGGTTGTACGATGTAGCAGTCCTTTGCAGATAGTACACAAATCAAAGGTTCAAACAAATATACAGTAGTTAGTTTCTCTTACACCTTGTTCCCTAGCTGTCCTATCTAGGGCAGCAAATCATTAGTCTTTGGGTATCCTTCCCAAGACATTCTATGTACATACATATATTATGTATGTGTATGGTCTTTTTTTTTAACACAAATGGTAGTGTATTATAGATACTGTACTGTTCTTTGCTTTTTTCACTTAACAATAGATCTTTCAAACATTTGCTATAGAGCATATGTGCTTGCTGGCAAGAAAGAGAGAGAGAAAAATCACCCTTCAGGAGGAATGACCATGCCACTGTCTCTTCCCCTTCATTTTCCTCTTGGGATTTTGGGCATGCATGCACATGCACCTGGTGTGTTTCTCAAGCTGCTCGGCTCAGGACTTGATCTGCATAGTAGGCCATGTGGGATCCAGTCACCTTAACCATGATGCTACCAACTAGTCCATTTGGTAATTATTCCATATCAGAATATTTTGGGTTACTTCATTTTTCTTTTCAAAGAGAAATTTTTGTTATAGGGTCTGTGCACTTGCCAGAGACACAGAGAGAGACAAAGAGAGAGAAAGTGAGAACCATCCCCCCCCCCCCAGGAGAGATGGCCACAGGGCAACCCCTTCTCCTCCATTCTCCCTTTGGGATTCTAGGCACACTCACACATACACCTGGTGTGAATCTCAAGTCATCGGGTCTGGGACTTGAGCCATTGATGACCATGTGGGAGTTCAGCACCTTAACCACACCACCTGCTGACCCTGCTACCTCCAATTTTTAACAGCTGAATGATATTCCATGACGTGAATGTTTAGGGCCCTTTCTTCATAAAATCTGTAGGAATCATTTTAAAAACAAATATGTTTAGAGGAGACCTCCAGAGCTATTTAGGGCCGGTGGCCATAATATCCCCAGAAGGCAGGACTACGAGATTTGTCAGGTAGCATCTTTGGCTCCGAATCACTGTGGGGACTCTCTATTTTGAATCTGTAATTTGTGAAGGAAGAAAATAAATCCCAGGGGGAGATATGTAAAGGGGGAAGAAACCCTTTTAGCCTAATTCATGAGAAAAGTGTGAATCATGAGAGTTAGAAAACTACTTGGAAAAAGGGTGGGTTAGCAAAGAGGCTAGAGAGACCAATGCATAAAGGTAGAGCAATAATAACACTCTAAAAATAGCTGGTGAAAAGTCTCAAGCTCCAGAGCAGCAAAAATGTGATAGAAAGAAAGCTGCACAAGAAGATAGAGGGCAACAAAACTCACAAATGGTGATGAAGATGAGGAGTTCAGCATGTCCATATCATATTTCATCCTCATGCTTTCTAAACCCTGTTCCTTCTCTGCTCCTTACATCTGATATTATAGTTCTACTCTTTGGACTTGAAAACTAAGAGTCATTGTGAACTTCTCTTCTCTTATTCCATATCTGGAAACTCTGAAATATTTTCCTTTTAGGCCCCGACTTCTGGCTGCAGTATGTATCATTCTATAGGGCGATCTCTCCTTACCCTCTGGTATGGTTTAGTTAACTCATTTTTTGTCTTTCCATGACTAAACCCCAGATGGGACTTCTGGGTCCTGGATGACTACTGCCATTCAGCACTGCCACCTCCCCACCCCCGGCCCCAGTTGATGATCCACACATCCCATGCTGAATTTCAAAGCTGGGAGAGTGAAACAGGAGCCAGTTTGTTAAGAAGTCAGGGTTAGAGAAATGAGTTTTGGAGTCATCCGAAGTGTTAGGGTACGGAATGAGCTGTTGTAACAAAGATACTTCAAATTCTGGGACTGGAAAACTATTTGAGCTTATTTCTTTCATTAACAACCAGAGACAGTCGGTCTAGGGTTGGTAGGTGACTCTGCCATCCTGTACCTGTGGCTTCCACCTCTGGCTCCAGCTTCTGCCATTGAATCTACACTGCAGTCAGCAAGAAGGACGGCAGAGACAAGCAGGGGGTGCTGCTATGATCTGAATGCCCCCAAAACTCAAGCATTAAAATTTGGTGAGCCATTTTAAAGGTGTAGAGAGGGTGGACACTTAATCTGATTATGGTGTTGAACGGTGGAAAATTTGGGAAGTAACTGGGTATCAAGATGGGGTCCCATGACTGAGTCCTGGAGGGTTTATAAGGAGGAGGAATGACATACAAACACACAACACACTCTGCTCTGCATAAGTTACTGCCCTCTACCATGTTATTCACCAACAGGAAGATTCTCACCAGATGTAGCCCCTGGACCTACAAACTATGAGCTGGATAAACCTCTATTTTTATAAATTATCTAGACTCAGTTAATTCTGTTATAAACCACAGAACAGACTAAAATGGACGACATGTCTATTATTTTAAGAGCACGACCAGGAAGTGGCCCATACTGCTGCTGCTTATAAGCAATTGATCAGAACTTAGTCAGAGTCTCACACCCCATAGCCAGATGAATTTCAATAACAGAGGAGACAGACGGGATGAATATTGGTGAGAACTAGCAATATTTGTTATATTCATGGCGGCAGTTAGGTTAGGTGGCCTAGAAATAAAAACACTCAGGAAGATTTCTGGGTAGGGCTTTTTTCTTTGTGGGGGCAGGAGGTGGTAATACATATTAACATAAAATTTGCCATTTTAACTTTTTTTTTTCATTTTAGTTTGCTATAGGGTGTGTGCACTTGCCGGGGTGGGGGGGAGAGAAAAAGAGGGAGAGAGAGAGAGAAATCACCCTTCGGGGGGATGGGCACACATCTCCTTCTCCATTCTCCTCTCGGGAGTTACAACTGGCAGCTTCTGGTAAAGGCCCTGTCAGAAGCCGAAGATAGAAACCTTGCTTTATAACAACTCTCGGAAAAACTAGAACAGCTACAACAGCACCAATTCAGAATGGAGTCTCTGTGACCCAATGTCTCCCCACTAGGCCCCACCTTTTATTTTCTTTTTCTTTTTTCTTTTCTTTTCTTTTCTTTTCTTTTCTTTTCTTTTCTTTTCTTTTCTTTTCTTTTCTTTTCTTTTCTTTTCTTTTCTTTTCTTTTTCTTTTCTTTCTTTCTTTCTTTCTTTCTTTTTTCTTTCTTTCTTCTTCTTTTTTTGGTGTGTGTGTGTGTGACATTCTTTTTAGTTAAAGAAAAATGTTTTTAAGGGACCAGCAGTTAGCGTAATGGCTATGTCACTGAACTCCCATGTAGTCGACTGCAGTTCGAGTCCTAGATCCGGTGGCTTAAACTCACACTGGGCGTGTGTGTGTGTGTGCCCAAGATCCCTAGAGGAGAATGGAGGTGAAGGGGTTGCTGCGTGGCCATCTCCCCTGGGGAGTGATTTCTTGCTTTCTGTCTCTCTGTCTCTCTCTGTCTCTCTGGCGAGCGCACACGCCCTGTAGCAAAAATCTCTCAAAAAAAAATTTTTTTAAAGAGATTTTTTGCCATAGGGCACATGCGCTCTCCAGGGAGATAGAGACGTAGAGACGGAAAGCGAGAAATCACCCCCCAAGGAGGATGGCCACGTCACAACCCCTTCTCCTCCATTCTCCTCTCAGGATTTTGGGTACGCACACACGTGCCCAGCCTGAGTTTTCTTTTTGTTTGTTTTTGTTTTGAGAGGGTTTTTTTTGCTATAGGGCGCGTGCGCTCGCCTGACAGACAGAGAGAGACAGAGAGACAGAAAGCGAGAAATCATCCCCCCAGGGGAGATGGCCACGCCGCAATCCCGGCGTGAATTTTAAGCCACCGGGTCCGGGACGCGAACCACGGTCGACTACGTGGGAGTCCAGCGACATAGCCATTACGCTAACTGCTGGTCCCGCCCAGCCTGAGTTTTAAGCCAGGACTCCAACCACAGTCCACTACAAGGGAGTTCAGTGACATAACCATTATGCCATCTGCTGTTCCTCTTTTTTTTTTTT
Organism: Tupaia tana; assembly: GCA_026018925.1. Lineage (NCBI taxonomy): Eukaryota > Metazoa > Chordata > Mammalia > Scandentia > Tupaiidae > Tupaia > Tupaia tana. The sequence goes on along the minus strand of JAKSZU010000003.1, from coordinate 173,440,778 downwards.
TTTCCCCAGAGGTTTTTGCTATAGGATGCATGCACTCACCAGAAAGACAGAGAGAGACAGAGAGACAGAAAGAGAGAAATCACCCCCCAGGGAGGATGGCCACACTGCAATCCCTTCTCCATTCTCCTCTTGGGATCTTGGGCAGGCACACACACACGCCTGGCGTGAATTTAAGCCACCGGGTCCGGGACTTGAATTACTGTCGACTACCTGGGAGTCCAGTGACATAGCCATTATGCCAACTGCTGGTCCCCCTCCTTTTTTGTTTTAAATTTTTTCAGAAGGCATGTGCTCTTGCCAGAGAGATACAGGGAGAAAGAGAAAGTGAGAAATAACCCTCCCGGGAAGATGGCCATGCCACAATCCATTCTCCTCAATTTTCTCAGGATTTTGGCCACACATGCACAAGTACCTGGTGTATTTTTCAAGCTGCTGGGTCCAGGACTCGAACTGCTCAATGGTCCATGTGGGACCCAGCTGTCTTAACCAACATGCCACCTGCTGCCCTGGGGCTCCTGCTTCTAATATTGCCACAGGGGGACCAAGCCTCAACATGAGTTTTGGTAAGGACCAACCATATCCAAATTTTAGCAATGGTTTAATTCCAATTCACCCAATGAGCTAGTAACAAAGTTCAGATCAGTATTTGAGTTTTCTGACGCCCCAACCAATGTTCTTTTATTATTATTATTATTATTTAACTTTATTCATTGTCATTTTTATCTTTTTTTTTTATTTTTTGAAGTTGACTAGAGACAGACAAACAGAGAAGGAAAGTGAGAAAGCAGGCTGCCAGGTCCAGGACTCAAACCGTGGTCAGCCATGGGGGAGTCCAGCCGCTTTAACCACCATGTCATCCACTGGCCCACCAACCAACATTCTTAACTGTGTCTCTCCTTTGCATTATGTGTAGGTGATCCCTTAAAATTTCCCCTGGAACAGGAAAAGTTCAATTACAGAGACTCTGGGGTGTTTTGTCTGCAGAGTGTGGGGAGGGTTGGTTCCTAACCTTACTGAATGCCATCTTGTAGGCTTGTGGCAGAAACAAGAGATATTTCTTTAATTTCCCTGCATTAAATATAAAGCTAAACTTTTTAATATTTTTCTTTCTCTCTTTCCATGTATGCCAAGAATGTTTAGTGAAAAGCACATATAAGATGAATTGTGTTTCCACTGAAGTGTTATAAACGGTTAAGGTATTCTTACGTCTCCAGACTTGTGGATTCATTAGGACTAATAAGAAAATTTCAAATTTTGAGAACAAACTAATGATTGGTAGTAGGACTAGTTCTGAGACTTGGTGATGTAACATTTAGTTTTCTTTTAAACAATTTTTGCCAGAGGGTGTATTTGCTTGCGTACATGTGCCCATGCGAGTGAGGGAGAGAGAGAGAGAGAAAGCACTTCCCAAGGGAGATGGCTACAAGCAATCCCTTTTCCTCCATTTCGCCCTCCTTTCAAGATTTGGGACATGTAACCACATACACCTGGCCTCTTTTTTAAGCCACTAGGTCTGAGACTAGAACCCCATGGCTAGCCATGTGAGATCCAACCGCCTTAACCACCATGCCACTGGTTTACCTAACACTTAGTTTTTCTATATAGCTTTCCAATTTGTCATTGGAAAGCCCTTCGTATAGTGAGGAGCATGTGGGCCCTATTCAGATATATTAAGGCAACACTGAAAATTAGAGCTTGAGGGCCAGCCCTGTAACCCAGGGGTTAAGGGAGCTGAATACCACATAGCCAATCATGGTTCAAATCACAGCCTCGGTGGCTTGAAGAACAGGTTGGGCACATGTGCATATGTGTCCCAAATCCCAACATGATGGAGAAATGGAAGAGAAGGGATTGTAGAGTGACCATGCTCCACTGTGGGACGCTTTCTCGCTCTCCTTTTTTCTCTTCATTGTCAATATCCCTCTGCTAGTTAGTACACACATCCTCTGACAATTAAAGAACATTAGGGTTTGAAGTTCCTAGATAGCCTTGTGGGAGAAAACAGTTTTCACAAGAGAGCCTGATGACTTAATCTCATCCTATTGTCACTGTACCTACTTTGTCACAGTTAAGAATTAGGATACCTGAGTCATGTAAGGACAGAGAGATTTGGGCATAAGGAGGCTAAATACTGGTGTCGGGAGGGTGCTAGGAAGGATGGGGCTTTCTGCCTCTACCTCCCTCCCCACTGCTTTGTGAGGGGAGCAGAAAGGCACCTTTTTTTTTTTTTTTTTTTGACACTGACAACAAGTTTTTTTTTTTTTTACAGGCCCGTAATTGTTATTCAGATATCGTGATTATAAACTTTAGTCGCATATTTAAAAATATTTGGAGTCTACAATGTATTTGTACATCATCTAATGGTTCCAAAATATTTCATTTTGGGACCAGCAAGTAGTATGGTGACTAAGGCAGATGGATCCCACTTGGCCAACGGTGAGGTTCGAGTCCTGGACTTGGTGGCTTAGAAAACACACGAGGAGGATGTGCGTGTGTGCCCAAAATCCCAAGAGAAGATGTAATTCCCCAGGGAATGCTTCCTGATTTTCTCTCTCTCTCTCTTACTGGTGAGCACACATTTTCTATGGCAATTTTTTTTTTCCATTTCAGTTTGTTCTTTTCTTTTTAAAGAGATTTTTGTTATAGAGCTCATGCGTTCACCAGAGAAACTGAGAGAAACATAGAGACAGAAAGTGAGAAATCACCCCCAAGGGGGATGGCCACACTGCAATCCCTTCTCCGCTCTTCTCCTCTCGGGATTTTGGTCACACACACACACACACACACACACACACACATACACACAGCGCCCTGCATGAGTTTCAAGCCACCTGGTTTAAAACTCAAACCACGGTCAGCCATATGGGAGTCCGGCGCCTTAACTACTATGCCACTTGCTAGCCCCTCGATTTGTTCTCTAAGGAGGCTCAAATTCTATACATTTAATGGCCACTTAAATGGTTCAATTCAGTGATATTGAGCAATATGGATCACATTTCCCCTCAAAATACATTTTTTTATAAATAAGTTAAATTGGGAACCAGCAGTTAGCGTAATGGCTATGTCGCTGGACCCCACGTAATCGACCGCGGTTCGCGTCCCAGACCCGGTGGCTTAAAACTCACGCCGGGCGCGTGTGCGTGCTTGCCCAAGATCCCGAGAAGAGAATGGAGGAGAAGGGATTGCGGCATGACCATCTCCCCTGGGGGGTGATTTCTCGCTTTCTGTCTCTATGTCTCTCTCTGTCTGTCTGGCGAGCGCACGCGCCCTATAACGAAAAATCTCTCCAAAAAAAAAAAAAAAAAAGTTAAATTTATTTGAATTAATTTTTTATTATTAGACAGGAAACACAGTAACTTAAGAAAGAGTAATATATTCAGAGACTTAAGATTCATCTATGTTCTAAAGCTAAAACAAATATATAGATAAAAACATATATTTTGAAATATTAAAAATACCTGGAAGATTGGAATGTCCAGTTTTCAATTAATAACTTCGGCATTGTGTGTAGAAACATTAAGTAACAGCTTGTTCTCTCAGGAGGGAATTCACGCTTACTGAGTTCATCAGACTAATGTATAAAATTCCAATTCCAATATACCAATGATGAGAAACTGATGATTGTGGCTCAGGCCTGAGTCCTTGCATTAGCATAATAATGACCACATTTTCTCCCACTAGGCAGCTACATTTCTAACCATCTATGGGCCATAAAACAAGTCTCAATAAATCTAACAGGAAGGAAATCACACAAAGTGGTTTTTTCTGACCAAATTAAAAACAAATTACAGAGGGCCAGTCTGTGGTATGATGGTTAAGGCAGCTGGATCCCACATGGCCATCTGTGTGGTTCAAGTCACAGACCTGGCAGCTTGAGAAACAGGCCAGGTACGTGTGCGCGCATGCCCAAAATCCCAAGAGAATGGAGACGGGACTGTGGTGTGACCATTCTCCCTCCAAAGGTTGCTTGCTCACTCCCTACCCCTATCCTCCATCTGTCTCTGGAGAGTACATGTGCCCTCTAGCAATAAAAAAATAAATAAAAAGAAAGATCTCTAGTAAATCACTAAATACTTAGAAACTAAATAACATTCTTTCTATAACTTGAAGGTCAAAGAAGATAGCAAAAGGGAAATTAGAAAGCATTTAAAACTAAATGAAAAGGAAAACTGGCCAGCCAGGTAGCATGGTGGTTAAAGCAGCTGGATCCCATGTGGGGACTGCACAGTTCAAGTCCTGGACCTGGCAGCCAGATTCCACATAGCCTACTACATGGTTGAGTCCGGACTCAGCAGTTTGAGAACTATAATGGCTGTGTGTACCTGAGAGTCTACAGTCCTGAAAGGAGAGAAAGATGGAGGAGGACTGTGGTGTGACGGTTCCCCCATGGGGTGCTTTCTCCTCCCCCTTTTTCTCTGTCTCTGTATCTTTCTGGCACATGCATGTGCCCTCTAACAACAATAAATAAGCTCATGAAGAACCGAATTAAAGTACAAGCTTATTTGGGTTCAAAAAATTATAAAATCCATGCATAGCTTTTTTAATATGCATTTTCCATGTACTTTTTGAAGGCCCCTCAAAGATAAATTACACTTCATCAATATATAGATCTTCCATGACTCAAAGGACACTAGCAAGAAGGTGAAAAGACAACCCATAAAATAGAAGAAAATATTTGCTCTGTCTGTCTCTGGCAAGTGCACTCACCCTCTGACAAAAATAAGGGAAAAAATATATAGAGAAAATATTTGCAAGTCATATATCTGATAAGGGTCTAATATCCCTCATTTAAAACTCTTAAAACTCAACAACAAAAAGACAACAACCCAATTTAAAAATAGAAAAAAGCAGGGATCGGCAGGTGGTGTGGTGATTATAGGCACTGGACTCCCCCACATGGCTGACCGCGGTTCAAGTCTTGGACCTGGTGTCTTGCTTTCTCATTTTTCCTCTCTCTCTCTCTCTTTCTCTCTCTGATCAAACTGGAAAATAATAATAATAAATTTTTTAAAAGTTAAATAAAAGTTAAAAAAATAGACAAAGCATTTGAATATACATTTCTCCAAAAAAGATATACAAATGGCAAATAGGCACATGAAAAGTTGTTCAACATCAGTATCACAAGGCAAATGCAAATCAAATCCACAATGAGATACCACTCCACAGCCACTAAAATGACTACAATTTATATAAACCAAAATAAAGTGGGAATTAACAAGTGTTAGTGAAAAGGTAGAAAAAAATGGAACTTATGTACACTGCTTGTGCGATTATAAAATGGTATGGCCACTATGGAAAGCAGTTTGGCAATTGCTCAAAAGTTAAACAGGACCAGCCTTAGTAACACAGTTGGTAGTGCACTGATCTGTGGTTTTGGAAGCAACATGGCCAACCATTGTTTAGGATCCTGAGTTGACCTGAAACATGCTGGGCATGTGTGTACCCAAGATCATAATGGGCTGGAGGGCTGGGGCACAAGGATCACGGCATGATGGGACCCTGTTGAAAGTGCCTGTCTGTCTTTTTCTCACATGCATGTACACATTCCCTCTCATGAAAGAAAAAAAGTTAAACACAAGATTAGTATGGGATTTAGCAATTCTACTCCCTGCATATACTCAAAAGAATTGAAAACAACTGTTCAAATAAAAACTCACACACAAATATTTATAGCAGCACTACTCACAATAGCCAAAAGGTGGAAACAACCCAAATGTATATAATCCAATGAATGGATAAACAATATGTTTCAACATACAGTCACACATATAGTTACTATATATAGGACAGTTATCCCATAAGATTATAATGGAGCTGAAAAATTTCTGTCACCTAGTGATGTCAAAGCTGTGATAATACTGTAGTAAAATGCGTTACTCACATGGTTGTGGTAAGGCTGGTGTAAATAAACCTATCAGTCATATCAAAGTATAGCACATACAATTATGTACAGTATATAATATCTGATGATAATAAGCAACGGTGCCACCAATTTATGTATATATTATACCATACTTTTAAAAATAATTTTTTTGTTGTTATAGGGCGCATGCGCTCGCCAGACAGACAGAGAGAGACAGAGAGACAGAAAGCAAGAAATCACCCCCTAGGGGGGATGGCCACGCCGCAATCCCTTCTCCTCCATTCTCCTCTCGGGATCTTGGGCACGCACACACACGCGCCCGGCGTGAGTTTAAGCCACCGAATCCAGGACTCGAACCGTGGTCGAATACGTGGGAGTCCAGCGACATAGCCATTATGCTAACTGCTGGTCCCTAAAAATATTTTTTTTTTTTTGGAGAAGTTTTAGCTATAGGGCGCGTGCACTCGCCAGACAGACAGAGAGAGACATAGAGACAGAAAGCGAGAAATCACCCCCCAGGGGGGATAGTCACGCCGCAATCCCTTCTCCTCCATTCTCCTCTTGGGATCTTGGGCACGCACGCACACGCGCCCGGCGTGAGTTTTAAGCCACCGGGTTTGGGAAACGGACTGCGGTCGACTACGTGGGAGTCCAGCGACATAGCCATGACGCTAACTGCTGGTTCCCAATAATTTTTTTTTTCTTTTTTTTGAGAGGTTTTCGCTATAGGGCGCGTGCGCTCGCCAGACAGAGAGAGACATAGAGACAGAAAGCGAGAAATCACCCCCCATGGGGGATGGTCACGCCGCAATCCCTTCTCCTCCATTCTCCTCTCGGGATCTTGGGCATGCACGCACACGTGCCCTGCGTGAGTTTTAAGCCACCGGGTCCGGGATGCAAACCACGGTTGACTACGTGGGAGTCCAGCGACATAGCCATTACGCTAACTGCTGGTTCCCAATAATTTTTGAAGTTTATTTATTTCTTCCATGAGAAAGAGAGAGGGAAGAGAGATGAGATGAGAGAGAGAGAGAGACTCTGGTATGGTCTCCATGCCATGATCCACCCCGTCTTGGCTAGCCTGGATCACAAGTTTACGCATGAGAACCCAGCATGCTCACAGAGGTCCCAGTGTTGCAAACACAGGAGCTTTTCCATGTGGATACAGTTGCATTGCTGCTGCACCATCACCTAGCCCCTTTACTACACTTTTTATCATTTTAGAGTGTTCTACTTCTACAATACTTACTAAAAGAAAAAGTTTACTGTAAAACAATATGCCCTGTTATACTGGTAACAAACACCCTCACACACCTCTTGTTTACAAGTCTCTTGATTGCATAATTTTCTCTTGTGTTTGATTTAATAGTACTGTTTTGTTCATCATGGCACTTCAGTGGAATAAGCTGTAGAGATGGGAGACAGTGACACTGTGACACTGGGTAGGCCTAGGCTAACGTGTGTTTGTGTCTTAGTTTTTAACCAAAAAAACAGAAGTTTAAAGATTAAAAAAAAAAAAAAACTTACAAAAGTATAAGCATATAAAGAAAATCTTTTTGTATAGCTGTACAATATATTTAAGCTAAGTATTATAACAAAAAGGTAAAAAAAAAAAAAATGGGGGCCAGCAGGTGGCATGGTAGTTAAGGCGCTAGACCCTCACACAGTTAAAATCATGGTTCAAGTCCTGGTCCTGGCAGCTTGCTTTCTTACTTTCCCTCTCTCTCTTTCTGTCTCTCTCTGGTGAGCACACATACCCTATTGCAAATTAATAATAATAATAGTAATAAATAAAATAAAATAAATAACTCTAAAAAATTTAAAAAGTAAAAACAACAAAAAACAAACAAACCAAAAACCAAGAGGAAGTTCATTAAGTTAAAAAGTTACTGGCCAGTAGGTAGCACAGTGGTTAAAGTGTTGGATTCCATGTGACCAACTGTGCAGTCTTGAGTCCTGGACCCGCCAGCTTGGAAAACATGGTGGGTACATGTGTATGCATCTCCAAAATCCTAAGAGGAGAATAGAGGAGAAGGGCTGTGGCATGGCCATCCCCCCTGGGGGTAATTTCTCACTTTCCTTCTCTCTCTGTCTCTGTCTCTCAGGTGAGTACACACAACCTATGGCAAAAATCTACAAAAGAAAAAAAGTTACAGTACACAAACATTATTATTGAAGAAAAATATTATTTTTTATAAATAGTGTAGCCAAGTGTATAGTGTTCATAAAGTCTATAGTAGTATACAGTAGTGTCCTGGACCCTCACAATCACTCACAACTCACTCACTGACTCACTCAGAGCAACTTCCAATCCTGAAAGCTCCAGTCATGGAAAGTGGCCCATATACGTATGTCATTTTTTATCTTTTATACCATATATGTTTACTATGCCTTTTCTATGTTCAGATACATAAACACTGACCACTGTTCCACTTGCCTACAGTATTCAGTACAGTACCGTGTTACACAGGATTATAGTCTAGGAGCTACGGGCCATACCATATAGCCTAGGTGAGTACTAGGCTATACCATCTACATTTATGCAAGTACATTCTTTGGTATTCACACAACAAAATCAAATAACAGCATATCTCTCAGAATGTATACACATATGACTCTGTGTGTATGTATGTGTAACAGAATATCATTCTGCCATAAAAGGAAAGAAGTAGTGACACATACGATGACATGGATAAACCTAGAAAACACTATGCTAGGTGAAAGAAGCCAGACACAAAAGGCCACATATTATTGCATGATTCCATTTATATAAAATATCCAGAACTGGCAAATCTATAGAAATAGAAATCAGATTTGTGGTTGCCGGAGACAGGAGGATATAGGTATGGGGAGTGAATGTTTAATAGTTACAGTTTTTGGAATATGAAAATGTTCTAGAGCTAAATAATGGTGTTGGTTGATAGGGATATATTAACATAAGTGTGCAAGATTTTTACACTTAAAATGTAAAATATGGGGGACCAACAGTTGGCATAATGGCTATGTCGGTGGACTTCCATGTAATCAACCACGGTTTGAGTCCCGGACCCGGTGGCATAAACTCTCGCCAGGCATGTGTGCGTGTGTGCCCAAGATCCCGAGAGGAGAATGGAGGAGAAGGGATTGTGGCGTGGCTATCCCCCCTGGGGGTGATTTCTCACTTTCTATCTCTCTGTCTTTTGCTTTCTGTCTCTCTGTCTTTCTGGCAAGCGCACGTGCCCTATACAGAAACCTCTCAAAAAACAAACAAACAAAAAAAAAAACCATCAACAACAACAAAAAACTAAAATATTGCTAAAAGATATTAAAGACCTAAAGAAATAGAGAAATATATGATACATGTCAAAGGATTTTATACCTTTTCTTTCTGTTTTTTAGATTTTTGACATAGGGCATGTGCACTTGTTAGAGAGAGACAGAAGCAGAGGGAAAATGAAAGTGAGAAAGTGGCATGGCCATCCCCCCCCCCACCATTCCCCGGTGGGGGGGAATGCCCATGCCACAATCCCTTCTCTATTCTCCTCTCAGGATTTGGGGCATGCACACACAGGTGCCTGGTATGTTTCTCAAGCTGTGGGGTTCAGGACTTGAACAGCAGAGTTAGCTATGTGGGATCCAGTGCTCCAATTACCATGCCAACTGCGGGCCCAAGACTGAATATCTTTAAAGTGTCAGTTCTGTCAAAATGATCTATAACAGATATTCAATGCAAGATTTCCCAAGGCAGCCCTATTGACTTGTTGGGCCAGATAGTTCTTTGTGGTAGAAGCCTATACTGTGCATTGTAGGGTGTTTAATAGCATCCACAGCCCCTACTCACTAGATTCCAGTAGCACATCTCCAGTTGTGACTCAAAGTGTCTCTATACATTGCCTAATATTCCCTTGGGCATGAAATTGTACTTTATTAAGAACCACCGATTCGTGCTTTTTTTTTTTTTTTCTGATAGTACCAGGCTCCAATTGCTGGCGCTCTTTCCCACAGCGGCTACCCAACTGCCAGAGAGAGTGCATCCCATGGGTTTTGGAGATCTGAAAATCCCCACCAGCCTCCAGGTGCTCAACGATTACCTGGCCGACAAGAGCTACATCGAGGGGTATGTTCCATCATAAGTGGATGTGGCAGTATTTAAACCAGTCTCTAGCCCACTGTCAGCCGACTTGTGTCATGCCCTCCATTGGTATAATCACATCAAGTCTTATGAGAAGGAAAAGGCCAGCCCTTCTGGAGTGAAGAAAGCTTTGGTCAAGTATGGCCCTGTCAATGTGGAAGACACTACAGGAAGAAAAGTTTCCGAGGGTAAAGATGAGGATGATGACATTGATCTCTTTGGATCTGATGAGGAGGAGGAAAGTGAAGAAGTAAAGAGGCTAAGGGAAGAATACCTTGCATAGTATGAGTCAAAGAAAGCTAAAAAGCCTGCACTAGTTGCCAAGTCTTCCATCTTGTTAGATGTGAAGCCTTGGGATGATGAGACAGACGTGGCAAAATTAGAGAAGTGCGTCAGAAGCATTCAAGCAGATGGCTTGGTCTGGGGCTCCTCTAAATTAGTTCCAGTGGGATATGGAATTAAAAAACTTCAAATACAGTGTGTAGTTGAAGATGATAAGATTGAAACAGACATGCTGGAGGAGCAGATCACTGCTTTCAAGGACTATCTGCAGTTCATGGATGTGGCTGCCTCCAACAAGATCTAAAATCCATCCTGGATTGTTGCGCTTAAATAAAGGCTTGAAGAATTAAAAATAAATAAATAAAGAGAAAGAACCACTGATTCAATGCAATTTCTAATTATAGAAATTTGCAAGTTGATTCTAAAATTTAGATAGAAATGCAAAAGACCTAGAAAAGCCAGAACAAGTTTTGAAAAACAAGAATATAGTTGGAGGACTGACACTATCTGTCTTCAAGATTAATTAGAAAGTTACAGAAATCGAGATATGTGGTATCAACAGAAACAGGTTCAATGGAATGGAATAGAGTCCAGAAATAGGACCACAGAAATATAGCTAATTAATTTCTTGACCAAGTATCCTAGTAACTAGGAACAATACATAATTTTTTCCAACAAATGATGCTAGAATAATTAGATACTCATATGCAAACAAACACTCAATTCTTATTTTACAGCATATAAATAGTAATGTGAAATGGGTCATAGACCTAAATGTAACAGCTAAACTTCTGGAGGAAAAATAAAGATAACATTAGTGACCTTATAATTAGGCAGAAATTTCTTAAATAAAACAGAAAAAACATGAAAAAAAATAAATCAGACTACATTTATTTCCCAAGTCTGTAGTAATAAATTACTCCAAATAGAGCAGTTTAAAACAATAGAACTCTCAAAGTTCCAGGGGCCAGCGGTTTGAAACCAAGGTAAGGGCAGGGACACATTCCCTTTGAAGACTCTAGGGGAGAATCCTTCCTTACTGCTTCCAGCTTCTGGTGGCTCCGGTGTTCCGTGGCTGGAGGTACCACAGCTGCAGGCCCTGCGTTCACCTTCACAGGGCTTTCTTCCCTGAGTCTTTGTGTGTACCTCTTCTGTCTCTTATAAGGACATTATCATTGGATTTAGGGCTCACCCTGATCCAGCATGATCCTATCTCAATCCTTACCTTAATTACGTCTGCAAAGACCCTATTTCCTAATAAGGTCACTTTATGAGGTTCTGGGTAGACATGAATTTGGGAGCATACTCTTCAACCCACTACATCAACTTCATCAAAAATTTAAAATTTTTGTTTTAAAAGACACACATAAAAGAAAGAAAAGACAGTAGAGAAACTGGAAAAATATTTATGAAACAAAAGATAAGCACTTTTATCCAGAATATATAGAGAACTCTTACAAACCTATAATAATATGACCAAAATGATAATAACAATAATAATAATAAAAAGATCAAAGATTTAAACATACACTTTTCTCAAAAATGATTTATAAAAAAATATGCTTATGGGACCAGCAAATGGCATGATGGTTAAGGTGCTGAGCTCCCACATGGTTGACAGTGGTTTAAGTCCTGGACCTGGCAGCTTGCTTTCTCAGTTTCCCTTTCTCTCTATCTCTCTCTGGTCAAATTAAAAAATAATAATAAATAAGTAAAATTGAACAAATAACTTTAAAAAACTTGTCTAAAAATGAGCTTATGAAGATATTCAACAGTGTTAATCATTAAAGAAATGTAAACTGAGACTTTATTGAATATAAAAAGTTAAAATGCAAGAAGACAAGAGAATCTAATGTGGTCAAGCTGGCTAAATTGCATTAATTTATTATAAGAGTTTTTTAAAATGAGCCTTAATATTATGAGTAAACTGAAATTTAGAAAAATTCAGAAAAATTCTAGAAAAAAATAGAATTTGGTTTTATTCTTTACTGATTAATTGTGAAACAATCTTGGAATAATCTCTAAATTAAAACAAAATTACTTTTCTTGGGAACCAGCAGTTAGCGTAATGGCTATGTCGCTGGACTCCCACGTAGTCGACCGCGGTTCGCGTCTCGAACCCGGTGGCTTACAACTCACGCCGGGCGCGTGTGCGTGCGTGCCCAAGATCCCGAGAGGAGAATGGAGGAGAAGGGATTGCGGCGTGACCATCCCCCCTGGGGGGTGATTTCTCGCTTTCTGTCTCTATGTCTCTCTCTGTCTGTCTGGCGAGCGCACGCGCCCTATAGTGAAAAACCTCTCCAAAAAAAGAAAAAAAAAAAAAAAAAATTACTTTTCTTAACAAAAATGTTTCATATCTTTACCAAAAATATATCTTTTATCCTTTGTGTACTCTGAATATAGAGTTGTTTCTCCTATTATTCTAGCCAGTTTACTTAATTAGAATCCTTAACTCTTGGTATCAGCAGATGGTGTAATGGTTACATCACTGGACTTCCACACAGTTGACCACGGTTCAAGTCCCAGACCTGGAGGCTTCACACTCACATTGGGCACCTGTGCATGTGTGCCCAAGATCCTGAGAGAAGAATGGGGGAGAAGTGATTGTGGCATGGCCATCTCCCTGGGGGTGATTTCTTGCTTTCTTTCTCCCTGTCTCACTGGTGAGTGCACATACCCTATAGCAAAAATCTCTCTTAAAAAAAAAAAAAGAAAGAAATACAAACGTCCTCATAGTATAATTTTTCAATGGGGCATAGAACATGTTTATTGTTAACAAATGCAAGCATCTTTTGTTCCCCCTCAATAAGAAGCCAAATATATAAGCTTAAACTTATATTCAGTAATTAATGTTTCTACATTATACAGTATTTGGAAATAATCTAGATGTTTAATGAATATCCACCATTTAACTTAGTATAACTTTAGGTTTAATTTATCAAAATGATTTTGTAAACTATTCTTAAAGAGATACATTTTATCAAACATAATCATTGTTGAAAAGTTTTATGAACTTTTATCCCATTTACATTTATTTTCATTTTTCTGTGAACATCTTTTTTTCAAGTTTTGCTAGAAGACACATGTGCTTCCCACAGAGCTACAGAGAGACAGAGGGAAAGTGAGAAATCACTCCCCACCCCAGGGGAAGACCACGCTGTATTCCCTTCTCCATTTTTCTCTTCAGATTTTGGGCACGCATGTGCAAGTGCCTGGTGTGATTTTCAAGTCACAGTAGGACATGTGGACATGTAGGACATCCAGCCCCTTAACCACCATGCTACAGTAGGCTGATTCACTTTTTAAGATTTTTTAAATTTTATGATTTCTTATTTATATTCAATTATTGTACATCTCTATAGCACACAATACGGTTTTTCAAAGTATGCATGCAGTATGTGATGATCAAATCAAGGATATTACCATGTACATCATTTTCAATGGAGAACTTTACATTCTTACTTCTGTTAAGTGTTTCTTCCCTGAGCCCCTCCCACCCACTCTCTACCATTCACTCCTTTCCCATACAGTCTCTGGTATCTACACCTGCTGTTTCTATTATTTTATCTTTGGAATCCTACTTATATTTACATTTGTTAATTTGCTTTCTTTGAACAAATATGTTTGAATTCATCATGAAAACTTCATGAGACAGTGAACGAAGCTAGTCATCATCTTATTTTTCTTGTACATAAATGAGGCAAAACCTTTAAAAATCACAGAAGCAAAGACTCTAAAAGTTAAAGTGTATAGCTCTTTTCAACTTTTTCTTTTTCACTGTTATGTTTGAAATATATGAAGCAATTTGTTTTTACTGCACATTTTGTTTTTAGGTTAAATTTATCAATTTACAAAGTTAAGCATAGCTTTTTGACTAGTAAACCAGGTATAAGAAACTTTATATATGCATTATATTTCATGTTGACAATACTACACACATACCTGTTTTAATTAAACCAACAAACTCAAGTAGCTTTGATAGTTATCAAAAATTATTCCAGATCATGTGAACTTGGAAAACATTTAAGTTAGTTTTTTATTTTTCTGAAAGATGCTTTGTTTCTATAAGTGTTTATTATTTTCTTTCTTTAAGCCAAACTTCCCAGTAGGAGCTCTTTCTCAAAAAAACAAAAAAATTTTTTAAGGCTTTCAGATACTAAAGTCCAAATCTCCAAAAAGCCAAAGAGATGCTCACTTTATTTTCATTGTTTTTAGTTTTTGTAGTTTGCTATTGGGCATATGTGTTCTCCAGAGACTGGAGACCCCATGAGGGATACCACTCTGCAATACCTTCTCCTCCATTCTCCTCTTGGAATTTTGGGCGCGCGCGCACACGCACACACACACACACACACACACACACGTGCCCAGCATGTTTTTTAAGCCTGTAGGTCTGGGACTTGAACCACACAGTTAACTGTGTCAGATCCAGCCACTTAACCTCATTGCCACCTTGTGGCCCTATATGCCCACTTTAATTGTGACTCAAAACCAATAAATCTTTTTAAAGATATACCATGGTGTAAGAGGCATTTTCTTTAGGATACTCTGTCTTTCAAGATCCAAGATCTGAAGTTTCTCCCAGAGACAGCCCAAGAAAGCAAAAACCCTCAGTGTTAGCAAGGCAATGAAGATTGATACAATTAAAACAAACTCCCCTAAGAGCTGGCACTGCCTCCTAGTTAGCTGGCTAGCTGCCTGACGCTAGTCCAACAATCTGCACTCCCCTGGCAGTCCAGAGAGAATATCCTCACTCAGCACAAAACCACACTCTTAAGACGTACAACAAGATAAAGGAATATCTTAATATAGTTTTTCTCCTATGACAAATTATACCAAGGCAGAGAAAAGGAAAACTGGACTATTCCTGCGGATCAATAACCTATGGATTTCCAAAACCTAATGCACAAGAATCATAATCCAAAGAACCAATCCTTACAAATGTGTTTTCTCCTGGCAATCCAAATTTAGAAAAGAAAGGACAAGGAAAATTTTCTAACCTTCATTTCTCAACAGAGCATCCCACAGAGATCCAGGAGAACTGACTTTGGTTAGAATCCCTATCTTCTGTGAGTTTTTGTCAGGGTCCCATCTGCAGGCTCCAGAGCAAGAAACATGTCCCCGCCTTTTAGCATCCCATCCTTGTCGCCAGGAAGTGTACGGGCAAAAATATTCCACCTCCATCTTTTTAGGGCCCCAGCTGGGTCAACAAGTTGATATAACATGGATTAACAGAAGAAAGCATGTTCAAAGTTTTCCATGGCATGAGAGCCCTTAAAAAGAAATGAAGACCCAAAGAAATAGAGTCAGTTACTGAGTATTAACAATATACTGAACTGAACAGAGAGTAGTAAATTTTGAAAAAGTGGTAAGGTAAAGGGGCTTGAGCTAGGATAGTTAATGGGGCAGAGAAGTATTTAGAAAGATAAGATTTGTATGGAATTCCTTAAGTCTCAACCTTCTCATCCTCAGTGATAAGGATGTTGCATCTTTCTGGTGTAAGGAGAATTTCTTCTGCTTTTAAGAAACGGCATGAAGGTCAAAGTGATCTTCTTGTACCTGCTGTTTTTCAAGCCTGCACTTATATAATAAATGTGCCAGAAAAGCATATTTTGACCCACTTTTATTTGTTTATATTTTGGGGCACTTTGAAAATTTTATAGAAAAATGAAATTAAAGTGTAAGATAATTTTCATGAAGAAAACCCTGTAAATCTACACATAATTTTTCCACAGTCAATACATGGTTTCCTTTCTTATGAGTTTTTTCTTTTTTTCTTTCTTTCTTTTCTTTTTTTTTTTTTTTTTTTTTTGAGAGGTTTTTTGCTATAGGGCACATGCGCTCGCCAGACAGACAAAGAGAGACAGAGACAGAAAGCGAGAAATCACCCCCCAGGGGAGATGGCCACGCCGCAATCCCTTCTCCTCCATTCTCCTCTCGGGATCTTGGGCACGCACGCACACGCGCCCGGCGTGAGTTTTAAGCCACCGGGTTGAACCGCGATCGACTACATGGGAGTCCAGCAACATAGCCAGAACGCTAACTGCTGGTCCCTCCTATGAGTTTTTTGAAGATCCTTTGTACATAGTTTTCGTAATTTCTATACTGACTTTTGTAATACCTTTTTTTTTTTTTTTTTTTTTTGCTTTTGTGACTATCATTAGCTCCATGTAGGCGAAATAACAGTACTTTTTAAAGGGTTATTGTAAGGATAAAAGTTGGCAAAATTGGGGACCAGCAGGTGAGGTGGTGGTGGTTAAGGTGCTGGACACTCCCACATGGCTGACCACAGTTCTAGTCCCAGACCTGGTGGCTTGCTTTCTCACCTTCTCTCTCTGTGTTTCTCTCTGGTTAAATTAAAATAAAATGAATGAATAAATAAAATTAAAACAATTCTTTAAAAAAACGAGTTGGCAAAATTAAGTTGAAGGATATTTAATATAATTCAGTTATCTACTTTTTCATTTGCCAATGTTGAAAGTTATAAAAACATATAAATCAATATACTGTTTTTATAACCTAATTTATAGTAATACAATGTCATGTGTAACCAAATTATAAACTATTTATAAAGCAAAGAATATCATACAATTTATAGTAATGCAATGTCATGTGTAACCGAATTATAAACTATTTATAAAGCAAAGACTATGATACAATTTACCAAAGGAAAATCATGATTGTGTCTATATGCATGTATCAAACTCTGCAGCCCAGTTTTGTTTTTTTTTGTTTTTTTTTTTTTTAGTTTTGCTAGAGGGTATGTGAGTTCACTAGAGACAGAGAGAGAGAAAATGAGAAATCAACCTCCCAGAGGGGATTGTCATGCCTCAATTCCTTCTCCTCCATTCTCCTCTCAGAACTTAGGGCACACCCACATACATGCCTGGCATGTTATTCAAGCTACTGTGTCTGGGACTCAAACCACCAATGAGGCCATGTGGGATCTAATCACCTTAACCACCACACCACTGACTGGCCCACAGTCTAGTTTTTGATAATAAGTAAACAAATTGTAGATATAAAAATCCTAAGCAGAATCACTAATTTTATTAAACATCATAATAAAACTTTTCCCATGGATTTAAGGAAATAGACTGCAAAAATTAATTGATCTGGCATTTAACATATATTTATGCTTTTCTTAATGGAAAATAGATAATATTCAGTAAAATAAAATTCAGTAAGAAGAACTGGCTAATATTGAAAAAATATTGTTCTATGATTTGTTACAAATATTTAGAAATTATCTTATTGAAAAACACATACCAAATTTGAAAAAGATCATGTGAAAAAAATCCTTAACGATTTGTTTTAGGCAGAGTCATGAAAAACTTGCTAATCCTACAAAATATTTTAGGTATATTAGAAATAATCAACTGCTTTGGCCATTTCAGCATCCTTCTTCCCTATTGATGACATGATTTGAGGTGAGTACTGAGAATAGCTGAAAAGAATTATATTTAACTATGTGAACTATTTAACTATTGTCTAGTATTTTAAAACAGTTACACTGTCTGTACTGGCTTTCTGAAGATCCGTGCCTTCTTTGTTAATTCTTAGAGAATGAAAAGCCCTTATTTCTGCCGCCCCACTGAACCATTTTATTCAGACCACATGAGCCAAAATATACCTTTACCAAAGCCAAGTCTCACTCTTAATAGAGTATGCAAAGCAAAGAAAAAGGCTGGTTCCTAGTTAATCATTAAAGGAGATGTCCCTTTTGTTTGATGTCTCGTTGGATATTATTCACCAGATGGTACCACACAATCAGATTTGGGATGAATAATGAGGATGCTTTTCTTTTTGCAAGAAAATGGCTATCATGAACACAGTTGACAATCATAAACATAGTTGCTTTCTCAAGCAGATTAGTTCCAGGAAAGAGGACACATAGAAGTTTAGGATCAGAAAACCGATTTCCTCAAAGCTATATACATAAGTAAGCACTTCTTGAAAAGCATTTTATACTCATAGCCATATGAGAAACCCTGGTTTGGAGACCACTGGGGTAGATTAAAAAAAAATGGCTTCATGTGCCTTAAGAAAATGTTGCCATCTAGTGGTAGCTACTCAAGTCATAGACACAGAACCTAAGGGTTTCCTTGAAATTTTGGAGGACATCTCTGTCCAATTTAGCCTCAAGTAACAAAATACCTTGCTTTTATATTGTATAATACTGTATTCTTAACATTGTGCTTTCTACATATATTATGTCATTTAATGTTCCAAGCAAGCCCTTGAGGAGGTGATGCCGTTTCTTTCTACAGATGAAGCAACTGAAGATCAGAGAAGGTGACTTATCCAAGATCATATTTTCACTTATTCATTTTAGATCTATTTATCATGCACTATTACATGACTAACGTTATCCTAGGCCTGGAGTAAGGGCATGAGTTATAGATAAATTCAAAGATGACTAAGGCGGGGCCAGCAGGTGGTGTAGTGGTTAAGGCCCTGGACTCCCATGATTTGAGTTCCAGATCCAGCACCTTGAAACTTACGCTGGTCGCATGTGCATGTGTGCCCCAAATCCTGAGATGAGATTGGAGGAGAAGGGATTGCAGAGTGGTCTTCCTCTGTGGCAGAGTGGGGGAGCAGTGAGGGAGGTGATTTCTCATTTTTCTCTCTCTCTGGTAAGTGCACATACTCTATAGCAAAACTCTCTTCTCTCTCTAAAAAAAAAAAAAAAAAAAAAAAAAAGATGACTAAGGCACAAGACCTCAAATCATTCACGATCTAATAGGGATATAAAATTATGGATAGTAGGATCAGGATTTGCATTTAGGACTACTAATGTGTATCTGTTCTTCTCGTGGTGTAAACACAAATGTCATCAGAGTGTTTGGGTGACCACCGAGTCCTTGCTCTATTGAATGAGCTCAGTTATGAAGGAAGGTGGTTTCCAAGCACAATGACTCACTAGATTAAAATGTCAATTGGACATAGTGCTTGCCTTTCCCTCCCCTTCTAATCGGCTACTTGTAATCTGCTGTGGGCTTGAAAACCAGATAAGGAAATTTATTAAAAGAGTACTTAACATGAAGGTAAATGACCTAAATGAAAATCCCAGAAACTCCCCGAGGAGCATGGTGTAAAAGCTTTAGAGTATAGACTTCATGACATCTATTTTGGCCATTCTTGGAACTTTCTTCAGATGCTTTCTCTGAGCTTTGGCCAGGCTGAGCTGGCCATGAGTTCTGAGTGGGCAGTTTTATAGTAGAATAGATAATTGTGCCGTACAAACACAATGAATTAGGAAAAACCCACATCTTTATCATGGCATGCCGGCCTGCCCAGCCTCATGCTTACTCTCTCCCCTAACACAGCGCACTGCAGAAATTGACTTTCAGTTTATTGAACATTGCAAGTTCTTGCCTAATATAGGCCTTTGTATTTTTTTTTTTTTTTTTTTTTTTTGGAGAGGTTTTCACTATAGGGCACATGCGCTCACCAGACAGACAGAGAGAGACATAGAGACAGAAAGCAAGAAATCATCACCCCCAGGGGGGATGGCCACACCGCAATCCCTTCTCCTCCATTCTCCTCTCGGGATCTTGGGCACGTACACACACGCGCCCGGCGTGAGTTTTAAGCCACCGGGTCCGGGACGCGAACTGCGGTCGACTACGTGGGAGTCCAGCGACATAGCCATTATGCTAACTGCTGGTTCCCTAGGCCTTTGTATTATTTTCCCCTCTCCCCTACTCCTCTTTTCCTTTCTTTCCTTTTCTTGCCAGTGGGTGTTTGTGTTCACCAGAGAGAGAGAAAGCATCTCCCAATGAGGTGCAGTCAAGCTGCAAGTTTCTCCCCTCCGTTTCTCCATCCCATCAGGATGTGGGGCATGAATGCATACGCCCAATGTGTTTTTTCGTGCTGCCAGGACTGAGATTCAAACCTCCACTGCCCATGTGGGCTCTACCTGCCAGTGCACATCACCTAACTGCTGCGTTACAGGGCTGGCCCTCTTCCCTACTCTTCATTTCATCTGTAAGAATTCAGTTCAGGTGTTACCAACACCAAATTTGTGGTCCTTTTTAAAGAATTAATTTTATTTTCATTAATTTATTTTAAAAATTTGCTATAGGAGACATGAGCTCACCAGAGAGAGGGAGAGAGAAAGCCACCAGGTCCGAAACTTGAACTGCGGGGCCAGGTGGGGGAGTCCGGCACCTTCACTACTACACCACCTGCTGGCCCCTTATGGACACTTTCTCCGTGAGCTGAACTGTGAGCACAACTCACCTTCTCACTGATACAATTTCGTCTATAGTATTTATTGTCCATCTTCCCTCACTGAAACAAGAGCTTTGTGAGGACAGGTGTGGTGTCTGTTGGCTCATTTCTCCACCCCTTACCACCTAGGACTGAGCTTGGCACATGTTAAGTGCTTGATAGCTATCTGTGAGTGAACTGAATGAAAACTCTTTCTCTCTTTGTCTCAGAAGCTATTCCCAATAAACACAGCCAGACTGGCCTGGTTTTCTTAAGTAGGTTCTGACAGTTTTACTTGGCTACGTATGAATCAGGACTGCTGTGTGCATTTGTTCCAGGAAATGGACTTCAAGTCACCTTCCCAGGACCTAAGCTTTTCTGGGACAGGAAATCAGGCATTAATTAGGTACATTAAGTCAGGGTTTCCTAACTCTCCACTGCCATATATTTGCTAACTCTGTTGGGCAGGATACTGGGTAATGAGGTCACGGTCTTGTTCAAATACCATGTTAGCTTTCCTCTGTTTCTGGCCACAAACTGCACCCCTGTGAGAAGCTAACTCTCTGGCCTGTGTGCAGCAGGTCACCACAGGAGGGTGGCCCTGGGGAGGGTGGAGCTTCCCTCACCCACCCCTCCACACTCCTGGATAAACAATGCCAAGTTCATCCCCCGCTGGTATTTAGTCAAGGGTGTGGATGCTTTGTGAAAAGAACTAACTATATCCTGTGAAGTGCTGAAAATGTACTGCCTAGTCACTGATTTCTTTTCTTTCCTTTTTCACTATAGATTATGTGCACTTGCCAGAGAGAAACAGAGAAAGAGAGAAGTGAGAAATTACCCCATCAGGAGGATGGTCATACTGTAATCCCTTTCCTTTTAGTCTCCTCCCAGGATTTTGGGCACACACCTACACATGCCTGGCATGATTTTCAAGGTGCTGGATCTGGGACTAAAACTGACGTTAGCCATATGGGATCCAGTTCCTTACACTCCATGCTACCTGCTAGCCCTGAGTCACCAACTTCTAACGAGAGGCATGGCAACTAGGAAAGAGCAAGGTCACTTGGTCCAGGGTCTCAGGAGACAATCGTGAAGGTGTAGCTGGTATACAGCAATACCCCAGTCATCCCCCATCCCTGTGCTGCCCTCTCAGAGGGAGGTGGGGTGGGGCTGAACACTGTTCTCACTAGGGACTAACAGCCAGCACGCCATTCCCACCCCCAGCGCAGCCAGTCTTCCTAACAGTGGTTGCCTGCATCCTGCTCGTCCACTGCTGCCTTTCTCCTCACTACCTCAGAACCTGCCTTCCCGCGTCTATCCCATATCCTCTCTTCCCTACTCACCACAGTCCACTTTTCAGTTCTTTGAATATGATGAGTATTTCCCACTCCAGATGTCCGCACATGCTGTTCTGTCCCTACCCCCGTGGAAATGACACTTCCCTCAACTAGCATTCTCCTACTGCTTCCTTTTGTTTTCACCTATGAGTAACAGTCCAAACTACACTTGCCAGTTAATTAAATGTACAGATTAATGCAAGGAGAATTGAAGATTTGTGATTGTTGTCCTAGCTGAAGACAAGGTAGAACTTTCCATTTGTTCAAATCTTTATTTTTGTTTCTGGGAGCATTTTAAGGTTTTCAACCTTAAGATATAGATCTTGTGTGTTCTTTGCAAGTTTATTCCTGGGAATTTACCTTCTTTGTTGCTATTTTAAATAGTGTCTTTCCCTACTATACATAATTTATTGCTATTTATGTACCTAACTGGTTTTCATTTATATACATTAACTGAATTCTGGTTTTGTTTATAAGAGATTTTCTATTTGATTCCCTTGTGTTTTCTAGATACGTAATCATATCATCTGTAAATAGTGCTACTTTATAATTCTTCCTTTCCAGTTTGATACCATGAATTCCCTCTTCTTATCCAATTGCATTGACTAATACATCTAGAGAAATATTAAATAACAATGGTTATAGTGGGCATCCTTTTCTCATTTCTGAGTTTAGTGAAAAAGCTACTCTTGCTTCCTCATTAAGCATGAAGCTGGTGTTTTGATTCTCCATAAATCTCTTGAATCTGTCCACACCTATCTTCACTGTCATCAACTTAGTTCAAGGAAACATGGTCTTTCACCTGGACTGCTTCTTTTTTTAAGAATTATTTTATTTATGGGACCAGCAGTTAGTGTAATGGCTATGTCGCTGGACTCCCACGTAGTTGACCGCGGTTCGTGTACCGGACCTGGTGGCTTAAAACTCACGCCAGGCGCGTGTGCGTGCGTGCCCAAGATCCCAAGAGGAGAATGGAGGAGAAGGGATTGCGACGTGTCCATCCCCCCTGGGGGGTGATTTCTCGCTTTCTGTCTCTCTTTCTCTCTCTGTCTGGCTAGCGCACACACCCTATAGCAAAAACCTCTCCAAGAAAAAAAAGAAAAAAAAAAGAATTATTTTATTTAACTTTATCTATTTATTTATTTATTTTATTTTGACCAGAGATGGACAGAGTGAGAGAGAGAGTGAGAAAGTGAGAAAGCTGCCAGGTCCAAGACTTGAACCACAGTCAGCCATATGGGAGTCTAGTTGCCCTTAACCACCATGCCACCTGCCAGGCCTTCACCTGGACTACTATAATACCTAATTTTAATTTTTGTTCTTTGTTATTGTTGTTGTTAGAGGGTGGGTATGCTTACCAGAAAGAGAAAAAGAGAAACTTTTCTCTATCCCATTAGCATTTTGGGCACACACGCACACATGGCTGCCGTGTTTTTCAAACTGCTGGGCTGTGACTCAAACCACAGTCAGCTGTGTTGAATTGGCTCCCTCAATCACTGTGCTATGGGTTGACCCATTCCTGCCCTTTCCATTTCATTCTCCACAGGAACTGGCATGACCTCATGAAAACAAAAAGCTGATCGTGTTGTTTCTCGTTTTAAGTGGAACCCTAAAATCCCTAAAGTGATCCAAAGGTCCTGCATGACTTGATCTCCATCTGCATTTTGCAACTTCATTGTGAACCCTCTCTTCCTCATTACTTTTACTCACAAAAGACCTTTCTGTTCCTCAAATGTGGTATGTACACCTTCAGACTTTGCAAAAGTTCTAATTCTTCCTCTTTGCTTAGCTCACTTCATCCTACTTATCTTTTGCTATCCACTTCCTCAGAAAGCCTGCCCTAATACCTTAGAGTAAGTGTTAAATGTTCTCATTGGGGAACCAGCAGTTAGCGTAATGGCTATGTCGCTGGACTCCCACGTAGTCGACCACGGTTCGCGTCCTGGACCCGGTGGCTTAAAACTCACGCCAGGCGCGTGTGCGTACGTGCCCAAGATCCCGAGAGGAAAATGGAGGAGAAGGGATTGTGGCGTGACCATCCCCCCCTGGGGGGTGATTTCTCGCTTTCTGTCTCTATGTCTCTCTCTGTCTGTCTGGCGAGCGCACGCGCCCTATAGTGAAAACCTCTCCAAAAAAGAAAAAAAAATGTTCTCATTGCACCCTCTCCTTTTCTTTCACGATTCTTTTCACCGTCGCACATTTACATATAATCATTTATATAATTTTTTTGGTCTGTCTTTTCTGCTAAATTGTGAATTGTACTAAGTACTTGATATATTGTCAATTCTCAATAACTTCTTATTAAATAGTAAATGAATTAATGTGAATTATTTATAATATATTGAAGACATAATGACTGCATTATTACATTCCTTTTTTCTTTTCTTTTTTTTTTTGGAGAGGTTTTTTTTTTTTTTTTTTTGGCTATAGGTCACATGTGTTCACCAGAAAGACAGAGAGACAGAAAGCGATAAATCACCCCCTAGGGAGGATGGCCACGCTGCAATCCCTTCTTCTCCATTCTCCTCTCGGGATCTTGAGCATGCACACACAAGTGCCCGGCATGAGTTTAAGCCACCGGGTCCAGGACTTGAACCGCAGTTGACTACATGGGAGTCCAGCAATATAGCCATTACACTAACTGCTGGTCCCTGCATTATTACATTCTCATATAAGAAACATCTCAGGGACCAGCAGTTAGCGTAATGGCTATGTCGCTGGACTCCCACGTAGTCGACCGCGGTTCGAGTCCCGGACCCGGCGGCTTAAACTCACGCCGGGCGCGTGTGCGTGTGCGCCCAAGATCCCGAGAGGAGAATGGAGGAGAAGAGATTGCGGCGTGGCCATCCCCCCTGGGGGGTGATTTCCTGCTTTCTATCTCTCTGTCTCTGTCTGTCTGGCGAGCGCATGCGCCCTATAGCAAAAACCTCTCCAAAAAAAGAAAAAAAAAAAGAAACATCTCAAGTTCTGAGACTGCACAATTTTGAGTAAATGGTGTCTACAGGGGAAATATGGGAAAAT
This sequence comes from Tupaia tana, assembly GCA_026018925.1. Classification (NCBI taxonomy): domain Eukaryota; kingdom Metazoa; phylum Chordata; class Mammalia; order Scandentia; family Tupaiidae; genus Tupaia; species Tupaia tana. The sequence goes on along the minus strand of JAKSZU010000003.1, from coordinate 173,415,949 downwards.
ATAAAAGCAAACAGATTTTAAAAATAGGCACATACTGTCTCCAGAGCCAACCTGAAACACTCCTAATGTCCAAAAATGGAACAATCTGTATTAAAAAAATAACTATAGTAGACTGAAACACATCAAGTATGTTTACCTCTTGTAACAGTACTAATAAAAATGCATAGTTAATCTTCTGGAGGATAGTAGGGAATCAGCTTATTTTCTTGAAAACTGGTGACTTAGTTTGTTATTGTGTGGTTAAACTGAAATACTTGAGAATTTAAATTTTCTGACTTATAAACAATAGAGGTTTACTGGGCTGGCTCCATGGCACAGCAGTAATGTGCTGCTCAGAAGCGAGATCCCACATAATGACCATGGTTTGAATCTCTGGACCAGAAAACCTAAAACACACTGAGCATGAGCAAGTACCCAAGATCTGATGGGCTGAAAGACTGGAGAAAGCAAATAATGGCATGACAAGACCTTGTGGGCAATGCTTGTCTCTCTCTCTCTCTCTCTCTCTCTCTCTCTCTCTCTCTCTCTCTCTCTCGTATGCACATGCATGCACTCTATCATGAAAAAGAAAGAAAAAAATCCAGGTGTTTATTTGACCCACAATTCTGGCAGATGGGAAGTACAATTGCATGGGGCTGGGATCAGGCTAGCTTCAATGCCAACAGAAGCAGAGAGGAGGGTAGCACGTGGAAAGAGGGGAAACAGAATTCTCCTCTTCCCTGTTTGTCCCTCCCACACCCTGAGCCAATTAGATGGTGCCCTCTCATTAGGCACTACCTCATAAAGGTCTTACCACTTCCCAAGGCCATTATCCTGGGGAACAAGCCTTCAGAACTCAAAACTTTGGGGGAAAGACCATTATTAAAACCATAACAACTGGTAATAAAGAGAAAAAAATTAAGCATATAGTCTGCCATTTCTATATTAATTTAGTAGTAATTAAATAGTTAAGGAGGAAAAGTGATTTTTGAAAGGAAATGGGCCAGCTAATAAATGAAGAAAAATGATAAAATTAAATTATTTGGGCCAGCAGGTGGCATGGTGGTTGAGGTGCTGGACTCTTCAAATGGCCAACCATGGTTCGAGTCCCAGACATAGAGGTTTGCTTTCTCACTTTCTCTCTCTCTCTCCATCAATGTGCATGCCCTGTAGCAAATTTTAAAATAATGATAATGATAAATAATATTGAATACATACATTTTTTGGAGAGGTTTCTGCTATAGGGCATGTGCACTCGCCAGAAAGACAGAGAGAGACAGAAAGCAAGAAATCACCCCCCAGGGGGGTGGCCATACCATAATCCCTTCTCCTTCGTTTTCCCCTATTTCCTATTTCCTATTTCCTCGGAATTTTGGGCACACATACACACGCGCCTGGCGTGAGTTTAAGCCACAGGGTCTGGGACTCGAACCATAGTCGACTACATGGGAGTCCAGTGATGTAGCCATTATGCCGTCTACTGGTCCCAATAATTCTTTATTTAAAAAAGAATTAAGGTATCAATTTTACTGCCCAAATTGAAATAGTGGATTTGGGCGATGATTATTAATGACCGATCAAATCATTATCTGGTTCTTCACCCAAACAGAAGTACAGAACACAATATACAAAATGTCTCACAAGAAAAAAAAAGTCAAACCTAAATCTCATTAAGACTCGAGGTTTATTTATTTATTTATTTATTTGGAGAGATTTTAGCTATAGGGCGCGTGCGCTCGCCAGACAGAGACATAGAGACAGAAAGCGAGAAATCACCCCCCAGGGGGGATGGTCACGCCACAATCCCTTCTCCTCCATTCTCCTCTCGGGATCTTGGGCACGCACGCACACGCGCCCGGCGTGAGTTTTAAACCACCAGGTCCAGGACACGAACCGCGGTCGACTACGTGGTAGTCCAGCGACATAGCCATTACACTAACTGCTGGTTCCCAAGACTCGAGGTTTAACTCTCCATTTATAATAAATAAACAGAACAGAGAGACACGTTATATTATACCATATGGACGCCATGAACGAAGTTCAAACTCTGAAAAGTGTTTTTAAATTTTGCCAGAGCATACTCGCCAGACAGAAACAAGGAAAGAGAAGGAGAGAGAGAGAAAGGACCCCATCCTGCTTGGCCAACGTGTTGCAGTGGTTGAGGTGGCCGAAACCCTTATGGTTGACTGTGCAGGTGAAAACATGCGAACTTGAAAAACACTCTGGGCGTGTGTGTGTGTGTGTGTGCCCCAAATCCCAAAAAAGTGGAGAAATGGAGGAAGAGGGGTTGTGGCATGACCATCTCCCAGGGGGGGTGTTTTCTCACTCCCCACCTCATGACTGTCTCTCTCTAGTAAACAAACATACCCCTCAGCAGATTGAAAAGAGAAAGAAAAAAACAGAGAAAGCACTCCTCCATGGAGAATGGTCTTGCTGCAATCCCTTCTCCTCCATTTCTCCCCCCTTTTGGGATTTTGGACACACATGCATATATGCCCAGCATTTTTCAAGCCACCAAGTCCAGGACTTAAACTTCACAGTCAGTGGAATCTGGCTCTCTTAACCACCAAGTCACAGGCTGGTTCCCAAACTTTGGAAAATTTTACAGGACAAGAGACCTAATTTCTTTTATAAAAAGCTTTGCAAAATAAAAAGAGAGAGGGAAGAAAACTAAAATTTAAAATTTGGCAGGGTTGTATTGGCACAGGTGGTAGGAAGTTGTATAGGAAAGCCCAGGGTTCAGTCCCCTGGGTCAACCTGAACATTCTATGTATTCTTGTAGACACAGCTATAATCCTGACTGGCTGGAAAGCTGGAGTTGTGGGGATTGTGACATGACAAGACCCTGATAGGGGTCCCTGAGTCTCTTTTTCCTTTCTCTCCACACAAATTAAATGAACAATTTTAAAAAGTATTTAAAGACTTAAGACCAGCAGATGGTATAATGGTTACATCACTGGACTCCTAAGTGTTGACCGTGGTTTGAGTCCCCAACCAGGTGGCTTAAAAGTCATGCTGGGCGCGTGTGTGTGCATGCCCAAGATCCCAAGAGGAGAATGAAAGAGAAGGGACTGCAGCATGGCCATCCCCCTGGGAGATGATCTCTTGTTTCCTGTCTCTCTTTCTGTCTCTCCTATGAGTGCACACATCCTACAGCAAAAATCTATCTAAAAAGAAAGGATTTAAAGACTTAAAAGATATATCATTTGCATTATATGAACCTTATTTGAATCACTGGATAATTGCAGATGTTAACAAATTATTGATTTTGGTTAAGGCACTAGATTCCTACATGGCCAACTAGGGTTCGAGTCCCAGACCCAGTGACTTGAAAATCACACCTGGTACATGTGTGTGCATGCTTAAAAAAGAACTATTGGGGTTTGTTTGTTTGTTTTTAGGTGTTATAATGGTACTGTAAGCAATATTATTTTTTAATTGAATCCCTATATTTTAGTGCTACATAGGAAAATATTTACAAATAAAATGATGAGATGTATAGAATTTGCTTCAAGATAATCCTGGGTGGAGAGAGTGAGTGGAGATATGAATAAAATTAGATAGGCTAAGAACTGATCATTGTTGGGACCAGCAGTTGGTGTAATGGCTATGTCTCTGGACTCCCATGTAGTTGACGGCGGTTTGAGTCCCGGACCCGGTGGCTTAAACTCATGGCAGGCACACGTGTGTGTGCCCAAGATCCCGAGAGGAGAATGGAGGAGAAGGGATTGTGGTGTGGCCATACTCCCTGGGGGTGATTTTTCACTTTCTGTCTCTGTCTTTCTGGCGAGTGCACACGTGCTATAACAAAAATCTCTCCAAAAACTAAATAAATAAAATAAAAATAAAAGAACCGGGGACCAGCAGGTGGCATGGTGGATAAGGTGCTGGACACTCCCACATGGCTGACCAGGGTTCGAGTCCTGAATCTGGTGGCTTGCTTTCTCACTTCCTCTCTCTCTCTCTCACCCTCTGTCTCTCTCTGGTCAAATTAAAAAAATAAGTGAATGAATAAATAAAAAATAAAAATGAATAATTATTAAAATAATAATAATAAAAAATAAATAAAAGAACCAATCATTGTTAAGACTTCTTTTTTTTTACTGAAAATAAAACAGCTTTTTATTATTTTGAAAATTCTTCAAACTCCAGTAGTTCAATATGAATAGAAACATTAATAATTTTATAATATTTGCTAATAATATCATAGTGGAATGGCCTAATGATATGTAACTCTCAGATAAAAAAAAATCACACAGACTGCAGCCTTTTGATGACAGTACCTAAAGTTTCATTATAATACTTAGATCATTTTGTCTCTAGATTATCATTTCTTTTTTTTTTTTCAATTTATTTATTTGCATTCATTCACTGTACATCATTACAGCATACAAAATGAGATTTTTCCATCCAGAGTACACTGTATATTGTCTCAATCAAGCACATCAACAAACATGTTATTGTCAGCAGATGATCTTCCATTTCTTGTTTTCTGTATGTTTTACTTTTTTCCCCCCCATCCTTGATTCCCTATCTCTTACCCTCTGCCATCTCCCATTCTCCTCCCACACTGTCTCTGGTATCTATGTTTGCTTTCTATACTGTTTCCCCCCCACATTTTATTGAATCACCAAAGACCCTAATCAATCCAAATACCCTCATAGCATACACAGGTGATGTATACATTTCCATGAACACAAGTCTAACTTTACACATCCTATAAAGTAGCACCTAGCTGGGGCTACATTTCCTACTGCAGTCATTGAATAGATATATATTTTTTTTCCTGAAACGTTTTTTTTTGTAACTCAATTTACATTCCTTCCCTAAGCATCATCACAACACACAAAATGCGATCTCCCATCCAGTATACACTGCATAGTGACTCAATCATGTACATTACAAAAAATTTTCCATTTCTAGTTCCTAGAAATATTTCTACCCCTCTTTCTGACCCTCTGTCCCTTCCCACCCTCCTCTCACACCACCTCCGGTGTCCACAATTGTTCTTCATTCCCTTCCCACCCACATTGCATTGATGACACAATTTCCTACATAATCTAACTACTTTCAATGGTGAGTTCACTCATTACTACTAAGAAAACCAGTTTTAACTTAAATCAAAGAAATGCCAAGGAACTTTGCTTAAAGCCAGGAAACAGGTTAAGATTCTGTTCAAATGGTAGGTGCATGAACCTATCAGTCTCATGTACTTTTATCTTCTGTTCTGGTTCGATTTTCCTGATTAAATTCTGGTATATAATATTCAACTCCAGACTTGTCCCTATGATTAAGTTGGCCATTTTCTTAGTTTTTGGACTCTTATTTCCCTGTGTCTGTGTTTAATTTTCCTGATACAGCACACCCTTGAGAACTTCTTGGAGATCTGGTCTGGTGCTGGTAAATTCTTTCAGGTTTTGTTTATCTGAGAATGTTGTCTTTTGTTCCCACCTGAAAGATAATCTTGCCAGGTACAGTATTCTTGGCTGAAATTGCTTCTCTCATAACACTTTGAATATATTTTCCCATTCTCTCCTCGCTCGCATTGTTTCTTTTTTTTTTAATTTTTTTTCAATTTATTTATTTGCCTTCATTCACTGAACATCATTACAGCATACAAAATGAGATTTTCCATCCAAAGTACATTATATATTGTCTCAATCAAGCACATCAACAAACATGTTATTGTCAGCAAATGATCTTCCATTTCTTGTCTTCTGTATGTTTTGCTTTTTCCCCCTCCATCCTTGATTCCCTATCTCCTACCCTCTCCCATCTCCCACTCTCCTCCCACACTGTCTCTGGTATCTATGTTTGCTTTCTATACTGTTTTCTCCTCACATTTTATTGTATCGCCAAAGACCCTAATCAATCCAAATACCCTCATAGCAAACACAGGTGATACACACATTTCCATGAACACAAGTCTTACTTTACGCATCCTATAAAGTAGCACCTAGCTGGGGCTACATATCCTACTGCAGTCATTGAATAGATATATATTTTTTTTCTGAAACTTTTCTTTTTTTCTAACTCAATTTACATTCCTTTCCTAAGCTTCATCACAGCATACAAAATGCAATCTCCCATCCAGTACACACTGCATAGTGACACAATAATGTACATTACAAAAAATTTTCCATTACTAGTTCCTAGAATTACTTCCACCCCTCTTTCTGACCCTCTGTCCCTTCCCACCCTCCTCTCACACCACCTCCGGTGTCTACAATTGTCCTTCATTCCCTTCCCACCCACGTTGCATTGATCACACAATTTCCTACATAATCTAACTACTTTCAGTGGTGAGTTCACTCATTACTACTAAGAAAACCAGTTTTAACTTAACTCAAAGAAGTGCCAAGGAACTTTGCTTAAAGCCAGGAAACAAGTTAGGATTCTGTTCAAATGGTAGGTGTGTGAACCTATCAGTCTCATGTACTTTTATCTTCTGTTCTGGTTCAATTTTCCTGATTAAATTCTGGGATATAATATTCAACTCCAGACTTGTCCCTATGATTAAGTTGGCCACTTTCATAGTTTTTGGACTCTTATTTCCATGTGTCTGTGTTTAATTTTCTTGATACAACACACCCTTGAGCTGAAGGAAGGGCTCGACTCTCCTGCCACACTAGCTTTGCTTGCTGGAGGCTGAATTATGAGTAGAAAATCTTCATTTCTCCTGTCCCCTGAAATATCTAGTTCCCAGTAGCCATGTGGAATCCTCTGAAGGAAGGGCTCGACTCTCCTGCCACACTAGCTTTGCTTGCTGGAAGCTGAATTGTGAGTAGAAAATCTTCATTTCTCCTGTCCCCTGAAACATCTAGTTCCCAGTAGCCATGCGGAATCCTCTCTCGCATTGTTTCTGATGAGAGATCTGCTGTTAGCCTGATGGGATGTCCTTTGTAGGTAACTTGATGTTTTCCTCTTGCCAATCTTAGTATCTTGTCTTTGTCTGCGGTTTTGGTCAACCTGGCTATAATGTGTCTTGGAGAAGATCTTCTTGGGTTGATTCTATTTGGGGTCCTTTGTATTTCCTGGGACTGGATCTTCGAATGCCTCTCTAGGTTTGGAAAGTTTTCTTGCAGGATTTCATGGAATAGATTATCAATGCCCTTATGGGTCTCTTCACCTTTTGGAATGCCAATTATCCAGATATTTGGATGTTTGATGGTATCCAGTACTTCTCGCATATCATTCTCAAATTTTTGGGCCATTTTCTCAGTCTTCGTGGTGGATTTTTCTAGGCCAGCCATTTTCTCTTCTACATCTGAGATTCTATTTTCTGAATGATCTAGTCTGCTTTTAATACTTTCAAGGGAGATTTTGACTTCTTGTATTATAGATTTCATCTCTAGAAGTTCCGTTTGAGTCTTTTGTAAAGTGTGTAATTCCTCTTTTAGATCTTGCAAGAATTTGCTCATCTTCTGGAACTTGTCAACTACTTTCTCCTTTCTCTTTAGCAGTTCATTATCTCTCTTCTCTTCCATCTCTGTTAGCTTTGACATTATGAATGCTCTAAATTCCTTATCAGACATTTCCATGATTTTCACCGAACTGCTTGTGGATGAAGAAGAGTTGTTACTCTTTTCCCTTGGAGGAGAGGTATTTTCTCGTTTTCTCATATTTCTCGTGATCCGGCGGTGATTTCTTGTCATCTGATGGATGGTATGTTTCTTTCAAATTCTTGAAGTTCAGTCTAAATGTTCAGGAGCAAGCAGACAGAGGTGATCTAGAATCTCTTTGCCGTTCTGTTGTGATCACTGGTGCAGCAGATTCAGTAGATATTGGGGAATATTTTAACCCTATTAGTATTTGGATGTTTAGCTACAGTGCTCTTAGATCCGTCTAAGAACACATTGAATGGATATTGGAGGGTGGAGAAACAAGAAAAAGGAAAATGAAAAAGGGAGAGAGAAACAACAACAGAAAGAGAAAAAAAGACAAAAAAATTTTTAAAAATTGTAATTACTGTTTTTTATTAAAAAAAAAATCACAAAATAGAAAACTGCGCGGCGCACAATCTAGTTCGCTGGTGCCATGTGGAACCTTCTTCTGAAGGCCCGGCTTCTTCTGCTTGGGTGGGAGGACCAGAGCGATAATTAACAAGATAAGAGGTGGAGCCAAGAGCCAGAGAAAAACTGTGCCTTTTAAAAAAAGTGTAAAAAGGAAAAATTACAAAAAAAAAAAAAAAGGGAAGACAGAAGCAGGGAGAGACAGGAACTGAGACACAGAAGGAGAGATAGAAGGCTGGGGGTGCGGGGGGGGGGGGGCTCCCTACCGCTAGCTCGTTTGTTGGAGGCTGAATTATCAGTAGAAAATCTTCATTCCCTGAAAAATCTAGTTCGCTGGCGCCATGTGGAACCTTCTTCTGTTAAGACTTCTTGATGATGGGTACTTGGGAGCTTGTTATATGAATCTGCTTCTTTTATATATGTTCAAACTTTCAATAATATAGCAAGTCAAGATAGCAAAAAATAAAAACACAGAAATGACAACATTTCTTCTGGCTTTCAATAAATTGGAATCAGCACTAATGCCTAAATTCTAGGAGCCAATGTAAAAAAAAAAAAAAAAAAAAACGCACAAATCTGGTGTTGAATGTCTAAATCTTGACAGTTTAAGGCTCAGAAAAGCAGTTGTTCCCTACTGGTAGCGGGGAACCCCAAGTTAGTGTGTACTTCAGAAACCCAGGGCCTTTCGTCTTGGCCACATCTGATGATCCAGATGGCAGGAATAGGATGCAATGACAACAAAGACTTAGTACAGTTTAGTATTGTCCTGTAGTGGTTGGATTTCCAAGAAGAAACTTGGATTCAGGGCAATGTTTTTTGCCCAAGCCTTTTTCATTTTTGGCTCTAGCTTCTGCACATTCAGAAGATTGGGCAGCAGAATAAATGGGAGTAAATCAGATTTGTGTTGAATGGAGGTAAAGAACATAACTAGTTAGTGTAGATCAGTGCTATTCAATAGAGTTTTCTGCAATGATGGAAAAGGTTTACATCCAAACTGTTTGTTACAGTAGCCAAGAGCCACATATAACTACTGTTAATGGAAATAACCAACTCTGCAAAAAATAATTAATGCAGTTTATTTCTAAGCATGAATATGAGTGACCTAGGCACTGAGAGGAGGCAAAACATGCCTTTCTCGGGGTGATCAGGTATGGGGGTTCCTTTTATTTGATTCTGAGAGCAAGAGACAAAGTTTGGAATTTAGTAAAGAGTTTTTCCACTGGTCTGGCCCAAAAAGGCAGGGTATGTGGAAGAGAGGGGAGGCTTGTAGGTTATAGGTAGGTTTTACAGTTTTTAGGTTGGTGACTGGAAAAGGAAGATTGCTGAGATCAGAAAAGAATGTACTTTAATAAAGATAAGGAGGATTAACATACATCACAAAGATAGACAAAGAATCCTGTTATCAATGGGTCAAAACGGTCTATTAATGTTTCTGGGCATGACTCCCTCCAGGCCCTCCGGAAAGGATTTTGGGAAATAGGAAAAGCAGTCAGACTTCTGTCCTCACTACTATGAACTTGAAATGTGATGTGAATGATTAAGAAACTGAATTTTGTGGCAGCCGGTGGTGTGGTGATTAAGGTGGCTGGGTCTCACATGGATGACTGAGTGGTTTGAGTCCTGAATCCAGTGGCTTGAAAAACATGCTGAGTGTGGGACCAGCAAATGGCATAATGATTATATCACTGAACTCCCACATGGACAACCACAGTTCAAATCCCGAATCTGGTGGCTTGAAACTCACGCCTAGCACATGTGTGTGCATGACTGTCCAAAATCCCCAGAGGATTACGGAGGAGAAGGGATTGTAGTATGGCCCCCTCCGGGGTGCGATTTATCACTTTCTGTCTCTCTCTGTCTCTCTGGTGAGCACGTGTGACCTATAACAAAATTCTCTCTAAAAAAAAAGAAAAAGAAAAAGAAAAACATGCAAGTACATGTGCATGCATGCCCAAAATCCTGAGAGGGAAACGGAGGAGAAAGAATTTTTACGTGGTCACTGGAGGGTGGGGGAGTGCTTTCCTACTTTTTCTCTCTCTCTATCTCTCCCCCCACACACACACACACTCAACTGATGAGTGCACGCACCCTATAGCAAAACTAAAACAAACAAACATAAAAAGAAATTGAATTTTGGCCCAGCTATGGTGATGCAGGTGATAGGATGTTGCCCTGCTATGCTGGAAGCCATGCAGAAGACTGGGAACTCGGATCCCAGGTTGTCCTGAGCATGCTGGACACATGCCTGAGTCCCTGGCTAGCTGTAAGGCTGAGGTGGAAATTGTGGCATGATGGGATCCTGTTGAAGGTGGTTGTCTCTCTTTCTCTCACAAAGGAATAAAATAAACTTTTAAAAAGAAACTGAATTTTAAATTTATATAATGTTAATTTAAGTTAAATAGCCTTTGTCAGGCCAGCCAGTGGTGTGGTGGTTAAGGTGGCTGGATCTCACATGCTGCTGTGCAGTTCGGGTCCTGGACTCAGAGGCTTGTAGAATACACTGGGTGAGTGTGTATATGTGCCCATAATCCCAAGAGGAGAATGGAGGAGATGGGATTGTGGTGTGGCCTCCTGGGGGATTATTTCTCACTTTTTCTCTCTCTGTGTCTCTTTCTGGTAAGCACATGTACCCTGTAACAAAAACCATTAATAAATAGCTTCTGTGGCTAGTGGCTACTATATTAGACAAAACAGTTTGACTATGCAATATTGACAGTAATTGCTTCGTTAATACTTTCTACTGTTAATCACAAAGACCACTTCATTTATTCTAGCCAAACAAATAAGCTGATGTTAACTTCAGTACACATTCTTCTCCTATTCCTATTGCCACTCCTTTATTTAAGAACAAAAACAAAAACAAAAAACAAACAAACAAACAACAACAAGCTGGCTCCTAGCCTAGTGGTTAAGAGTGTTGGATCCCACATCGCCAACTGTGATTCAAATCCCACTCCAGACAGCTTGAAAATCACACCAGGCACGTATGTGTGCATGCCCAAAATACTAACAAGATGGAGAAATGGCAAAGGAATTACGGCATTGCCACATTCCATTAGTGAGCTCTTTCTTCCTCTCCCTCTTGCTCTGTCCCCCTCTCTCTCTCTAGCAGCATACCTATCCATTCCCAAATTTAAAAAAAAGAAAGTCCTGATGGTAATTTTTGTCTTTTTTTTTGAGACATTATTATTGTTATTATTATTTTTAAAAGAGATTTTTTGCTACAGGGCATGTGAGCTCACTGGACCGAGACAGTGAGAAATCACCCCCCTAGGCAGGATGGCCATACAACAATCCCTTTTCCTCCATTCTCCTCTTGGGATTTTGGGTATACATGCATCTGGTGTGTGTTTCAAGTCAACAGGTCTGGTACTTGAACCATGGTCACCCATGTGGGAGTTTGGTGCCTTAATCATTATGCCACCTGCTGGCCCCTTTGGAGACATTATTAAGACCAAAGCACACCTGCCTGACCTAAGTCTTGGCAATTTGAGTCAATTACTTTTCTCCTTTTTGCTTAAACTAGTTCAAGCTGGGTTCCTATTCTGTTGTTCAGCCATCCTAGTAAATTGGTTCTATTTTTCCATTTTGCCTTGTCATCTGTGTTTTGCATGCACATTTTTATATAGCTTACATTCATTAGTACACAGTTTTGTACTCTGCTTTTTCATGTGCCATTACTTCATTCATATTTCAATTCATTCCACTGTTGACACAATGGCAACAAAGTTAATAATTCTAACAAGTTAATATACCACAGACTTAACTGTTCCCCAACCACAGAATCCCCCTCATTACTGTACTCAACATTATGCTGACTCCTCCTTACCCTACTTAACATTATACCGACCAACTAGATACATGTACCTTTACTCTTTTGTTAAATTTATTCCTCTTTTTTTTTTTAATGTGAGAGAGAGAGAATGGGAATGCTTTTTAACAGAGTCTTCCCATTGCAATACTCTGCCCTAGCCTCTTGGCTAGGACCACAGGTGCATACCACTACATCCTTCCTGTTCAAGTTGGTCCTAGAATTGAATCCAGGCCTCCCATGTGGCCTAGCTTGCACCATCTCAACTGGGCCTGTTGATTTAATTCTATTTTTTTTTTTTTTATTGCCAGAGGGTAAAGAAAAAGAGAGAAGGCACCCCTTTACATGGTCTGGCCACATTGCAATCCCTTTTCTTCCATCTCATTAGGATTTTGAGCACATACATACACATACACATCAGTAGTGTTTTTCAAGCCACCAGGGAAGGATTTGAGCTGTGGTTGGCCACGTAGGATCTGGCTTCCTATGTACAGTACTGTTAACTACTGAACTATGAATGGGTACTGAATTAATTCTTCTTAAATGTCTGCTGTAGAGTGTATGTGCTCATATACTCTATATGTATATACAGAGTGAAAAATAAAGCCTCCCCAGGAGGATGGTCATGCTACAATCTCTTCTTCTCCATTCTCCTCTTGGGACATGTGTGGCACGTGTACTTTTCAAGAAGCTGGATCCTGGGACTCAAACCATGTAGTCGGCCATGTGGGATCTAATTGCCTTAACTATCACACCACCAGCTGGCCCAAGCCCTGAATTAATTTTCTTTTAAATTTATCTATTTATTTACTTATTTACAGTCATTCACTTTACACCAATATAGTATACAAAATAAGATTTTCCATCCAGTATACATTGTATATTGACTTAATCAAGGATATTACCATACATGTTCTATCAACAAATAATTTTCTATTTCTTGTTTTTTACATATTTTGCTTTATTTTCTCCCCCCCTTCACTACCTCTCACCCTCTGCCGACTTCCCCCCCCTTCTCCCACGCTGTCTCTGGTATGTATGGTTGTTTCCCATACCTTTTTTTCCCCGCATTATATTGATTCACTAAAGATCTTAATTAATTTAAAGACTTTCAATAGCAAGCACAGCTGATATACACATATTTATGAATGCATGTCTGACTTTAGGCATAAACCTCAGTGAGTAAAGTGAACATAGTATAAAGTAGCACTGCACTGGAGCCATATAGCTTACTGTAGTCATCAAATAGGTAGTAATAGGTAGTTGTAATGCATTTTTTAATTGAAAAAAGTTTTAGTTTTAATAGATCAAAATCAAAAAAATGTTAAGGGAAATTTGCTTAAAACTTAAAGCCAGGAAAAAAGGTTAGGATTCAGTTCAACTATCAACAGTTCAAGAAAAGACAAAAATCCTTAAATATGGAAATTAGGGACCAGCAGTTAGTGTAATGGCTATGTCGCTGGACCCCATGTAGTCGACCGCGGTTTGCGTCCCGGACCCAGTGGCTTAAAACTCACGCAGGGCACGTGTGTGTGCATACCCAAGATCCCAAGAGGAGAAGGGATTGCAGCGTGGCCATCCCCCCTGGGGGATGATTTCTCACTTTTTGTCTCTCCGTCTCTCTCTGTCTGTCTGGCGAGCGCACGCAACCTATAGCAAAAAACCTCTCAAAAAAAAAAAAAATATATATATATATATATGGAAATCAAAGCATCAAAGAAAATCAGTAATGTTTTAGTCTAAAGTAAAAAAAATTCTATTTCACTAGTTCAGACCCATGTAATTAATCTCTCTTCTATTGAATTTGCAGTGTTACTATGGTCTGATCTTTCCAGTTAAACTCTGAAAGTTAACATTCAACTCCGGATTTGTCCCTGCCATTTGGCTGGCCATTCTCTTGGTTGTTTCTTATTTCTGTGTGTTTGACTTTAGTTTTCCTGATACAGCACTCCCTTCAGCACTTCTTGGAGAGCTGGTCTGGTGTTGGTAAATTCTTTCAGGTTTTGTTTATCTGAGAATGTTTTTGTCTTTATCTCCAATCTGAAAGATAATCTTCCTGGGTACAGTATTCTTGGTTGAAATTGTTTTTCACTTAACACTTTGAATATACTTCCCATTCTTTCCTTGCTTGCATTGTTTCCAATGAGAGGTCCAACGTTAGCCTTATTAGATATCCTTTGAAAGTAACTTGATGTTTCTCTCTTGCCAATTTTAGTATCTTGTCTCTGTCTGTGGTTTTGGTCGATGTGGCTATGATGCACTTCGGGGAAGATCTTCTTGGGGCGATTCTATGTGGAGTCCTTTGTATTTCTTGGGTCTGGATGTTTGTGTGCCTCTCTAGGTTTGGAAAGTTTTCTTCTATAGTTCATGGAATAGATTATCAATACCCTTATTAGTTTCTTCACATTCTGGGATACCAATGATCTGGATGTTTGGGTGTTTAATGGTGGGATCCAATTGCCTTAACTATCTAGTATTACTTATATGTTATTCTCATTTTTTTGGTTATTTTCTCAGTCTTTTTGGTGAATTTTTCTAGGTCAGAGGTTTTATCTTCTACATCTGAGATTCAGTCTTCTGCATGACCTAATTTGCTTTTGATATTTTCAAGGGAAGTTTTGATTTCCTGCATTATAGCCTTCATCTCTAACAATTCTGTTTGATTCTTTTTTATGATGTGTATCTCCTCTTTCAGATCGTGTGAGAACTTCCTCACCTCCTGGAACTCGGTGCCTCTTTTCTCCTGCATCTTCTGGAGTTCATTGTCTCTCTTCTCTTGCATCTCTGTTAGCTTTGTCACTATGAATATTTAAAATTCTTTATCTAACAATTCCATGAGTTCCCTTGTATTTTTTGTGGAGGAAGAGGAGTTATTCTTTTCCATTAGAGGAGAGATTGTTTTTGGTTTTTCATATTTCTTGTGCCTCTGCAGTGGTTTCTGGTCATCTGATGGATTATACATTTTTTCCTATTTTTTGGAGTAAAACCTGACTCCTGGCTAGACTGAGGAGTGGGAGGGTAAAGTCTGGGCACAGGATCTTCGGTGGTCAAAATCCCTGAATGGGGCTGTTTGGAACTCAAATATAGATGCCTGCTGATTGGCTTATCCTGACTCCTGACTCAAGCCCTGAATTATTATTATTTTTTTTTTTGGAGAGATTTTTGCTATAGGGCGCGTGCGCTCGCCAGACAGAGAGAGACATAGAAACAGAAAGCGAGAAATCACCCCCTCAGGGGGGATGGTCACGCCGCAATCCCTTCTCCTCCATTCTCCTCTCGGGATCTTGGGCACGCACGCACACGCGCCCGGTGTGAGTTTTAAGCCACCGGGTCCGGGACGCGAACCGTGGTCGACTACGTGGGAATCCAGAGACATAGCCATTACGCTAATTGCTGGTTCCCACCCTGAATTAATTTTTAAGTTAAATTCCCAGGAGTGGGATTGCCAAGTTAGATTTTGAAACTTTCATGATTTTTTTTAAGACAGATATTTGCTATAGGGAGTATTTGCTTACCAGAGAGACAGAGAGACAAAAGCGAGAAATCACTCTCCAGGAGGATGACCACTCTGGAATCCCTTCTCTTCCATCCTTCTTTTGGGATTTTCAGCATGCATGCACACACGCTCAGTGTGAGTTTTAAGCCTCTGTTCCAAGACTCAAATGGCAGCCAACAATGTGGGAGTCCAGTGATGCAACCATTATGTCATCTGCTGCTCCCATGAAATCTTTTTTTTTTTTTTTTTTTTTGGAGAGGTTTTTGCTATAGGGTGCTTGTGCTCGCCAGAAAGACAGAGAAAGACAGAGATAGAAAGTGAGAAATCACCCCCCAGGGGGGATGGCCATGCTGCAATCCCTTCTCCTCCCTTCTCCTCTTAGGATCTTGGGCATGCACGCACACGTGCCTGGCGTGAATTTAAGCCACCAGGTCTGGGACTCGAACCGCAGTCGACTACATGGGAGTTCAGCAACATAGCCATTGCGCTAACTGATGGTCCCCCATGAAATAATTTTTTAAAATCCAAGTTAATGAGGTTAGCAGGTAATGTGGTATTAAAGGCACTGGGTTTCCACATGGCTGACTGTAGTTCAAGTCCTGGACCTGGTGGCTTGAAAATCCCAGCAAATAAATAAATAAATAAATAAATAAATTTTTTGCCCTTAAAAAAAAAAGATCCAAGTTCACATTCTAAGAGACATATTTTGGGAATGCCAAGTCTTTGCATTATGGAAAAGTGTGAAGAAAAGATGAGGGTAAGTAACCATCTGAAGTTAAGAGAATGAATGGTCCACGGAATATCCCTCCAAATTTGTCTGCTGAGCTGCATGCCCACCTGGAGCAAAATGGAGAGGAACTCCAGTGATCTGACTGCCTCAAAGGGACTTTTATGGAAGCAAGTTAAT
This sequence comes from Tupaia tana, assembly GCA_026018925.1. Taxonomy (NCBI): domain Eukaryota; kingdom Metazoa; phylum Chordata; class Mammalia; order Scandentia; family Tupaiidae; genus Tupaia; species Tupaia tana. Next base: position 173,399,744 of record JAKSZU010000003.1, on the reverse strand, counting down.
CAACATAGACCTGTGTTAATCTGGTGGAAATTTTATGACACTCGTTAGTGTTCTCTTGAAAATTGGTCATTTGTGGGTCACAAAGCAGTCTTACCAGCCAGCCCCATCAAACTGTTTTTAGAAGACATCTCTAAAATGCTTCTTAGGGAAGTTTATTTGTGACCTTTTCCTCAAAGCTGACATTCATTGAAGTTAAGAGAATTTTTTGCATATTTTAAAAGGCTAACCTCTCAGGCCTGTAGGTAGCATGATGGTTAAGGCTAGACTCTCACGTGGCAGACCACAGTTTAAGTCCAGGATATGGTGGCTTTCTTTTTCATATTCTGTCTCTCTCCTCTTGTCTCTCTGTCTCTCTCTGGTGAGCACACATGTCCTATAATACATTTTTAAAAATAATAATAAACAAAATAATTCTTAAAAAACAAGGAAGACTAACCTATCCAAATAAAAAGATTCACAGAAATTGTGTAAATCAGAAATGCTTCTTGTTTACTCACCCAAGTATAGAGCTCTAGATTAGAAATCTAGACTAGCTGAGATAATTAATTTTATTTTGCTATTATGAATAATTTAATTGTATTTATTATTATATTTAAAATTTGCTATAGGGTACATGCACTCACAAGAGAGAAACAGAGGGAAAATGAGAAAGCAAGTTGCCAGGTCCAAGACTCAAACCACAGTCAGCCATGTGGGAGACTAGGGCCTTATCCACCATACCACCTGCTGAGCCTGAGATACCTGGTTCTAATTTCAGCTCTGCTCCCAAACAATCTGCTTGATCTTTAGGAGCATCTCTGAGTCTCAGAGATCCATTCTGCAAAGTGAGAGAACTTAATGAAAAAGATGGTCATATTCTTTCCAGCTGGGTTAGACAATGGTGCTTATCTGAAAGAACACTTGGTATCTAGGAATGGCCTAAGTAGCTGTGACCATGAAGAACAAGTTCATTCATTGATTGCAGTAGTTAGTATAGCCCTGGGAGACCATTACAGGGAAGTGGATGCTAAAATACAAGTTCAAATTTCATGAACTTAAATCATGATTGCTCTTCAGCCGAGCTTCCGCCGAGCAATTCAGAGGCTCTCACAGAGCAGGTTGAGTAAAGCCCACTTTTATTTAATGCTGGCTGAGAAGAAAAGTGAAATGTGATGAAAGATCCACTGAAATTAATCCAAAGCAGATCCTTTGCTATTTGCAGGTCTATAGCTGGACCATTTTGCTTACTACCTTTGTTCTGTGACCTTAACAGTGCCTCTTGAGCATCCAGCACTCAATTTTCCCCTCAGATACATTTCCCCTGTACTGCTTATCTTGTAAAATTAACTACTGTATCACAGATGTATAAGCCAAAGCTAATTTTGTAAGAAACTTGAGTGAGAGGAAATCAATCTTTCAAGGTCCCTGAAGTCCTGAGATCATAAAGAAAAGGCTAAAGTAGTTTCTGGCCTTTTGTGTTTGATTTCCTTCTTGGTTTCAGTTTTCTTTTTCTGAATCTTTCTGCCCAGAACTTCCATGGCAGCTATAGATGCTCATAAACAAAACAATGACAAATACTAGGCTGGTAGAAAGGTCACAGCTTGAGCTGCCAACAGACACAGCCAGGGTGGCTTGGTAGTGGAAATTTACAAACACAATGGACTGCCACTTGTGCTTTAAGAGCTACTTCCACTTGGGGATCCAAAATTGTGTAGTCTCTGAAACAGTGAAAAATGGTCAATTCCTTGGGTTTCCTTCCAGGAAGGAGCCCTGTGGATCAAGTTCATTTCGAGTTACTTGCTCTTTCTACACATTATCATAGGTTACAGGTTACTTTTGGTAACCACAGACACTTCAGTACTTACATGTGGTCAAAAGTAATCATTGTTGAGTTACAAAATCATGGGCTATGCCCATTACCAATCCTAACCTATGTACCAGTTTAAAATTCTAAAATTATTTTCAGGGTTTTATTTCTTTCTTTTTTTGCTAGTTATGAGATTTTGTGAGTTTTTGTTTGTTATGTAAAACGCAAATCTAATGACTGTTTTGAAAAGATCTAGGCAAAGGGTCAAGACAACATTCAGCTACTTAACTTTACTCTCTGTAAACAAATCGCCAGAGAAAGGCTTAAAGTGAGGTAATAATTCCGGCTCATTGTCAGTGAATAAACACGAGGCAGCTACGGACATGTTTAATGAATTCCTGCACTCTCTTCAAATACAAATTAATACTAAATAGCGTTTTGTGACTTGAAGGTAATCGCCCACAGGCTGAGCTGTATATCTCCAGGAACTATATAACTTAAGTATGGACTTCTGTGTAGAAGATACAAGACTCTGGATAAATATTTTGAAGGTTATTTCACAGAAAAGGCAAATAAATAAGGTGGAGCAAAAATGTTGGCAAGGGAGACACCGGATGCAAGTAACAACGCAAGGGACACTGTGCCGTGCTGGAGGTGTAAACAAACTGCCTCCTCAGCACCAGCAGGGGCGACTTAATCCCAGCGGGAGGACGAGCTTTCCAGAAAGAGGGAGTGGCTTGAGTTGTCCAGATCACGGTTTTGATTACTAGAGGAGGGAGAAGGCAGTCCAGTTAGAGGGACGACAGAGGCAGAGGGTGAAAAGCGTTACCCATGGCAATGCTGAGCGAGAGGGAAGTGTATGGAAATGGTCAAAGGTGGAGCTGGAACTGTGGGGCTGGAGCTTATTTTGAAGAGCCCTGAATGGTCACCTAAAATGTGTGAATCCATCAGAGAAAGATATTTTTTTTTTCTATTTTCATGTCTTAAATTTTTTAAATTGAAAAATACACACACACACACATACTCACATTATAGACATTTAGACTCTATGAAAAGCAATGATAACACTGTGATAAGTAGAAAGTTAGTCTTTTGTAATAGTACAACTCCAGAAGTAATTATTGTTAGGTCAGATGGCATATTGAAAATTTAATACAGACTAGGAGCTAGATGGTGGCACAGTGGTGACACAACACTCTGCAAGGCTGACCATGTGGGAAGGTTCTGGGCTTGAGTGTGGAGACCTCCCTGAACATGCCAGGCATGTACATGCCCATAATCTGGGGCTGGCTGAGGCCAGGAGTAGATCACGACATGAAAGCCTTATTGGGGGTCTGTCTCTGATTGTCTCTCTCATACATGTGGTTTGAAAGAAACTTTAAAAAAAATGGACAGATACTGCTAAACTACTCTCTGTAAGGTTTGTATCTACTAATATTCTCACCAGGAGTAGATGAAGTTGCTTGTTTCCCCAAATACTTACCAACATGGGTATTTTTATTTTTCTTATCTTTGCCTATCTTATAGAAGAAAAGTAACATTTTGTTTTTGAGTATCTTTTCATTTTGTCGTGACTATTTGATTTTTCACCTAGGTTTGAAAGGTCCCCTTACCATAACTCACCAATACATCCCAGCAGTTGGCCTGTACAAGGCATTCAATGAATGAAGGACTATGAAAGGAAGGATCTATTGCTGCTCTAGGGCTGGTCCATGACTTCATGGTAAGGCAGCTGGAGCCCAAATGACTGATCTCATAGTTCAAGTCCGAGACTCTGATGATTAAAAAATACATTTGGGTGCATGCATGCCCAAAATCCTAAAAAGGAAAGAGAGATGGAGGAGAAGGGATTGCAGAGTGATCATTTCCCATGGGGAATGCTTTTTCACTTTCCCTCTCTTTCTGTCTCTTTCTAGCAAGTGCATGCCCTCTCTAGCAAATTTAAAAACAAAACAAACACCCCACAAAAAATTGCTGCCCTTTTGAAAAGAATAATGATGCAATCGCATCTGTATTTTAAACCATAGTTTTGATGGCAGTATAGAGAATGCTACTAAATTGATAGCATAGTCAAAAAAAAAAATCATTAAAATATTCCAGACATGGGGCCTGTCAGTGGTGTGGTGGTTAAGGTGAATGGATCCTACATGGTCAACTGCGTGATTTGAGTCCCAGACTTGGTAGCTTGAAAAATATGCCAAGCATGAGCATATGCAATGTATACATGTCCAAAATCCAGAGAGGAGAATAGAGAACAAGGGACTGTGATGAGGCACCTCCTGGGAGGTGCTTTCTCACTTTCCCTCTCTCTCTCAGTCTCTCCCTCTTCAATGAGCACACGTGTTATACGGCAAATTAAAAAAAAAATTCTAGGCAAGAAATGGCAAATGCACTACTTAGAATAGTGCCAGTGGGGGTAAAAAAATGGGAATAAATGTGGAGTATTACAGGCATGGATTGAGAAAACTTGGTGCTCATTTAAGCAGGCAAGAAGATGAAAGTCAATGAACCAGCCCATGGCTTCATGGTTAAGGGAGCCAGATTCCACATGGCCAACCATGTGGTTTGAATCGCGGACTGGGTAGATTGAAAATTATGCCAAGTGTGTTTGCATGTGTGTGAGCATGGACCCTAAATTCTGATGGCATGGAGAAATGGAGGAGAATAAACTGCAAAATGACCATGCGTCGTGGGGGGGATGCTTTCTCCCTTTCCTTCTTTCTGTCTTCCTGATGAGTGCAAGCATGCTTTGGTAAACTAAAAAAATATATTTAATAAATAAAAGAAGATAAAGATCAAGGAAATGTTAAAAAAGACTGAAATGTTTAGTTTGAGTGGTTGAGTGGAATTTGATAAGGGTTAATGGAAATATGGGATCCATAATGAAACCTGCCCATTTATCTTATTACTGGGTTGTTGGGAAAGTCATGATGCATTTTTGCATAGAAAAACAGAAAACTACATCATGACTTTCCCGATGACTATTTGCGACCTGTTCTCATTTCTTCTTGCTTCAATTATGATAGTGTTCTAGTAGTTTTTCTTATTTTACATTATCAAATTTTTTTAAATTTGCCAGAGGACATGTGTACCTGCCAAAGAGAGAAAGAGAGAGGAAGGGAGAAATTAATCCCCACCCCCATCAAAAATTGGGGTATGGTCATACTATGATCCCTTCTTCTCCATTTCTCAATCCTGTTGCGATTCTGGGCAGTCACACACATATGTACAGTGTGTGTTTCAAACCACTGAGGCTGGAATTCATACCACAGTTAGCCATGTAGGAACTGGCTTCCTTAACTACATGGGAGTCCAGCGACATAGCCATTACGCTAACTGCTGGTCCCAAAACAGGCAAATTCTTAGACAGGTACAAACTACCAAAAACTAACTCAAGAGGAAATAGACAATGTGAATAGATACACAACAAGGGACTAGACTGCATTAATAATAATAGTAATAAACTACTCACACACAAAAAAAAGCCCAGGCCCAGATGACTTTATAGCTGAATTCTAATAAACATGGGTACCAGAAAGCCCGATGATAGAGGAGTTCACAATTTAGGCAAGGAGAATGATATGATCGGGGACAGATCAAATTCCTCTCTGTATACAGAGATGTTCTGAACCGTCTGGATCTCTACGGTCTTACTGGGCTAGAACCAGGTTGGACACAGGTTCTATAACATTTACTGACTGATCAGACATTGAATATTTGAGGCCCTGAGGTAGTCTAACAGTTCTGAGCAAGAATATGGTTTAATAAACAGTCATGGGGCCAGTAGGTGGTGTGATGGTTAAGACACTGGTCTCCATGTAGCTGACTGCAGTTCAAGTCCCAGACCTGGTGGGACTTTCACACTTTGCTTTTACACTTTCTCTTTCTCTCTCTCCCTCTCTCTCTGGTGTGCATGTGTGCCCTGTAGAAAAATTTTAAAAATAATAACAATTATAAATATAATTAAATAATTCTTTTTTAAAAAAGGAAAAAGAAATAGCCATAAAGGGAACCAGCAGTTAGCGTAATGGCTATGTCGCTGGATTCCCACGTAGTCGACCACGGTTCGCGTCCCGGACCCGGTGGCTTAAAACTCACGCCGGGCGCGTGTGCGTGCTTGCCCAAGATCCCGAGAGGAGAATGGAGGAGAAGGGATTGCGGCGTGACCATCCCCCCTGGGGGGTGATTTCTCGCTTTCTGTCTCTATGTCTCTCTCTGTCTGTCTGGCAAGCACACGCGCCCTATAGCGAAAAAAAAAAAAAAAAACCTCTCCAAAAAAAAAAAAAAAAGAAATAGTCATAAATATCCTAAATTTTAGACTCACCAGCAATGAAGCCTTAATATTATCCACCTGTCTAGAAATTAGTCTGAAAGTAGGTTACACTGGTATGAAGTGGGCAGCTTACTGCTGCCTCAGGAAACTGGTGTCATGTTGGCTAAATCAGGCCAAGCTTGCTTGGCACTCTTTAGCAGGGAATCAAAGCCACTCAGAAAAATGTAACCAAAGTTCATCTCAAATCTTAGTCATAACTGACTCTCAACTATGTCATCTTGAATCATCCAAAATTATCTTAAATATTGCAAAATCTCCAAATAAACTTGTCCTCCATTTTTAATTTCATAGAAATATTTATGAAAACAGTTACTTTCATAGCCTCATAAAATCATCTTACTCCTGTACATCTTATTCCTATTGAAGATATTGTAAGGGGACCAGCAGGTGGTGTGGTAGTTAAGGTGCTGGACTCCCACATGACTGACTGCTGTTCAAATCCCAGACCTGATATCTTGGAAATTACACTGGACACATGTGCATGCATGCCCAACATCCCAGGAGGAGAATGGAGTAGAAGGGACTGCAGCATGGCCATCCCCCTCGGAGGGTGATTTATCACTTTATCTTTCACTGTCTCTAGCAAGTGGACATGCTCTATGGCAAAAATTATAAAACAAACAAACAAACAAACAAACAAACAAAAACTGTCAGACTGGTCCAGTCTGGTGGCACAGTCAGTAGTATAATGGACTGCAGTGCTGGAAACCACAAGACTGACCATGAGTTTTGATCTTTGAGTCAACCTAAAAACAGGCTGGGCACACATAGGGCCACCCAAGATCCTGAAAGCTAGAAGGCTGGGGAAGGGGGATCACAGCATGACAAGATTCTGTTGAAGGTGCTTTCTTTTTCTCTCTCTGCCTCCCTCATGCACATATGAGCACACACTCTGTATTACTAAACAAGAAAAGATATTATTGGACTGTTATCATGCAGCAAAGCAGAAACATGATCTCTGATATTCAGGCAGCAGGCTGCTTGCTTTGAGGCATTCAGTGAATATTGGTATTACTTTTATTTAATGTTCTTCTCCTATCTTTCTTCTTTATTATCTCTGTGGAAAATTTAATTTTTATTTCCCTTACTACCTTTTTTTTTTAAACTTTCCAGAGAACACGCATGATCACCAGAAAGAGACAGAGAGAGGGACAGGAAAAAGCACTCTTGATGGGGAACAATCATACTGTTACCTTCTCTTCCATCTGTCCCTCCTTATGGAATTTTGGTCATGCAAACACATGCACCCACTGTCCTTCAAGTCACTGGGTCTGGGACTCGAACTTTGTAGCTGTCCATATGTGATCTGGCAGCCTTAAACACTGGGCCATGGGCTGCCTGCCTCCTACTATAGTCATTCATTTGCCAACTATTTATTGAGCACCTTCTATGTTCTAAATGCTGGTCTGTATTTGGGGAATCAGCAGTAAACTAAGTCCCTGCCTTCACTGAACTTAAGTTCCAGAGGAGAAACAGATAATAAGCACACAGATGTGTAATGATGGTGGCAGTTGCTACATAGATAAAGAGCCAAGAGCGAAAGAGTTCCAGTGATACTCTAGATAGGGTAGTTAGGCAATCAGCTCCCTCCGAAGCCATCACATTTTATCAGAGACCTGAAAGCAAGGGAGAACTTGGCAAATAAGTGTTCCGGAGAGAGGGGACAAGTACAATCATGTGTCATTTAACTATGGGGATACATTCTGAGAATTCTGTTGTGTGAACATCACAGAGAGTACTTACACAAACCCACATGGCATACCTTACTGCACACCTAGGCTATATGATGTGGCTTGAACTTTCTAGATTATAAACCTATATGGCATGTAATTGTCCTGAATACTGCAGGCAACTGAGACACATGGTAAGTATGTGTATATCTAAATATAGAAAAGGTACTGTAAAAATACAGTATAAAAGATAAAGATGCTATATGCTAAGTACTAAGTGTACTAAACTTAGTGGGAGATGAAGTTAGAAAGAAGGTAGGTGCTATGGTTTGAATGTTTGTTACCCTCAAATTCATATGTTGAACCTAACCTCCAGGTGATGGTATTAGGAGGTGAGGGCTTCAGAGACTGATGACTAGGTTATAAATGGGCTTGATGCTCTCATAAAGGGGCCTGAGAAAGACCTCCACTATACCCCTTTACCATGGGAGAACAGAGCAAGAAATGCCATCTATGAATCAGAAAATGGCTTATCACCAGATACCAAATCAACTGACATCTATTCTTAGGCTTCCCAGCCTTTAAAACTGTAAGAAATAAATTTCTGAAATTTTGTTGCAACAGCCCAGAGTTTTTGTTTGTTTGTTTTTTAAAGGTTTTTGCCATAGGGCATGTGGACTCACTGGAGAAAGAGACAGAAAGAGATGGTGAGGGACCTCCCCAGAGGGGATGGCTGCACTGCAATCCCTTCTCTTCCATTCTTCTCCTTGGGTGGTGTAATTTTCATGCTGCCAGGTCCAGCACTCAAACAGTGGTTGGCCATGTGGGAGTCCAGCACTGTAACCACTATACCACCTGCTCTCCTGCCTGAAGGTATTAAGAGAGTGAGGAAGCAGAAACAGATCATGAAGAGGGCCTCATGGGTTCCATAAAGGTGCTAGGAACCCATTGCAGGCCTGTGACTAGGGGAGTGATATGACTGATTTAAATTTAAAGAGGATCATTCTACCTGCAGTTTGAAAAGAATCTGCAGGGAGCAAAACCAAGAATGGAAACAGAGAGACTATTGCAATAATCCCTGAGAGATGATAGTGGCATGTACAAAGAGAATGAGATAAGGAAGTGAAGTCAGATTCATGACAGATTTTGAAGGTAAAACAACAGGATCTGCTTTGACATCATTGTACATTCACAAGTAGTTATTAGACTACCACAGAGAGACCTCATATACCCTTTATCTAGTTTGCTCAATGTTAACATTTCATATTCACTACTGAATTTTACCAAACATTTAAGGGAGAATTAATACCAATTTTTTAAAAGCCACCAGGTCCAGGACCTGAGCCATGGTTGGCCACGTGGGAGTCCAGCACCTCAACCATCACACCACCTGCCAGTCCCCCAATATCATTTTTTTAAAAATTGCCAGAAGATACATGTGCTCACCAGAAAGAGATAAAGAAATGGGGGTATAAAAGCGTGTGGAGAGCTGCTAGAGTTAGGGCGTGGGAAACACCCCACTAGTGGGGTATGGTTATGATTCAATCCCTCTCTTCCATTTCTCCATCCTGTCAGAATTACACATCCCTCCCCCACCACCCAGGATGCCTCTTAAGCCACCAAAGCTGGGACTCAAACCATGTCGGTCATGAGGGATCCAGATCCTAGACTACTAGGCTACAGTCCAAATTAATATAATTTTTCCTGAACTTTTTCAAAAACTAGAAGAGTAGGAAACTCTTCCCAACTCATTTGTGAGGCTAGTATTACCCTGATGTGAAAACCAAAGATATCACAGGAAAGAAAACTAAAGAATACTACCTCATGAATACAGGTTTTAAAAATTCTTTTTTAGAATTATTTATTCTATTTATCATTGTTATTATTTTTTAAATTTGCTATAAAGCACATGTGCTCACCAGAGAGACAGAGAGAGAGAGAGAAAGTTGCCAAGTCTCGAACTTGAACGACAGTTGGCCATGTGGGAAACTAATGCCTCAACCACCACAAGACTCACCAGCCTCCTGATGCAAAAATTCTTTTTTTAAGAGGTTTTTGCCTTAGGGTACATGGACTCACTGGAGAAAGAGAGAGACAAAGAGGGTGAGAGGGAAAGTGAGAAATCACCTTCGGGGGGGCGGGGGGGGGGGGATGGCTATGCTGCAATCCCTTCTTCATTCTCCTCTCATGATTTTGGGCACACATGCACATGTGCCCAGTGTGATTTTCCCCCCACATTTTATTGATTCACAAAATATTTTAAATAATCTAACTACTTTCAACAGCAAGGTCAGCTGATAAATACATATCTGTGAATACCTGTCCGCCTTTAGGCGTGAAACTCTGTGTAGAATGAATATACTATAAAGTAGCACCCAGCTGATACTATATAACTTACTATGGTCATTAAATAGGTATTTTCTAGTATATTTTTTAATTTCAAGAAAAGCAGTTTTAACTTTAATAAATCAAAATCAAATAAATGCTGAGAGCTTTGCTTAAAACTTAAAGTCAGGAAACAAATTAGGATTCTGTTCAAATAGTAGGTATATGAACCTATCAGCAGCTCAAGACAACACAAAAATCCTTACATCTGGAAAAGAAAGCTTAGAAGAATATCAGTAATGTTTTAGTCAAAAGTCAGAAGATTCTATCTCACCAGTTCAGTCTCATGTACCTTTTCTTCTGTTGTGGTCCGATCTTATAGATTAAATTCTAGAATAAATATTAAACTCCAGATTTGTCCCTACCACTAAGTTGGCCATTTTCTTAGTTGTTTTTAAACTCTTATTTCTGTGTGTCTGTATTTAGTTCTTCTGGTATAGCAGCTCTTCAGAACTTCATGGAGAGCCGGTCTGGTGTTGGTAAATTCTTTAAGGTTTTATCTGAGAATGTCCTTGTTTTTCTTCCCATATGAAAGATAATCTCTCAGGGTACAGTATTCTTGGTTGAAATTGCTTTTCCCTTAACATTTTGAATATATTTCCCATTCTTTCCTTGCTTGCATTGTTTCCGATGAGAGGTCTACTGTGAGCCTGATGGGATATCCTTTGTAGGTAACTTTATGTTTTTCTCTTGCCAAACTTAGTATCTTGTCTTTGTTTGTGGTTTTGGTCAATCTGGCTATGGCTATGATGTGCCTCAGGAAAGATCTTCTTGGGTTGATTTTATGTGGGGTCCTTTTTATTTCTTGGGTCTGGATCTTTGAATGCCTCTCTAGGTTTGGAAAATTTTCTTCCAGGATTTCATGGAATAGATCATTAATGCCCTTATTGATCTATTCGCCTTCTGGGATACCAATTATCTGGATGTTTGATGGTATCTAGTATTTCTCGTATATTATTCTCATGTTTTGGGGCAATTTTCTCAGTCTTCATGGTGGGTTTTCCTAGACCAGTGAGTCTATCTTCTACATCTGAGATTTGATTTTCTGTATGATCTAGTCTGCTTTTAATACTTTCTTTTTTTTTAGACCATAGATTAGTTTACTTTAAACACCCACCATGCCATGAATTCATAGGGAATAAGTTCGAGTAGCTTAGGATCCTTTCCATTTGTTCTCACAAAGTGTAGTTCTCTGGGTGGAGCAGGCTGGTGCTTCAGTTGAACCCAGGTACTTTACTCTTTGGCTTCCTTTTTCTGGTCATTTTCCTTCACGCATTTTAGGAAGCTTTCTCTGCTCTTAGAATCCTTAGTATGCTCAATATGCACATTAATTATCTTAGCAGGAATCTTGTCCTTAACTTGTTTTTATTTATTTGTTTGTTTGTTTGTTTATTTTGGGAGAGGTTTTTGCTATAGGGCATGTGCACTTACCAGAAAGACAGTGAGAGACAGAGAGACAGACAGTGAGAAATCACCCCCTGGGGGGATGGCCACACCGCAATCCCTTCTCCTCCATTCTCCTCTTGGGATATTGGGCACGCACGCACATGCGCCTGGCGTGAGTTTAAGCCACCGGATCTGGGACTTGAACTGCTGTTGACTACATGGGAGTCCAGTGACATAGCCATTACTCCAACTGCTGATCCCGCCCTTAACTTGTTTGTTCACAACAAGGCCAATAGCATGCTGGGTAACATAGTAGACTCTTCCAGTTTTGCTATGGTAACATTTGTGGGGCATTTCTATTTGAACAGTACCCATTCCCTTAATGTCTACAACATCATCTTTCTTGTAGATTTGCATAAATGTTGCCAAAGGAACCACTCCATGTTTTCTAAAAGGCCTAGAAAACATATATCAGGTGCCTTTCCCCTTTCCCTTTGTGTTTGTCATTTTGGTTAATTATTGGAAGATGGCAGTTCTGGCCAAAAGGCTGCTTTTAATACTTTCAAGGGAGGTTTTGACTTCTGTATTATTGCCTTCATCTTTAACAGTTCCATCTGATTTTTTTTTTATGGTGTATATTTCCTCTTTCAGATCTTGCAAGAATTTCCTCACCTCCTGGAACTCATTGATTCCTTTCTCCTGCCTCTTATGCAGTTCATTGTCTCTCTTCTCGTCTATCTCTGTAAGCTTTGTCGATGTATTCTAAATTCTTTATCTAACATTTTCGTGAGTTCCATTGTACTGTATGAGGATGAAGAGGAGTTATTCTTTTCCTTGGAGGAGAGGTATTTTCTTGCTTTCTCATATTTCTTGTGACCCTGTGGTGATTTCTGGTCATCTGATGGATTGTGCATTTCTTTCTAAATCTTGGAGTTCAATCTGAGCGTTCAGCGGTGTGCAGGAGGAGGTAATCTGCAATTTCTCTTCTGTTCCATTTTTCACTCTTTGTGCATCAGATTCAGTGGGAATTGAGGAATATTCTGACTCTAATAGGTATTTGGATACTGTTCACTTTGACCTATCTAGACATTCAGTGCACGGATGCTGAGCAGCCAAGGAATGAAGTTAAAGGAAAAAGGAAAAGAATTAGAGAAAAGGAAAGAAGAAGAAGAAGAAGAAGAAGAAGAAGAAGAAGAAGAAGAAGAAGAAGAAGAAGAAAAAAGACAGAAGAAAGAAAAAAGACCACAAAAAATTTTACGATTTAATTTAAAAAGCAAAAAATGAAAACCACATGGTGCACATGCAATATTTCACAGCTCAAGTTCAGCAGCCATCTTCAGGATGGGCCTGCGTTTATGCCTTTCCCACTAGAAATGAATCAGAAGTCTCAGCAGAATATTTTCACTTTTAGTCTTTGAAAGCAATATTTCACAGCTCAAGTTCAGTAGCCATCTCAGCCCAGTGTGATTTTTTTCAAGCCACCAGGTACAGGACTCGAACTGTGGTCAGCCATGTGACAGTCCAGCAATGTAACCTACACCATCTATGGCCCCCAGATGCAAAAATTCTTTACAAAGTATTAGCAAACCAAATATAGCAAATGGGACTTATTCCAGAAATGCAAGATTGGATCAACATCTGAAAATCAATAAATATAATACATCATAGTAACAGAATTTTTTAAAAATTATAAAATCATCTCAATAGACACAGAAAAAACATTTCACAGAATCTTTTATGATAAAACATTAGAAAAACTATGAATCATATGGAACTTCCTCAATTTGATAAGGGGCATTATGAAAAACTTGTTGCTAACAGCATACTTAATATTGAAAGACTGAATGCTTTCCCCCTATAATCATGAAGAAGATGCTGTTAACTGTCACCATTTCTATTTAGCAAAGTACTAGAGATTCCAACTAGCATAATTAGTCAAGAGAAAGAAATAGAAGATACCCAGATTGGAAAGGAAGAAATAGAACCATCTCTATCCACAGATGGCACGATCTTTTATTTTTTAATTAATTATTTTAGTGAGTTTTGTTTGTTTTTTGCCATAGGGTGCATATGCTTTCCAGTGAGAGACAGAGAGAGGGAAAGTGAGAAGAGATGGCCACACCACAATCCTTTCTCATCTATTCCCCTCTTGGGATTTTTGGCATACACACACACATGCCTGGTTATTTTTATAATTTGCTAGAAGGTGCATGTGTTTGACAAGGAGAGAAAGAGAGACAGAGGGAAGGAGAGGGAGCAAGAGAAAGTACCCTCCAGTTGGGAAATGGTCATGCTGCAATTTGCCCTTCTCTATTTCTCCATCCTGTTAGGACTTTGGACATGCACGTACATGTTTCTGGTGTGTTTTTCAAGCTGCCAAGACCAGGGTTAGAACCACATGGTCAGCCTCGTGGGATCTGATTCCCTTGACCACCATGCCATAGAGCCAGCCCAACGTGAGCTTATATATAGAAAAGCCTAAGAAATTCACAAAAAGCCATTAGAACTGAAAAACAATTTCAAAAAGATCATAGAATTCAAGATTGAAATATGTGGGACCAGTAGATGGTGTAATCGCTACATCGCTGGGCTCCCATGTAATCTACTGTGGTTTAGGTCCCGGACCCGGTGGCTTAAACTCACACCAGGCACGGGTGCATGAGTACCCAAGATCCCCAGAGGAGAATGGAGGAGAAGGGATTGCGGAATGGCTATCCCCCGGGGGGGCGATTTCTTGCTTTCTGTCTCTCTGTCTTTCTGGTGAGCACACACACCCTATATCGAAAACCTCTCAAAAAAAAAAAAAAAAAAAAAAAAAAAGATTGAAATACAGACATCAACTGTAGTTTTATACAACTACAATGAACAATCCAGAAATGAAATTAAGAAAACATGGGTCAACTCCATGGTATAGTGGTTAGGGTCTTGTCACATAATAATCCTCTTTCCTTGTTCTTCTGTCTTCTCTGGATCTTGAGCATGCACACACCCAGTACATTTTCAAGCAGACCCAGGTATCTGAACTCGCAGTTGGCCATGTGGCTTCCAGTACTGCAGTTCAGTTTGCTACCATGTCACAAGGTTGGGCCATTTTATTTTGTTTTATGTTTTTTGAAGACAGGCTTTCAAGGCTTAGACCCTCCTGCCTCAGCTCCCAACTGGGACTAATGGTGTGTTCAATCATGCCTGGCTCTTTACTATTATTATGATTTTTTTTTGAGAGATTTTCGCTACAGGGTGCGTGCGCTCGCCAGACAGACAAAGAGAGACATAGAGACAGAAAGCGAGAAATCACCCCCTAGGGGGGATGGTCACGCCGCAATCCCTTCTCCTCCATTCTCCTCTCGGGATCTTGGGCACGCACGCACACGTGCCCGGCGTGAGTTTTAAGCCACTGGGTCCGGGACGTGAACCGCGGTCGACTACGTGGGAGTCCAGCGACATAGCCATTATGCTAACTGCTGGTTCCCAACTATTATTATTTTTTAAACAGGATCTCACTTGCCTATGCCAGCCTTGAGGTTCAATCCTTTCATCTCAGCCTCCCTGAATCACTGAGTTGCATCCACATCTGCACTCATCCTTCCAAGAACCAAACCTAAGCATCTCACGTGTATCCAGCCAGCAGAACACAGCATCTAAGCAGCACATGCTACTGCAGCTAGGCCCTGCAGTGAACATTTTATATATAAATCTTGGTTGAATTTCTATTTCCTTTGGATAGACTTGTAGAACAATTATTGTATTTTTAAAGTTTTATTTATTTTTAGAGACAGAGAAGGAAACAGGCACCCCCAATAGGGCCCCCAAGCCATGACCCTCACCCCTGACTTCAGTCAGTCAAGATCATTAGCATGAGCACGTGTGCATATCTAGCAGTAGGTACAAGGATACCTTGAGACATCAACCTGAGACCCTTCTGTATAGCTTCAGCATCAGTGAGCATTGTGTTTACTGTTGCCTCGCTACGCGTGCCTATCATGATTTTCAAGCCACCGGCTCCGGGACTTGATCTGTGGTTGGTCATGTAGGAGTCCAGTGACAAAGATACTGTGCCATCTGCTGGCGCCAACTGCAGAACCATCAGAATCCTTTTTTTTTTTTTTAAGAAGATTTTTGCTATAGGGCATGTGTGCTTACCAGAGAGACAGAGAGAGGAGAGACAGAAAGTGAGAAAACACCTTCCAGAGGAGATGGTCACACAGCAATCCCTTCTCCTCTTGAGATTTTGGGAATACACACACATATGCCCAGAGTGAGCTTGAAGCCACTGGGTTGGGGACTCACCATGGTCGAGCATATGAGAGTCCAGCAATGTAATCATTAGGCTATCTGCTGGCTGCATCTGAATCTTTTAGTATCTTATACTTTTAAGATATTTTTGTTAGATAAGTATGATAGCACATACTTCAGATGTCTTTTCCAGTTCTTTGTTCAGTTTGTTTGTTTGAACTGCCAGAGGGCACATGTGCTTGCTAGAGAAAGAGAGAGGGAGAGCAACCCCCAATAGGATGTGGCCACACAGCAATCTCTTCTACATTTCTCCATCTTGTCTGGATTTGGGGCACACAGCATACGAACCCAGTGTTTTCCAAGCTGACAGGGCTGAGATTTGAACTGCATAGTCAGCCATGTGAGATCCGGCTTTCTTAATCACTAAAATGCAGGGCTGGTCCTGTCTTTTCCAGTTTTGTGTTTACTTAATTGATTTCCACAAGAGACATGCCCCTGACCCACAGTAGAATCCTGGTTGATACTTCTATATATCTGTATCTGATTTATTTTTATTTTTTTGCTATAGGGTGTGTGTGCTTGCCAGAGAGAGATGGGGGAAGGAGAAACAGAGAAAGGGGGCAGAGAGAAATCACCCTCCCAGGGAGGATGGCAACACCAAAATCCTTTCTCCTCCATCTCCTTTTGGGATTTTCACACAGGCCTGGTGTGTTTTTCAAGCCTTTGAGTCTGAGACTTGAACTGCTCAATCATGTGGTATCTAGCTGCTCTAAATTCTGCACCACCTGCTGGCCCCTGTATCTAAAGTTTGGAAAAATAACCTGAATGAACAATCCTTGACAGTGCTGTCACCAATCTTTCAATATTTATATAAACTTTATATACATAAATACATACCTTTATATATAATATTAAAATGTTAATTGTATATATATATACAATCAAGGTTAATTACATATATACAATATATATGGTGTGTGTGTATATATACGTGTGTGTGTATAACTTTTTCTTCAGAAACTGTCATATGTGAAATCATCATAATGCTGTTTCCTCAATGAGTTTTATTATTAAAAAAACATTTATTTTGCAAGATTTTTTAAAAAATATCTCTTGTACTGAGATATAATTTACATAAAAATTGCACCTATTTTAATTGTACAGCTTGAGGTACTTAGATAAATGTATTCACTTGTATTCTGCATGATTTTTAATGGGAAGAAATGAGTTCAATCTCAAATTTATTAGCCATGTATCCTTGGCCAAGTTCCCTTGACTTCTCAAAACCCTCAAATGAAGATAATGGAGATCTCATATAAGTTGTGAAGATTTCATTAAATGAATTACAACCATGCAGCATACAGCTTTCATCACTGAGATAAAAATAAATTTTGTATTTCTAAACTTCCACCTGGAGTCTCTCAAATAAAAGAAATATGAAGTTGTTCCTTTACTCATTTCTTCCTCAATTCTGATAACCATATTCACTCATTCTTTACATCTGAGGCAGAAGGAACACTGGAGAAAAAGCATGATCATGAGCATATACATCTCGTTTGCTCACAGCTCTTAGAATTTTCCTTCCTATGTCCTTGTCAGCATGGCAAGCCTTTATGGTTATACATACCTTTCACTCTGTAACCAACTCTGTAACTCTGCTAGAGTCATGCACTTCTAAGGACACGTTTTCCCTAGGAATAGGTGGTGGTGAAGTAAGTCTCATAACTTAATGTTAGTCTCACTACACATTTCTCCAGGCAAAAATTCACAGAAGGTGAAGGATAACTTCTATAATTATGCTAGCACAATCCGAAGCACCTGGAGCAAGTAAGTCATTTTCCCATTGCTTCCCTTTAAATCCTCTACAAGAAGTGTGAAGGTAATGCTCTCCAGCTTCCAAGAACAAAGACAAGTAACCGTATGTGCTAAATCATCTGGCTTCATCTTGCTCACAGGGCTTACAGAAGCCAATGAACACTTGCTATGAATATGGTCTGATGTCAGACATGAAGAAATCCAGGTGACAGTCGTTTCGTGTAGTTTTTATTATGTCTGAGAACTTATGTCTAAAGAAATTCCGGTGACAGTTGCTTATGTCTGATAACATATTCGTGAGTTTTCTCCCCAGTATTTCTCAGATACCTGGAATGAACTCCGAAAACATCAGTAACTTGGGCTCAGCAGACGGCGTGGTGGTTAGGGCACTGGACTCTCACATGACATGGTCTACCGTGGTTCAAGCCCCAGACCCAAAGGATTGAAAATCACGCTGGATGCCAAAATCCTGAGAGGAGAATGGAGAAGGGATTGTACAGCCTTCCTCCCTAGATGTGATTTCTCACTTTCCCTCTGTCTCTCTCCAGCCAGCACAAGCTCTATGGCAAAAACCTAAAAAGAAAGAAAATACCAGCACCCCATTTCTCCTGTTTCGTGCCTACATTTCTCTATTAACACTGCCATCTGAGCTAGGTCTGAAAGGATTACATTAGATGGCTTCTGTAATTAACGCATCTGGTGGACTGTAATGGAAATGCAGTTTGAAATTAGTGACACTTAGACGGTGATTCCAATCGTTGTATTTTCTGACACGGAATTCACCTCAAAAATTTTAGTACTCTTATGTCCTTGCTCCTTGCTTCTTCTCCCGCGAGGCATTTCAGAATTCAGCTGCTTTCATCAACGATCTAGCTCTCTGCTCCCTTATCACTCCCGCTTGGGTCTGGCTGGTGAGCCAGGAGGAAAAAACGCCCGGATGGATCTCGGGGTCCACCCCTGACTTCCCCACGACAGGTCCTCCTGCGGAGACGCGCCCGAGAGAAGGCAGCCCAACCCCCAGGACACCCGCCACAGGCCCTCCCCAGGCCAGGACTGGAACGTAACGGGAAGGAATCGCATGTTCGCCTTGGCCGGTTATCCGCCAGTCCCCAGGATCCGGAGTCCATCTGCAGAGCACGGTCCCCCTGAGGAGGAGACAGGAGAAGGGGAAAATGACCAGCCCTCGCCGAGGACCCACCCAGCGCAGAAGAGAACCCAGCCGAGCCTCCAGAAAGGACCTGGGTCCAAGCGGCGTAACCGAAGCATGGGCGGAAGCAAGGTGGGTAGGCGCTGGGAGAGGGCGGGGCGTCGCGGGACACTAGCGGAAGTGGGGCCCGAGGGGCGGGGCACAGAGGGGCGGGGCGGGAACTCCGGGAAAGGAGACCCCCCCCCCTCCCTGGGAGAAGACGAATTCTTGGGAGTAGTCAGTCTGCTATTCCCCAGCTTTTCTCTTCCTCTCACGCAGCCTAAGTGACCAGTATGGGTCGCCAACCGGAGAAGCGACATATAGGGCAGTTTCTCCTTTTTCGGTCACTTTTCTGATTTGGCCGCCAACTTGGAGGGCGGGAAGTGGCGAGACCGGACCCTATGTGACCACCCCCGCATCCAGGCGCGCCCTCCAACCAAGGCTGGCGAACGCACAGGGACAATAGTGCGCAGGCAGGTTGACTGAAGGGGTGCACCTCCACAGTACCGCCCTGACCCAAAATTTCCACCACCGAAGCAGTAGGAATGTGCATATACATTGGAGCCATATTTAAGCAGCTAAAGTTTTCCCAGGCTCCAAATGGCTACAGAGCTTCTAATTAAAGGGTTAACTGCCTTTTCAAAATTATTGTTTTTTTTTTTAAGTGGAAAAATCAGACTAAAAGAGTAGTTGAAAAATGGTAGAGGTAGAAAATAAATCCTTTTACTCAAATCACAAGCATTACAGAAGTATAAACTAAGAGCCCTTTGTAGTTCCCACAGCAGTTGTATATTCTCCCGGTTAAGTATTCATAATTGGCATAGTTTCTATGGAAAAGGAATCTCCATATACAATTGGAGGTAGTATAGAACACTTCCAGCTTTGGCGACCTGGTGGTGTATGCAGGGGTTGAAATACACAGTTCACTACTTCTAGATCTGCCACCTTGGGAAGCTACTTCTCTTGTCCTTGTTTTCCTCTCTGCAAAATAGGGCTATCACCATACCAATTATCAGTTGAGATTTTAAATGTCTGAGAGGGTTTTTTGTGCCCGGAAAGGAATTCATAAAGCTGTTTATGTTCAGTTTATCATGGCTGTAAATTTTAAGCCTAGTAAGCATTTAACTACATTTCTTAAATTTACTTATAAATCTATCAATTTTATGTTAAAGTAAAATATTTAACTTGTTTTTTGATTGTTTAATGAGCTTATTAATTTGACATATTAAACTTCCCATTTAAACACTATTTATAAATAGAATTTCTTAAGCATTGCATTTTAAAGTCACAAAACCCTACAAATCTAACTCAAATTATCTTACATATGTAGACAGTTTATTAACTTCATGGGACCAGCAGTTAGCGTAATGGCTATGTCCCTGGATTCCCATGGACTCCCATGTAGTCGACCACGGTTCGAGTCCTGGACCCAGTGACTTAAAACTCACGCTGTGCGCGTGTATGTGCATGCCCAATATCCCTAAAGGAGAAGGGATTGCGGTGTGGCCATCCCCCCTGGGGGCTGATTTCTCGCTTTGTCTCTCTGTCTCTGTCTGGTGAGCACATGTGCCCTATAGCAAAAAACTCTCAAAAAAAAAAAAAAAAAAAAAACCACTTCATTTTAAAATTCTCTTAAATACATCAAATTAACCTATTGCTGTCTCTAATTGTTTCAAGTATTTCTTGCATAACAGAGGTAGATTTATGCTCTGTCAATTTTCTCAGTTCAGTCTGGAGCACTTACAGAGTGTTCCTGTAGGATTTCCAGAATACTGAAAGGGGAATGGTTGGGAGCATGGGCTGCTAGCCAGACTACTGAGGTATAAATCCTAGCAAGCTGCTAACAGGCAATGCAACTTTGGGCAAATCTCGTAACTCTGCACCTCTGTTTAATCATATGAAAATGGGGACAGCAATAGTATGCACCTCCCAGAGTTAATACGAGCTTTAGAAAAGTGCCTGGCTGAGGCCAGCATATGGCATAGTAGTTGGGATGCTGGACTCCCACATAATTGACCATGGTTTGAGTCCTGGACCTGGCAGGTTGCTTTCTCACTTTCCCCTCTCTCTCTGAGTCACTCTCTGCTCAAATTTAAATAAATAAATAACAATGATGAATAAAATTAAATAATTCTTTTTTAAAGAATTATATTTTAAAATTTTATTTATTTTTAATTTGACAGAGAGGAGAAGTGAGAAAGCAAGCCACGAGATCCAGGACTCAAACTGTGGTCAGCTATATGGGAGTGTCCAGAGCTTTAACCACCATGCCATCTGCTGGCCCCAATAAAATAATTCTTAAAAAAAGAAAAGTGCCTGGCAGGTAATAAGTGCTCCACAAATGTTACAGTGTTAGTAAAAATTAAGACACTCAAATTATTTTGGGTATATGTGCAGCATAAAACCTATATATTAAATCAAATTCATTTAAGCAATTAAATATTCACTACATCTCTAATTGGTCAAATCCTAAGAATTTCAATTAAAAATCAGTCTGAAATGTTAGGTTCTCTCCCCCCCAGACTATGAGTTTCTAAAATATCCTAAACACAGAAAATGCATACACAAACAGCACAGTAAGGAATAAATTTGTTATAACACCGTTATAAATATAACCTATACAAGGTATCATTTTTATTAAAATCATATTAATTTCATCATTGTGGCTATTTGGGGTTGCAGTCATTGAATAATAAGTGGAAGGGAACAGATTTATTTTGGAACTATTAAGCTGGTGTTATATGTTCAGGATTGTCTATCAAATATTTGAAATTGAGATTATGAATTTAGGGTTATTGGTCAAAGATTCCAGCTACAGGTGGAGATGGCAGAGGTGGGGGGGGGGGGCGCAAATGCCTGGGAATTCCATCTGGGCTGCCAGTAATAGCTGAACACTTATAATAGCTGGAATCTGTCCATGATTTATTTAATTGGAGCTCAAAGCCCATGCATTTATTTATTTTTTTTTAATTTTTATTTATTTATTTATTTAAGAGTTGGTTTTTGTTTGTTTGTTTGTTTGTTTGTTTTTGCTATAGGGCGCTTGCACTCGCCAGACAGAGAGAGAGACAGACAGAAAGTGAGAAATCACCCCCCAGGGGGGATGGCCACGCCGCAATCCCTTCTCCTCCATTCTCCTCTTGGGATCTTGGGCACACATGCACCCAGCGTGAGTTTTAAGCTACCGGGTCCGGGACGCGAACTGTGGTTGACTATGTGGGAGTCCAGCGACATAGTCATTACGCTAACTGCTGGTCCCAAAGCCCACGCATTTCAAAAGGAATTTTATTTTCATAACCCAGGACACTTCCTATCCTTTATGAATCCTGCAAGTTTTATAGTTACTTGATTTTTATAACAATTGTTTTCAATTTTTCCCTTCGTGAAAGGATGGAATTCTCCACCTCCATACTGGAAAGTTTAGCTAATCTCTTTGCTTTTATTTATTTATTTATTTATTTATTTATTACTTATTTAAATTTGTGAGAGGGTGTGTACATTCACAGGAGAGAAACAAAAGAGAAATGAAGAGGGAAAGTGGAAGTGAGAAAGTGACCCCCATGGGAAATGATCACATAGCAAAGCCTGGCCCTATTTTTCCTGTCAGGGTTTTGGTAAGACATGCACATGTACCAGTGTGTTTTTCAAGTCACTGGATCTGGAACTCAAACTGCACAGTTGGCCATGTGAGATCGATCCAGTCACTGGCTGCCCTCTCTTTGCTTTTAAAGTTAATTAAATTTTTCACCTTTATATTTCACTTTCTCACCTATCTAATAAATAGATCAATGAAATAGGACTGTGCAAAGTCTTAAATGAAATTTTGAAAATTAACATGTCTGGCATTTAGTAAGTATTCAATAAATGTTAACGGTTATTTTAATGTAGTTTTTTTTTTTTTTTTTTTTTTTCTTTTTCTTTTTTTTTTTTTTTTGGAGAGGTTTTTCACTATAGGGCGCGTGCGCTCGCCAGACAGACAGAGAGAAACATAGAGACAGAAAGCGAGAAATCACCCCCCAGGGGGGATGGTCACGCCGCAATCCCTTCTCCTCCATTCTCCTCTCGGGATCTTGGGCACGCACGCACACGCGCCCGGCGTGAGTTGTAAGCCACCGGGTCCGAGACGCGAACCGCGGTCGACTACGTGGGAGTCCAGCGACATAGCCATTACGCTAACTGCTGGTTCCCTGTAGTTTTTTTTTTTAGAATTTTTTTCTTTCAAACATTTTAGATTCTCATGTCACTATGTATAAAGGTTTCTTATTTTGGTGGTCTTATAGCATTCCATTGGATGTACCATAATTTATTCAACTTAAACCCTCTTTATTGGCAAGTACATTTCCTTTTTTGCTATTATATACATTATAATAAATATCCGTGGGTGTGTGTGTGTATGTGTGTGTATCTGGGCATTTGTGCAAGGATAAGTTTCTTTTCATGAGAGAGTATATATATGTGCATGCTTGTGTGAGAAAGAGAGAAAGCACCCTTGACAGAGTCTTGTCACATAGCAATCACCTCTCCCAGCCTCCAGTCTCTCAGGATCATTGGTGCTTACACCCTCAGCATGTTTTCAGGCCAACCCAGGGATTTGAATCCGTGGTCAGCCACATGGTTTCCAGCACTGCAGCTAGTATACTATATATAGACTGTGCTGCCTGGGTGGGCCCAAGGATAAATTTCTAAAAGTTGTCTTAGGTCAAAAGTGATGTCTATTTAAAAAGTGATAAATATTGTCAAATAACCCTCCAATTTACCAATTTACACTACCATCAATAGTGTAATAGAACACTGGTGAGGAACCTAATGAGATAGAATTCCTCGTGCAGGGCAGAGAGAGTCATTTCAGGCAGTGAGAACACACAACCCGAATTACTCAACTGCTTTGAGAGAATCAGTTTACATCTAGCTCCACTGCACTCTACAAATCAGGTAACTGAATAAAGCAAAGGGCTCAGTGAAGTCATAGGCTCTGCAACTTTAGATTTATAAATTGGAGATCACATGGTATAAATGATTTTGTGATCTTTTATTTTTTACATTTTTAAACAAATTGTAACCATCTTTTTTATTTTCTTAGGTTTTTGCCATAGGGTGCATGTACTAGCCAGAGAGAGTTAGTGAAAGGGAAAGTGAGAAATCACCCCCCAGGGGGGATGACCACACCGGAATCCGTTCTCCTCCATTCCCTTTCCGGAATTCTGGGCATGCACACACACGCGCGTGCACCCAGAGTGATTTTTTTTTTTTTTTGAGAGGTTTTTGGTATAGGCATTTGTACTCACCAGAGAGACAGAGAGAGACAGACAGAAAGCGAGAAATCACACACACACACCCAGGGGGATGGCCATGCCACAATCCCTTCTCTTCCATTCTCCTCTCGGGATCTTGAGTATACAGGCACATGAACCTGGTATGAGTTTTAAGGCACCAGGTCTGGGACTCAAACCACGGTCAACTACATGGGAGTTCAGTGATGTAACCATTATACCATCTGCGGGTCCCCACAAAGTGATTTTTAAGCCTCTGGGTCCAGGACTAGAACTGTGGTGAGCACCTTAACCACCATACCGCCTGCTGGCCCCTGTAAATTTTTTTTTTTTTTTCATCAATAGACTTCAGTACTTTGTTGTTTTTTTTTGTTTTAAACTGCTGCTTTGAACAAGGTGTTTATTCAAAACAAGCTGTCCAAAATGATTTAATTTTTACAGAATAAACAAATGTAAGGGTTTATGCAGCAGATTTCTTCTGTGGTAGGTTTCTTCTGCTGGTTTCTTTTCGGCTGCTGGCTTCTTTTCAACTGCTGGTTTTTTATCAACTGCTGGCTTCCTGGTAGCTGCTGCCTTTTTTCCCCACTAAAGGCTTCTTCTGCTTCCTAGCACCAACTCCCTTTCCTTTCTTTCCTACCACAGGTTTCTCCCCTGCAACCCCCTTCCCATTGGATTTGACCTCTAGTGCTGCTACCACTTTATCCAGCCAATTTTTGTGATTCCTAGCCTGGCGAAGAATGGTGTTCCAGCACGTTGTCTTTGCATATGGGTTAAGTTTCAACATGATTCTCAGATTTTTCAGTGGATTCTTCTTCAGAACTCCGCGATGAATCTTCCTGCATGGTGCTCGGAGGGCTTTTTGGATCTCTGGATGTTTCAAGATTCTGCTAAGGTCTATGTTCATCATCTTGTTCATGGGAAGGTTATGGATTCTCTTGAGGGAAGCAAATTTTCGCTAAGTGCCATACAATTCATCTAACTTCTGGAAGGCACTTTCAGTCCAAATGCAGAAACATCCCACATATTCACCAGGAGGATGTTTCAAAATGTTCAGTTTGCTTACAATAAGCAGAGTGATTCAAGGGATGTTTCTGAAGGCCTTGATGATATCATTGTCCCCATTATAGATAATGCAAGGTCTCCTGCATTCTCCCCTGTAACCCCCTACCCATCGGATTTGACCTCTAGTGCTGCTGCCACTTTATCCAGCCAATTTTTGTGATTCCTAGCCTGGCGAAGAATGGTGTTCCAGCACGTGGTCTTTGCATATGGGTTAAGTTTCAACATGATTCTCAGATTTTTCAGTGGATTCTTCGTTCACCAGGAGGATGTTTCAAAATGTTCAGTTGAATACAATGAACATTTTGAATGAATACGCTGAATACGATGGCGGTTTCTCATTTTGCCCTTGCCAGCTCTCATTCGCTGAGAGGCATAGATCTTTTTTGTATCATTCCAGGCCTTAAGTTTCTTCAGAAACAAAACAGCCTCCTTGGTCTTCTTGTACTCTTTGACATTATCTTCAACCACCAAAGGAAGTTCAGGAATTTCCTCAAAACGATGACCTTTAGACATGACTAGAGCTGGGAAGGCTGAGGCAGCCAGGGCAAAACAGATGGCATACCACTTTTGGGTTGTGTTCACTCTGCGGTGCCAACGGCGCCAGGTCTTAGTTGGTGCAAACATGTGACCTCCTCAACACATATTTCCAAAAGCACCCTGGACAGAACGCTGAATCCCACTACCTCAAACTCAGAGCCACAGCTCTCCCAGTACCCTAAGACTCAGCACTGGCCTGATGACCTGCTAATTCACTGACAACATAGGGCTGTCTGTTCTTTTTGCTCAAGTTGATGTGAACAAAATTCATAATGTGTGGCTGGATGGGAGCCTTGAATACAGCGGGCAAGATGACATTTTTGCCGAATGACTCCCCTTTTTCAGAGTACACTGATTTCAGTGGATGAGCACAAGCTATGACAGGGAGAGGAGAGGACCGACTTCAGTATTGTTAATGGTTGCAGAATACTTTATCATATGAATCTATAATAATTGATGTAAACTACTGCTTATTGTTGAACATTTAGTTTATTTGGCAGAAATAGTAAAAGGATATCCTTGCAGCTAAATCTCCGCCATATCCTTAAACATTTTTCTAGGATAAATTTCCAGAAGTAGAATCACTGGGTCAACAGCTACACATATTTTTAGAGCTTTGATTTGTATTCTAAATTGCTCTCCAGAAAGATTTTGCTCTAATTTATATTCCCAGCAACCAAGTATGAGATCACCTCTTGAAAACACATTGTGCTACTACTTTTAAAACAATCCTCCTGAGGGAACCAGCAGTTAGCGTAATGGCTATGTCGCTGGACTCCCACGTAGTCGACCGCGGTTCGCGTCCCGGACCCGGTGGCTTAAAACTCACGCCGGGCGCGTGTGTGTGCATGCCCAAGATCCCAAGAGGAGAATGGAGGAGAAGGGATTGCGGCGTGACCATCCCCCCTGGGGGGTGATTTCTCGCTTTCTGTCTCTATGTCTCTCTGTCTGTCTGGCGAGCGCATGCGCCCTATAGCGAAAAACCTCTCCAAAAAAAAAAAAAAAAAAAAAAAAAATCCTCCTGATAGCAATCTGTTAAGACCTTTGGCTCTGGGTTTTTTAAAATTACTTTTTCTTATTATAAAAAATATGTATATGGATTGTAAAAATTCAAATGTTAATAAATACATAATATAAAAAGTGAATATTCCTCTATTCCTCATTATTTAGAGAAAACAATATTTATCTGTAATTATCTATTTTTAGGTATATTGGGTTTCAGGGTTTTCCTATGTGTGTGTATGTGTGTGTGTGTGTGTGTGTGTGTGTATATATATATATGTGTGTGTGTGTGTGTGTGTGTGTTTGTTTTGGGGTTGTTTTTTTTTTTTTTTTTTTGGAGAGGTTTTTGCTATAGGGCATGTGCACTCGCCAGGAAGACAGAGAGAGACAGAGAGACAGAAAGTGAGAAATCACCTCCCAGGGGGATGGCCACGCTGCAATCCCTTCTCAGGATCTGCATTTTCCTCTCAGGATCTTGGGCACCCATGCACACATGCCTGGTGTGAGTTTAAGCCACCGGGTCCGAGATTCAAACCATGGTCAACTACATGGGAGTCCAGCAACATAGCCATTATGCCATCTGCTGGTCTCATCCCTATGTATATGTTAATAGGTATATTCATGTAGAGTACTATATACTCTATGCACATTATTTTATAAAACTATAATACTCGTGACTTGCTTTTTCTTTTAGGTTTTATTTGAGGGGGCATAGGACATAGTCACTCACTGGAGAGAGACAGAGAGAGATGATGAGAGGGAAAGTGAGAAATCACCCCTTAGGTGATGGCCATGCTGCAATCCCTTCTCCTCCATTGTTCTCCTGGGATTTTGGGCATGCATGCACACATTCCCGGTGTGATTTTCAAGCTGCCAGGTCTAGAACTCGAACTATTGGTCAGCCACATGAGAATCTAGGGCCTTAACCACTATGACACCTGCTAGCCTGTGTCTTGCTTTTTTAAATTAACAATACATTTGGACATATTTCTGTGTTAGTATAATTAGATGTATCCTCTTTTTTTTTTCTCTTTGCTTTCCTTCTCTCTTCCTTCCTTCCCTTGCTTCCAATAAGGTAGAATTCCTCACACAGGACAGAGAGAGCCATTTGAGACAATGGGGACCCTCCTCTTCTCTTTCCCTCCTCCCTCCCTCCCTTCCTTCTGCTTTTCCTCTCTTCCTTCAGAATCACAAGCTGAACCTGCTTGTGCAGACTTGAGAGGCAAATACATACATATCTTTTCAATTTCAGGTTCAGTAATATCACTTTGGTAGCTCAAAATGGGTCATAGTAGAATTTATATTATATTTTGGAAATTGGCAAATGCTACAAATCAAAGTTTTTGTTTGTTTTATAGGGTCAGTTTACTAGAACCCCATTAGTTAAATATTATCCTATTGAAGAAGTATCATGGGGGACCAGCAGGTGGTGTGGTGGCTAAGATGCTGGACACTCCCACATGGCCAACCCTGGTTTAAGTCCTACCTTCTGGCTTGCTTTCTCATTTCTCTCTCTCTCCCCCTCACTCTGTATGTGTTTCTCTGGTCAAACTGAAATAAATAAATGAATAAAATTTTAAAAAATGAAGTACTATGACATGTTTATCCAATCCCTCTACATTGCAAAATAGAGGTGTCTCTGATTTTTATTACAAAATAGTATTGGAAAAAAATTAAAAATAAAATAGCATTGGAGGAACCAGCAGTTGGCATAATGGCTATGTCGCTGGAATCCCATGTAGTCAACCATGGTTCAAGTCCTGGACCCGGTGGCTTAAACTCATGCTGGGCGCATGTGCATGTGTGCCCAAGATCCCAAGAGGAGAATGGAGGAGAAGAGATTGTGGCATGGCCAACCCCCTGTGGGGTGATTTCTCACTTTCTGTCTCTCTGTCTCTCTCTGTCTTTCTGGTGAGCGCACATGCCCTATACCAAAAGAGAAAAAAAAAAGAAAAAGAAAAAACTCTCCAAAAAAAAAAGAAAGAAAAGAAAAACAAGACAGAGAAACAATTCACACACTACCACCATCCTCCCAACCCCAAATAAAATGGAGAACTTGTCCTTTAAAAAAAATAGTACTGGAGTGAACATATTGGTGTATATTTTTTTCATATTTTTGTGAGTGTTTTTATAGAATGTATCCCTAGAAGTAAAATAGCTAGGTTAAAGCAAAGAAATATTTTAAAAGTGCATAGATATTATTTAAAAGCCATGATGAGCCTTGAGACTAGCAGATGGCATAATGGTTACATCACTGGACTCCCACATAGTCGACCATGGTTTGAGTCCCAGACCCAGCAGCTTAAAACTCCCATGCATGTGCGTGACTTCCCAAAATCCTGAGAGGAGAATGGAGGAGAAGGGATTGCAGCATGGCCATCCCCTCTAGAGGGTGATTTCTTGCTTACTGTCTCTTTGTCTTTCTCTGTCACTCCAGAGAGTGCATGTGCCCGATAGCAAAAGTCTCTCTTAAAAAACAAACAGACCTTGGCCAAGTGTTAACAGCATTTGAAGGCAAACCCTTTGACTACTTGTTTCCTTTGAATTTAAGAAGTTTTTAAATCTAAAGGGTTCCAAATATCTTCAAAGATTCTTACATATTTTATGTATGCATATATAGTATATATTTATATATTACAATATATATGCATGATATAAGGAATATTATGTATATGTATATTGCAATATGATCACATCCAGAATGTGGCAATGCTGCTAAAGCTTAGGACATATGCACTCATGCACACACACAAGGTGTCCTGAGTAGCCAAAAGAGCTGACATAAAGAGTCTTGTGCTTGGGCCAGCCAGGTGGTAAGGTGGTCAAGATAGCTGGATCCCACATGGTCTACTTTGCAGTTTAAGTCCCAGACCCAGTGGCTTTGAAAAAACACCAGGCGCCTGTGCGTGAATGCCCAAAATCCTGAGAGGAGAATGGAGGAGAAGGTACTGTGGGGTGGTCATTCCCCTGGTGGGTGCTTTTTCATTCTCTCTCCCTCTCTCTCAAGCACATACAACTTACAGCAAGTTAAAAAGAAACCTTTGTGCTTCACTTGCACTCAGATCCCACCTGATATGATTCTAATATGATTCCATATGATGCCATTAGTGTTTGTATTTGCCATATGGTTAAAAAAGTCTATTAGAGGGAACCAGCAGTTAGCATAATGGCTATGTCGCTGGACTCCCACGTAGTCGACTGCAGTTCGCGTCCCAGACCCAGTGGCTTACAACTCACACCGGGCGCGTGTGCGTGCGTGCGTGCCCAAGATCCCGAGAGGAAAATGGAGGAGAAGGGATTGCGGCGTGACCATCCCCCCGGGGGGTGATTTCTCGCTTTCTTTCTCTATGTCTCTCTCTGTCTGTCTGGCAAGCACACACGCTCTATAGCAAAAACCTCTCAAAAAAAAAAAGTCTATTAGAACAAAAAGTTTATTTTTTGCTTATAAAAGAACAGAGAATTAGCAGAAACTGAAAGATTGGAAGGTATAATAGCAGGGAGGGCAACTGTAGATACTCAAGATAGCACAGGGTATGGGGATAATAGTGGGTGGGTAATAGGAGGAGGGAGAGAGAGGAACAGGGAAAAACCTTTAATTGATACAAACATGAAAAAATAGATAAATAAATAGGTAACAGTTTTTGTGAAACAGATTTAGCTCCTCTTACCACACTAATGAAACAACATATGCTAATGTGTATGTAGTTGTATTTATATCTGTATCTCATAACATTTTGTAAACCTCAAATATACCAAATAAAATATATTTAAAAAAAAACAACAGCTTGGTTATCTAATACACAACTTTTGGCTGACTTGAAGGAAAAAATTAGAAAGGCAGGAAAGAAAGCTCTAGGCAGGTATACTGACAGAACTAAAAAAACTTGAGTAATCATATCTCAGTTAATAATATGCTCCATTTGTGTGATGTAGTCACATGAGATAAAATGACCAAATCTGTGCATTCAAGCCAAAAAAGGAAGGTGGAAACAAATAAGTCCTTTAAGTAAAATCTATAATTCTCAAACCTTTGGCTAGTCACTGCCTCTCTGGGCTTTTACTTCATCACATAAAAAAATTGAGACAGACTTGACAGCTAGGATTTTTACTCTAGAAGTCTATGATTTCAGGTGATAACAAAGAGCTTGCCAGCAAGGAGAGAATCAGAAATGCTGTGTACTGTGATATATACTATTCTTTTTTTAAAATTAATAATTATATTTGCTTCTACTATAACAACTACTATGAATCTAACACTTCAGCAGCATTTATATACCTCAGGTGTTTGGGACAATGAAGAGTGAGGTACACAGGCAGTGCACTTCAATAGTGTCAGAAGTGTCATGTTTTCATGACCAGAATAATAACTAATACTTAGGGTGATTTAATCTAACTGGCAATTAATGAATAGCTACTGTGTGCCAGGCACTGTGTTAGGTACTAAGTCTTCATGAGAAATTAATTTATTCTCAGGTTTCAGGAGACAGGCAGAGAGTAATTAGGCAAAACTAAATTAAAAATGTTTAATATGTAAATGTTTTGATCCAGAAATCCTTCCTAGAAGCTGCCCAACTGAAACTTTTTTTAAAAGATTTATTTATTTTATTTTACTTTTTATTATTTTTCAATTTGCTATAGGGCACATGTGCTCACCAGAGAGACAGAGAGAGAAAGAGGGAGAGGGAAAGTGAGAAAGCAAGATGCCAGGTCCAGGACTCAAACTACGGTTGACCATGTGGGAGTCTAGCACCTCAACCACTACACTACCTGCTGGCCCCAACAAAAACTTTAACGTGAGTGTCCAAAGATATCCTCCATCCGTATACTTACTTCTTCATTATTTGCAGTTATAAAATACTAGAAATGACCTATCAACAGAATGAGAAAGACCTGTATATACTAACATGAAAAGAACCCCAAGATACAGGGCTAAGTGATAAAAGAAGTGACAAGATAGTGTGGTTTTAATTTGCTGATATGTAGCTATAAGTATCTGCATATAAAATCTGAAGGCATATAATGTTCACTTATAATTAATAAATACATTACACAGGAAGAAACAACAAAAACAATAGCAAATAGAAAAATACAAGTGAAAGGCAAGGAATTAACTGAGTTTCAGCAATATTTTCACAGGGGAGTAACAGAAACTTTATTTAAAACAACGGGTTTTCTATAAGTTGGGAATGGATCAGTTGTTTCACCAGTTTTCTGAGCAACCAGTGCTGTGAACTTTCACTCAATTACCTCTCTCTCCATCCTAGTTGGCTTTGAGCTTTTGGTAAAGCTTTTTACCTGATACAGGATAATGGTGGGGGCAGTGTGCCGATTTGTTTACTGTGAGTCTCTCAGAGGAAATCATGTGTATCTGTAGTGTTTACTTTTCTGTGGAACCTAGAAGGTCACCTCTAAAAATAATTTTGTTCAGTGTCAGAGCTTCTGTGAACAGAGGTCCATGCCTCACATGCTTCTGCAGTAATGCCCTAAGCCAGACATATCCAGTTTCTCAAATGACTCGGATCAGAGAATTAGAGGAAAGCAGCTGCCAGCTAAACTGTCCCCCTACTGACTTCACTTAATAATGGATACAAAGGAAACCCTTCAGAAAAAGGTACACATCTTTTCTCATGGCTGCCATGTTGAACTTTTAAATATATTTATTGACCGTATTTCTTCTTTTGTCAATTTCCAAAGGAAATAGTAAGAGAATTTCTGAACTAGATCCCATGGTATGGTTATTTGACTTTGCGATACACAAATCTACGGTGGCAACCAGTCACTACCTCTTTTAGAGGGCCCCAGAGCTATTTTGGTGGGCCTGAGGAATTAAGTTTGTACCTGAAGAACACACCCCATTTGCCCTTGACCTCCACCCTGACCACTCTTTTCTGACTGAACCTAGGCTGGGCTGGAACCACACTGTTGATGGCTTAGAAAGCTAGACTACCAAATTTGAACACAGGAGTAAGATAATGAGAGCTGTGCTTTAAGAACATTAACCTAGCATCAATGTAAAATACACTTGGGCAAAAAAAGTGAGGAAAGAGAGAGTAGTTAGAAGTCTATTGTCGTGCTCGCTTCGGCAGCACATATACTAAAATTGGAACGATACAGAGAAGATTAGCATGGCCCCTGCGCAAGGATGACACGCAAATTCGTGAAGCGTTCCATATTTTTTCCGACTATCAGCATTCTATGATAGTGAAAAAAAATTGGAGGACATAAAAGCAGTGAAGATACTTAATGAGAATAGGACAGTGTGGAATGGGGGAAGTGAAGAGAAGAGGATAGAGAAAGATAACAAATGAACAATAGAGAGGTAGGACATTAGTGAGAAACAGATATGGCTTATTAACTGTTGATGTTGACATGTATAGTATTCTCAACTGGATTTGTCTGAGAAGTATTTCATGATGGGCAAAGTATTTGTACAAGCAACATGAGAAATAGCGATGGACTGTCTTAAAAAATAATTAGAATAATAATAATGATTGGGGAAAACATAGAAAAGATATTGAATGTTGAAGCGGGGAGATTAATGTCTCTGTACTGACTGACATGCATGGCATTCCCTTTTGAAAAAGTAATGTAATACAATGTAAAGTTATATGTAATTCAATGTAATATAAAGAAGAATATGATGATAATAAAAAATAAATAAATAAATAAATAAATAAAAAGTTAATTAAAAAAAAAAAAAAAAAGAAGAAGTCTATTGTCTAAATCAGAAACAATGAAAGTCCAAACTAAAATTATGGGCAGGAGAGGAAATAGAAAGCTGGTCCCCGAGGAAGTCAATCTAAGGCTTCGATAGCTGATTGGATTCAGGGTACAAAGGAGTTACAATACTTGTGCTAGGAACTGGAGGTATATTGTGGAGCAGACATCCCCTACTGGGCTCTGAACTCATCCCCTTCTGCCTTCCCATGGACCTCACGGCAACAACCATTTTACCATCTATCTTAATTCTCCACTTTCATAGACTCCTTCCAATTTAAGCCTATTTGTGTATCTTCCACATTTAAGAACAAAAATAAAACTTTCCCCTTGAGAGGTGGTAGAAAGAGCAGACTACTAATGTTCTCATCTTAAAAGCAGGGATTCAAGAGATGCTATTTATGAGTAACGGAATGAAAAATGGAGTTTAAGTAGGTTAAGCTGACCAGTGGAGAACCTGTGAGGCGAAATAATTCTCTCTCTCTTTTTTTTTTGAGAGGTTTTTGCTATAGGGCACGTGCGCTCGCCAGAAAGACAGAGAGAGACACAGAGACAGAGAGCAAGACATCACCCCCCAGGGGGGATGGCCACGCCACAATCCCTTCTCCTTTCTCCTCTCAGGATCTTGGGCATGCACACACACGCACCCGGCGTGAGTTTAAGCCACCGAACCACGGTCGACTACACGGGAGTTCAGCGACATAGCCATTACGCTAACTGCTGGTCCCAAGTAATTCTCATTCAATGTATCAGGAAGTTAACAGTTAATGTCTAAGGCTGATAAATCAAGAAGTGGTCATATGAGAAGGTTAATTAATGATACAGTGGTTACTAAACTTATGAATAACACAGTGGCTAACACCTATTGAATTACATTATATGTCATGTTTGAATTAACTGTTTTACATTCATCATCTAATTTAATCTTCATGGTGTACTTACTGCAAGAAGGTGTTTTGTTGTTTTGTGTTTTGCTTAGTTTGCTATGGAGTACATGTGCTTGCTAGAGATAGAAACAGAGAGAAAAAGTGAGAAAGCACCCCCCAGTGGGGATGACCACACCACAATTCCTTCTCTTCTTGGGAACTTGGGCACTCACGCACACCCCAGTGTGTTTTTCAAGCTGCTGGACCTGGAACTCAAACTACACAGTGGGCCTTGTGGGAATCCAGCTGGCTTAACCACACTACCACCAGACTGCAAGAAGGCATCTTTAACAAGCTGCCTACCTTCATCATCCACATTTGCTTACTATCTTATCTGTCAACCCACCACAGACTGGTTTTTGCCATCCAAGCTCTATTTAGAATGCTTACTGTTAAAACTGGTCATACTTTCAGTAGTTTTGACTATTTTTTTCCTCCTTTGTTTCCATGAGACTATGGGTTTTTTGGTTTTCCTCCTACCTCTTTGCCTTCTTCTTCGTAGCCCTCTTTAAGTCTTTCTTCTCGTATTCACCCCCCATATTTTTGAATTTCTCAGAGTTCTCTTCCTTTCTTTACCTTTCTATTCTCATTTTATCTCTCTTTGGATTATTTGCATTCCCCTATTGCTCAAGTTAACCATTGATTACACTCAAACCTTTGTCTCTACGCCAAACAGTTCTTTCTCCTGAACTCTAATCACTAAACCACCATCTACTGACATACTGATTGGTCTGCCCCCCTGCCACCTCAACTCAACACATCCCAACTGAAAGCACTGTCATTCTCCACACGTGCTTCTCCTGTGTCCCTCTCTCAGTGACTACTATCATCCACACAGTTGCCCTGCCTCTACATGTGAACATTATTCCTGAGTCCTTAGCTGACAAGTCCACATCTGATCAAGTCCTGTGCAGTCTATATTGTGGATCTCTCTCTACTCTTCACTAGGGGACCACTACCTTAATCCACACTGACATCTCTCACCTGGATTAAGTGGCCTGCTAATCGTCTCTCTACTCCCAGTTGAGTCCATTCTCTACATTGCAGCCAGACTGATTCTTTCTCATATGCAATTCTGAATCTGCCCCTCCTCTGCCTAAAAGCATTTAATGGCTTCTTATTCCCTCAACCTATTGATAGATTTCAACTGGCCTTTGCTTAGTGCTATCTCTGGCTCTTTGTGCTCTAGCTCCTGTCACTCTGAATTTTCAGGCATTTGTTCTCACTGCTCACTTTCCCCTGCCTGACAGATCACCTTTCCTGCCCTGTTCTCTTTCTCTTTTCTACTAGTCATTCTTGATTCAGCACAGATGTAGAGCTTTTCTTGACACTGAAGTCCCATCGCAGCACTTTCTATACTACCGTATATACCTGTATCTTCTCTGTCTCTCACCAACTGCAAACCTTTAGAAGACAGACAGTAGTCAATCCATCCCAGCAGAGACCATCCATCTGTTGAATGAAATATGGGAGGCAGACCTATGGGATGGAAAGAGCATGGAATCTGGATTCAGACAGAACTGGACTTGAGTTTCTTCCTCTTCTGAATCTTTTTTCCCAACTACAAATGCAGATTACAATCCCTAGCACAGGAAGGGGCACCCAGGAGCCTGCAGTCACAGTGTATTCCCTTCCCGCACTCAGAGCAAGTGGAAACCTGAGTAGTGGGGAACAAAGGATTCAGAGGTGAGTTGTGTGGGATAGAGAGGCCAGTGGGGAGCTTTGAATGGGGCAAGAAGTGGGAGCTGGAGCCTCAGGTTTGAGAGTCATCGGACTCAGCTAAGGCCTAGAGTAAATAAAATCACCTAAGTGAGGCTGTGCCATGGAAAGGCTCAGGCCTAGGGAGCAGTAAAAAGAAGACTTGGTTTAGAAAAGCAGGAGGAGGAATGGTCTGCAAGTTTGGGGTTAGCCAAGATGAGGAGGCAGAAACAACAGCATTACATATCACAGACAGGTGGAGGAGATAGTGCTGTGGGTTTTGACTACGGAGGCCATTAATGTCCTTGAAAAGAGTGTTGATAGTGTTTTTTGTGTGGTTAGTCATTTGTTCTAGGTTAAAGAGTTGTCCGGTTTGGGACCAGCAGTTAGCGTAATGGCTATGTCGCTGGACTCCCACATAGTCGGCCGCGGTTCGTGTCCTGGACCCGGTGGCTTAAAACTCACGCTGGGCACGTGTGCGTGTGTGCCCAAGATCCCGAGAGGAGAATGGAGGAGAAGGGATTGCGGCGTGACCATCCCCCCAGGCGGGTGATTTCTCGCTTTCTGTCTCTCTGTCTGTCTGGCGAGCGCATGCGCCTATAGTGAAAATCTCTCCAAAAAAAAAAAAAAAATTGGAAAATTATTTGTTGACGATAGCACGTATGTTGATGTGCTTGATTGAGCCAATATACAGTGTATTCTGGATGGACAATCCCATTTTGTATGCTGTAATGATGTACAGTGAATGAATGTAAATAAATAAATTTAAATAAAATAAATAAATAAAAATAAAGAGTGGGCTATGTGAGACTTGGAGTCCAGAGCAAAAGCTATCTGAAATGATATGCAGGGAAGTAAGAGCTAAAGACAGTGGCAGCAAAAATGGTCCATATATGGTTTTGGACTTCTTCCACTAGAGAGACCCTCAAAGTTAAAAAAAAAAAAAAAAAAAAAAGGTCCAGAGGAAGAACTATGAGACTATGAGGCCTCACTTGGACATCCATCTTCAGACCAATCAACTTTGGCATGATTGCTTCTGCTGGAATCCCACAGTTGGGGTTGGGGATTGGTTACAAAGTTCCCAAATGGAGGGAGGATGCTGGGCAGACCCTTGCCATACTTAGTCACTGGCTGGAGACTGCTGGGGGAAAGCATGGCCTTAACTCAGCTCAAATACTACAGAAGACCCAAAAGACACTGCACCTGGAGGCTGTCAGCTAACTGATCCCCTTGCAGTTGATCATTCAGTTCCTCCCTGAAGGGAAATCTGAACAGCTCACCTTCCCATGGTGGCTACAAACCACCCCTTGTACAGCACAGACCTGCTTCTTCACATGGGTTCAGGGAACAGCTCTTCTATGTCCCTCCATACCAAGGGGTCTAAGCTTTGGGAACCATGACACTTGTTACCTTTTGTGATTGCTGCCCTTGTCCCTTTGCAGTCATAATTCAATGTAGAATGCCAAGAAGCGCCAAGTGGATCACTTGAGTTTCACACATATTCCTCCCTGCTCCTCTTGTGTAACGGAGCCCTGCCTCCACTCGCTGACCAGGAACAATGACTTTTGCAAAAAGGCGACTCCTCTTCTTGCTCGCTGACTCCTACACAGGAATCCAAATTGCTCAGGCAGCAGCCATGGCACTGGCAAGAGTCACAGGGGTGGCAATAAAACCTTCCAGTGGGTCTGGGGAGTGATGGTAAGTGAAGCCACTCCTGCCTCTACTTCTGGGTTTCCAGGCACATATTTTCTACCTACAGGGAACACAGTACCATGTAAACCCCTGATTCAGTGCATTTACTGCATCTCAGAAGAGTACCTTACCCTCAAGAGTTTTGCTTCCAAGATGATATTTAAGCTCTGCCTTCACCAGGTCATTCCATCATTCTATCAGGTGTCAGCTCTTGGATGCTGCAGGAACGCCAAGGTCATGGCCCCATAAGCACATCTCCTTTGTTCAGAACAAGTGCCTTAATTCAGACTGCTATGGCAAAATATCATAAACTGTGTAGCTTATAAAGAAATTTATTTCTCATCATTCTAGAATCCAGGAAGTTCTAGCTAAGGTGCCAATAAATCGCTGCCTAGGGAAGGCCTATTTCTTGCTGTGTTCTCACATGAAAGAAAAAGTAAGAGATCTCTCTCAGGCTGCTTTCATAAGGACACTAATCCCATTCATGAGGGCTCTGCCCTCATAACCTAATCACCACCCAAAGGCCTCACCTCCTGATACTATTACCTCGGGATTAAGATTTCAACATATGAGAACACAAATACTGAGACCATAGCAGCTGGGTCATTGGCCAGACAGTGTGCTATATAAACTTCCATGCCTGTAAGCCACTGGGTATTGGAGAATGGCTGCAGTTCTGAGGACAGGAAAAGCAAACCCATAATCAAATAAATGTCTATTTATCTGAGAATGAAACTCTGCCCCTTTAAATTAGTTAATTTATTATTAGTGGGTTCCTCAGGGGTTGAACATTGTCCTTTGATGCTGGCATCTTTGATTCTGACAGACTGAATGTTTAGTGACAACAAAAGCAAGGTTATATTTGATAAGTGTTTCTGGGCACATATTGGCTTCCATCTCTGCCACTGTGGCCACTCCCTTCACATGCCCATTGTGCCAGTTGCAATGACACAGCTTGCACCCACACATCAAGCTGGCCTGTCTATGTACAAAATTTGGTATTTTTTTCCCCTTCTACCTGGTCATACTGGATGTGCCTTTGGGCCACAGGTGTGAGCTGAGGGAGATGTACGAGGTCCTTGTCAGATACAGCATGTCCCCAGTCAAGTTATGCTGAGATTTAACCTGAGTTATCAACCTGGCAGCCAGGAAGGAAGGTGGGCACAGCTTGAGGGCACCTGTTCCCTGGCAGGTGAGAGGCCTCTGCAGTGTCTTCCTGCACAGGGAGGGGTGGGCCACCTATACACATTCTGGGATGGGGAGGGGGTTCTGAAGAGACACTGTCTTTGAAGGTATCCACTTAGATTTTCCTGTGCTATGTTTCAAGGCACCAAGTTCTGTCAACCAGGGCATAAGAAACCTGCCTTGATTGAGCTTCAATTATTTGGGGAGTTCTTTGACCCTAACTATTAGATGCTGAGTTTGTTCCTCAATGTACTAGCTTTTCTATGCTATAAGCTACCAAAGATACCCTTTGGCTTTCACTCTTAGCCATAACTATTGGCTAACTGCCCTCCAATTTCAATTATTCAGTACAACTTTTATTATGTCAATGCAACTTTATAATAATCAGCTAATTTAATATCAATTATGCTTACATGTGTTGTCTCCCCCTCCCCTCAACCCTATGCTTTTTTTTTTCTTTTAGTTTTGCTATAGGGCATGTGCATTCATTGGCGAGAGACAGAGAGACAGAGGAAAATGATAAATCATTCCCAGGGGGATGCCCTGCCACAATCCCTTCTCTTCCAGTCTCTTCTCAGGATCTTGGGCACACACACACACACACACATATGCGTGATTTTCAAGTTTATGGGTCTGGGACTCAAACAGTGGTTGCCCATGTGGAAATACAGCACCTTAGCTACTGTCCCACCTGATGGATCTTATGATCTGTTTCTTTTCTTTTTCTTTTTTTTTTTCCCTAGGTTTTTGCCATGTACCCTAGCATGTGTTCGCCAGAGAGAGACAGAAAGAGGGAAAGTGAGAATCACCTCCATAGGGGATGTTCATGCTGACATTCTCCTCTCAGGATTTTGGAGATGTACACACATGTTGGCATGATTTACAAGCCACTGGGTCCAAGGCTTGAACCATGGTCAGTCATGTGGGAGTCAAGCACCTTAACCACCACACTGGCTGCTGACCCAGTGATTTGTTTCTTTTTCTTTTCTTTCTTTTCTTAGAGGTTTTTGCCTTAGCGCACATGCACTCACCAGAGAAAGGGAGACAGAGATAGTGAGAGGGAAACTGAGAAGTTCCCCCCTGGGGTGGATGCCACACCACAATCCCTTCTCCTCCATTCACCTCTCGGGATCTTGGGAGCTCATACACACACTCCCGGTGTGAGTTTCAAGCCATCAGGTCCAGAACTCAAACCTCAGTGAGCCATGTGGGAATCCAACGACGTAACCACTACACCATCTGCTGGCCCTCCCAGTGATCTGTTTCTTAATCTGGATTTTATGTGTCTATTTTATAAATTTTTATTAAGCTCTCTTTTATTTGTGAACTTTTATGTATATATACTATATTTCAAAAATATTTCTGACTATTATTTTTAAAGCACACACGCCCTATTTATTCATCGATTTATTTTTTAATTTGACGAGAGAGAGAGAGAAAGTGAGAAAGCAAGCCACCAGGTTCAGGATTCAAACCATTGTCGGCCATGTGGAAGTGTCCAGTGCCTTAACCACCATGCCACCCACTGGCCCCTACTTTTGACTATTTTTTTCTTTTTTTTTTTAAAGAATTGTTTTATTTAATTTTATTTATTCATTCATTTATTTTTATTTGACCAGAGAGAGGCAGAGAGAGAGAGAGAGAGGGAAAGTGAGAAAGCAAGCCACCAAGTCTAGGACTTGAACCATGGTCAGCCATGTGGGAATGTCCAGTACCCTAACTACCACGCCACCTGCTATTCTCCAATTTTTGACTATTTTTAAAAAGTCATGTATCTCTGCCTTAGGCTCTAAATAGCTTTAATAAAGAAACTTAATTAGAATTCTGAAACTCAAACCTGGAGATACTTGCATACTCAAAGGAAAATTTGGTGACATACCCAGAAAGTCTTAGAAACTTAAAAACCTGTGTTTAGGGTTTCAATTTACAATATGAAAAGGTCACATGGTGTATAAAGTCTTAAGTACAAAGATGTTAATCATTACCCTGTATATAGTACTGAACATTTAGAAATAACCTGAATTTCTGACAACACAGGCCTTGCTGAATAAATTATGTGCCATGCAGTCAGCCTTTTATCTTTTTAATATTTCAAAATTTTTACAATGAAAAATTAATATTTTTCTGAAAAAATATTTTCTGAAAATTTAGTATTTTAGAATCCTTCCCCCAAAATGATTTAAAAATAAATAAATGTGTCTATGTTTTCAAATAATCAATCTATCATTCAAGGTTCATACCTTCTGTATCTACAGAAAGCATAACTTTGTGCTAGGTCTTGATAGAGATTTTCTTTTTTAAAAATTTTTGCTAGAGTGTGCTTCTGCTCATGGGGAAAGAAAAGGCGAGAAAACTCCATTACTCTTTTTTGGGATGTTAAGCATTCATACACACACACGTATTTTTTCAAGCTGCTGGGTCCAAGAGTTGGATCACATAAATAGCCATATGCAATTCAGCCACCTTAATCACCATGCCACTCGCTGGTCCTTGACAGGAACTTTTTGAAAGGAGACTAGAAGAATGTCTTTTACTTTGGGAAGTTTATATTCTCAGAGATATAAGACTTAGATACACACAGAATAGATTAGTCTATTTATAATGGGCAGCCAGATTGAGATCTTGTAGGGTAGGAAACAAAGCTTATACCCAGAGCCTTCCATGTTATTTGGAATATGATACAAGAATTCCAGATGTGTTTGTAGGCCAAATTATGAATGAATTGATGAACACAAAATCAATGAAAAAATGCTAGGTGAATACCAGGGATTTGAGACCAGGGAGTGGTACAGAATGGCTACAGAATTAGCAGTGCCACTCATTATCATGTTTCAGCTACCATCTGTAAGGAGATGACTCTTGAATCCTTACCTTTCATGAGTTCCAGACAGACATTTACAACAGCAAATTTGATGTTGACGCCTGGATATTTCAGAGGCATCTGCAATAAAACACGACTGGAATTCATTTTTTTCCCCACTAACATGTTGCTCCCTCCCCATCTAAAGACACACATTCCAGAATCTTAGACATCATCCTAGACTTCATCTTTTCCCTCAGTCTTTACATTCAATTTGTTGACTTCATCTTTTCCCTCAGCCTTTACATTTGATACATTTGCTAAATCTTGTTATTTCTATTTTTCTTTTTTAAAAAGAATTATTTTATTTAACTTTATTTGTTTTTAATTTGACCAGAGAGGGAGGGAGGGAGAGAGGGAAAGAGGGAGGAGCAGGAGGAGGAGGAGGGGAGAGAGAGAGAGAGAGAGAGAGAGAGAGAGAGAGAGAGAAATAGACAGAGAAATAGAGAAATAGACAGAGAAAATGAGAAAGTGAAATATCAGGTCTGGGACTTGAACCTCAGTCGGCCATGTGGGAGTCCAGCACCCTTAACCACCATGCCACCTGCTGGCCCCTCTATTTCTCCTTTTAAAAGTTCATTCATTATTTCTTTGGTGAGCAAGAGAAACAGAGACAGAGAGGTAGCATGCCCAATGGGGTCCTGACACTTGGTTAACCCTCGGCTTCAGTTCATGGGCACATGCTTACCTAATGTACTCAGGGAGATCTCCAGCATGAACCCAGAACCTCCCCACATAGGCAAGCTTCGCAGAACATCAAGCTTTATTGTTGTGCCATCATCAGGTACCTTATTTCTATTTCTTCAGTATCTTTGGAATTTGATTTTTCCTCCTCTGTGGTCTCCTTCCCTCCAACCATTCTTACCTACCACTCATCTTCCTCATCATTGTTAAATTTGACTTTTCCAAAATGAAAATTTAATCATACTCTCTTTAACCAGTCTAATAGCACTCACCGCTGTAGGGTAAAACCTGTTCTCCTGGTTAGCCTGGCCTATAATGTCTCCCATTATCTGATCCTGTCTGCCTCACTAAGATGCAAGACACTCCTAAAGGATTGCATTCTTCTCCTTTATTCTGTTATTGTTTTGTTTTGGTTTTGGGAGCTTTTTATAGTTTTTGCTAATGGGGTGCCTGTGATCACCAAAGCAAGGGAGGGAGAGAAAACACCTCTGCTCCACCCCGCTCCCAAGGGATAGCCACATGGCGATCCTTTCTCCTTCATTTTCCTCTCAGGAGTTTAGGCATGCACACACGCATGTCTAGCATGCTTTTTAAGCCAACAGGTCCAGGACTCAAACCGCACAGTTGGCCATGTGGGATCTAACTGTCTTAACCACCACAACTCTAGCTGCCCTGCATTCTTCTCATTTTTGTAGTTCCAGTGCCTAACACAGCTTTGGGAATCCAATGAAGCTTTTGTAAATAAATAAGGAGGTAAGACCTGAAATGAGTTTTAAATTTGGACTAGATGAATAAATATATAGATATAAGATCTCTTCTGAATCCTTTAAACAATCATTGGGTTACTAAGTTGAGTTTATTGATAAAAGAGATTCCTTGTTGGGACTAGCAGATGGTGTAATGGTTACATTGCTGGACTCCCATGTAGTCAACCTTGGTTCGAATCCTGGACCCAGTGGCTTAAAACTCACGTTGGGCTTGAGTGCTTGTGTGCTCAAAATTCTGAAGAGAATGGAGGAGAAGGGATTGTGGTGTGGCCATCCCCTTGAGGAGTGATTCTCACTTGCTCTATGTCTCTCTGGAGAGCACATGTGCCCTATAGCAAAAATATCTCTAAACAAAAAGAGATTCCTTGTCATTCAAGGCCTGCCAGTGCTTGGCACATAATAGGTGTTCAAAGAAAGTGGATGAATTAATAAGTCAATGAATCATATTATATTCAGCCAAGAGAACATTTCTTTTGGAAAATGTAATGCTCAAGGACCAGCAGTTGGTGTAATGGCTATGTCGCTAGACTCCCATGTAGTCGACCACAGTTCGAGTCCCGGATGCGGTGGCTTAAACTTATGCCGGGCGCATGTGCATCCGTGCCCAAGATCCCAAGAGAAGAATGGAGGAGAAGGGACTGCAGCATGACCATCCCCCCTGGGGGGTAATTTCTCGCTTTCTATCTGTCTCTCTCTGTTTTTCTGGCAAGCACATGCACCCTATAGCAAAAACCTGAAAAAAAAGAAAAAAAGAAGAAAAGTGTAATAATTAATCAC
This sequence comes from Tupaia tana, assembly GCA_026018925.1. Lineage (NCBI taxonomy): Eukaryota > Metazoa > Chordata > Mammalia > Scandentia > Tupaiidae > Tupaia > Tupaia tana. Next base: position 173,355,773 of record JAKSZU010000003.1, on the reverse strand, counting down.
AAAGCAATTTATTTGGAAAAGAGTTAAAAACTCCATTTATTGTGAAAGGACCACTATGCTGGCCAGATACTGGAGCAAACTGACTAGGCCTTGAAGCAATTTAATCAGGCACATTTCTCACTGCCTGGAATGTGGACCTGCTGTTGGAGAGGACACCTGCCTTTCTAAGGTCAGTGGCTCCAGCACTAGATTTATTAACTGTAACGAGATCTGGCTACAGATGCTGCCAATACAGGGATATCCCAAGGTGCTGTTACTGGATGCCAGTTTTGGATAAATAACTCCTTGAGGATTTGAGTCTTTCAAAATGAGAACTGTATGCTCTAACGAATCATAAATATTATTGAAGTTTCTATTTTCAGTGAATAATTATACTTTTTTTTGGTACTGGGTTGTCGAGAAAGTCATGACACATTTTTGCATAGAAAAATACGTCACAACTTTCCCAACAACCTAATAGTTGGAACATGTAGGGGACATGCTGGCATTTTTATACTTCTTTTGGGGTTTAGAATTAAATATTTTACAAGGTCCTAGGAACTTGTTTGCAAATAGTATGTTATGAAAAGCTATCCTAGTGCAATATGATCACTCCCTTCGGAGAACTTGCAAGTAAATTTAGTTAGTTAAAGCTTCTGCCAGCATGTTTCCAACCCAGAGAATAAAAAAGGATATCTCTGGTTACTAGTTCCTTTTATCTGTTGCTTTTGCTGATGCCTAATTTTTTGGGGCAAAAATTCATTTTGCTGCAGGTTGTCTCTCTAGGTTATCTTAGCCCTGGACTTTTCCTCAATTGTTAGATTCCCTCGATCTTTCTAGGAAATTCATTCCCTGATATGGTGCCTTTCACTCAAAAACACAAAAGGGCAAACTGGTTAAAATACCAGTAGTCAAGACTTTGTAAAGCCTTTTATTTTCCTTGACAGAAAGGTATTAATTGACCTTATTAGTTAAATGAAAAGACTAAAACTTAGTGGTAATCGTCTATCATTAAATTGGAATGCAGCTAAATACTTTCTGCTATCAGGCTCACATGAAATGGCTTTTCTTGCTTTCATTTTAACTAGCCAGAAACTTCAGCAAAGTTTAAATCTTAAAATGAGTTGATTTCCTCTTGACCCTCTGGGGCAGAGGATGGAGAAATAAAGAAGGATGCCAATGTATTCATTCTAGTCATCAAGAGGCTTAGAGCTTTAAGAAAAGATTTCCCCAGAGGTGATAGGGTGACATTTACAGTGCTCTAAAAAATTTATAAAGCAATTTGTTTTGAATGTTTCTGCAATATTAGTGTAGCGACTTTTTATTGCACTGAGCCGTGTGTTTAAATGCATATGACGTCAAAGTGAGTCTCTACACATCATCCATTCTTGCTGGTTCCAAAATGATTTCATTCTTAAATCATTTTCAGACTTACAATTTCATTTGAGAACAATTCTAAATGCTCCTAAGCTGTGAGCAAAACTGGTTACCTGGAGCCTTCAAAGTCAGAAGCAAAGGTAGCCTGGTTGGCATTTGGTACCTAGGAATATTGAAGAGGGGTAAGGCAGTCTAGTAGTTAAAAGCCTCCACTCCAGAGTCTGACAAGCTGGATTTGGAGTCTTGGGTTCACTGCTCACTTGCGGTACGTGCAAGCTATAATACTTAGATTTTCATGTGGGAAGGGAACAATAACAGCACCTTCTGAGTGTAATATGGTGCCTAGCACGATAAATGTTTCTAAAGCTATTATCTAAAAAGAAAATAACCATCAGCAGAACATTATGCCTCCAGCATTTTGTATTAGCCCCTGAAGATACAATAATATATAAGATACTTGCTCTACCCTTTCCAGGCTGGCTAGGGAGAAAGAATATGTGTACATCTATATTTATGTAGACATAAGGAATAAATTGAGGTGCACATATATGAGTGATCACAGATTTGTCATGAAGAGAGGAGCTTGGCCTTGGAGGAGGGGGAGGAACCAGAGAAGCTGACCATAAGGCAGCTCCTGATACTCTCTGGGCTATCACAATTGCATAAATTATTCTTCCTGTCCACTTCATCTCAGGTTCTTCAATGGCTGAGAATTCATGAGGCAGAGAGGTGGGAGAGGACTTACAAAGTCATTGACTGAATTTATTTTTTGGCTGAATATTTTCAGTTTGCTCATTTAAGTACAAAAATTTATTGTTATTTTCAAAGTACTTCTTTTCCTTAACTACTTTGTCAAATGCAGAACAGAAATAATCTGCCACCACAACATTAAAAAAACTATGCACCTATATGTACCTAGCTTTCTTTGAGATGATATAAGCAATATGATCTCTTGGCCTTAAGACTCAACGAAAGCTCTGAACCATCCAAGGGTATATATAGTTTAATAAACCCTGCTTAGGAGCCATCAGATAGCATGGTAGTTAAGGTGCTAAACTCCCACTTAGCTGACTGCAGTTCGAGTCTTGGACCCAATGGCTCAAAACTCACGCTGGGTTGTGTGCATGCGTGCCCAAAATCCCCAGAGGAGAATGAATTGTGGTGTGGCTATCCCCCTGGGTGGTGATAGATTCTAACTTTCCCTCGCTCAGTCTCTGCCTCTCTCTGTCTCTGGGGCATGCATGCCCCCTATGGCAAAAACCTTAAAACAAAAACAAAAACACCCTGCTTAAAGAAAGGTGTGTGATCCAGTTTAATCCAGGGGATAGTGATTTCAGCTCAGGTGGTAGCAATGGTGAGAAGGAGAAGCATGTAGATTCAGTATCTTCATAAACAGCCTATTTTAGACATGACATGTTGTGAGAAGCTAGTAGGTAACATTTTCTAAGACTCTTCTTCGCGGACAGTAAAATTAGTTGGTACTCTTTTACAACTGCATCAAAAGATAGTAAAGGGGCAGTTGGCATGATGATTTCAGTGTCGGACCTGGTGACTTGCTTTTTTACTTTCCCTCTCTCTTTCTCTCACTGTCTCTGGTGAGTGCATGTGCCCTATAGCAAATTAAAATAATAATAACAGGGACCAGCAGTTGGCATAATGGCTATGTAGTCAACTGCAGTTTGAGTCCTGGACCCAGTGGCTTAAACTCACGCTGAGCGTGTGTGCGTGAGTGCCCAAGATCCCGAGAAGAGAATGGAGGAGAAGGGATTGAGGCATGGTCATCCTCCCTGGGGGGTGATTTCTCACTTTCTGTCTTTCTTTCTGGCGAGAACACATGCCCTATAGCAAAAACCTCTCCAAAAATAATAAATATATATATATATTTATATAAATATATATAAATATATATAAATATAAATATTTATTTATTTATAAATATATATATAAATATATATATAAATATATATATATTTATATATATATTTATATATATGTGTGTGTGTGTGTGTGTATGTAATAAATTAAATAATTATGTTAAAAAAAAGATAGTAAAAATTATCCCAAACATTGACACATCAGGGGAGAACTACTGAAATGTCTTCCTTGGAACTCTACTCATTCATTTATTCCTAAAATCATTTAAAAACCAATTATGTTTCCTACTATGTATTATGCACTGTGTGTTAGGAACTGCATATACAGTAAGAAAAATAACAGATATGTATTCTGCATTCATGGAGCCAGTAGAAAATAGACAATAAACAAGAAAATAAATCACTATATTTATACACTTGTCCATTTATTCATTCAATAATTAATTATTGAGTATATACTATATATTAGAGAATATGTTGGGTCTGAGAAATACAATGAAGACAATACAGACAAGTTTTTCGTGTGTTGTTTTACCTTTTTTTTTTTTTTTTTAACCACTGGGCACATGCACAAGACAGAGAGAGAGAAAGTGAGGACGCTCCTCCAGGGGTATGGCCACGCTGCAATCTCTTCTCTTCCAGTCTTCTCTTCAGATTGGGGCACACACACACACCCAGCACAATTTTCAAGCCACCAGGTCTGGGACTCAAACCACAGTCAACCATATGGGGATCCAGCACCTTATTTACCATGCCACCTGCTGGACCTACAGACAAAGTGTTGTCTGTTTGTTTCTTTTATGGAGAGGTTTTTGCTATAGTGCACATGCACGCAACAGAAAGACAGAGAGAGAGAGAGACAGACAGAAAGGGAGAAATCATCCCCTGGGGGGATGGCCACGTCCAATCCCTTCTACTCCATTCTCCTCTCCGGATCTTGGGTACGCATGCACACACGCCCGGCGTGAGTATAAGCCACTGAGTCTGGGACTCAAACAGCGGTCAACTACATGGGAGTCCAGCAACATAGCCATTATGCCAACTGCTGGTCCCAGACAAGTTTTTATTTAAAGGAGTTTAGAGTCTGAGAAGAGAAGCAACTCACTCAGGGTCACTCTAAAAAAAGGTAAGGTTGTAACTGTGCTAAGAAATTTGAAGGAAATTTCTCTTACAAGGTGCCAAGGAAGGATTCCCAGAAAAAATTAAGACTGCATAGAATTGAGCTGGATGTTGGTGCAACTGTAAACTGCAATACTCTGTAAGGCTGATCCACATAGGAAAGTTCAAGTTCGTGTCTTGAGACCTCCCCTGAGCACATGCATGCCCCTGATGCAGGAGTGGCTGACTCTGGGGAGTAGATCTCAGCATGAAGATCCTATTAGGGGTGTCTGCCTCTCTGTTCCTGTCTGCATCTCTCTCTCTCTGTCTCTTACACTTCTGGGAAAAATAAATGAACAAAGAAAAGGAATAAAGGAAGGAAGGAGAGAGAGAGAGAGAGGAAGAAAAAGGGAAAGAAAGGAAAGGAAAGGAAAGGAAAGGAAAGGAAAGGAAAGGAAAGGAAAGGAAAGGAAAGGAAAAGAAAGGAAAGGAAAGGTAGATAGGCCAGCGGCTGGACCCTGTATGGCCAACTACAGTTTGAGTCCAAGACCCAGTGGTCTGAAAATCATGCCAGGCACGTGTGCCTACATGCCTGAAATCCCAAGAGGAGACTGGAGAAGAAGGAACTGCAATGTGGCCATGCCCCTAGATGGTGATTTCTCACTTTCCCTCTCTCTCTCTCTCTTTCTGTCTCTCTCTGGCAAGTGCATGCACCCCACAGCAAAAATAAAATTAATAAATCTAATAAATAAATAAAATTTAAAAGAAAGAAAAAAGACAGAGAGGGGACAATGAATGGAGAATTGAAGGGTGACGAAGAGTTAGTTAGGCAAAGGGAATGAGAAGAGAACATTCCAGACAGAGGAAATGGTGTCAGGGACCATGGTATATTCTAGAGGCTGCTACATGGCTAGTGTGGCTAGAAGAGGAAGACGAATTAAAGGAAAGCAGCAGGAGGTAAAGGAGCAAACCTAGGGGCATGCCATGGAAGCATAGGGAGAAAGTGTTGCCAAAGGAGGACATGGACAACAGAGTCAAATACTGCTGAGTTCAGTAATATGAGAACTGAGAAATGTCCCCTGGATTTCACAACATGTAGGTCATTGCTGAGCACTCTGTACAATGGGCTTGAAGCCAGAATGGAACAGTTTGAGAGTGAGTGGAAGGTGAGAGACTGGCGGGAGCAAGAGCATTGGTCAGGAATTGCACTAGGCCACATGTTAACAGAAACTTATGACAGTAACTTAGCTATACAGGGTACTTTTCTCTCATAAGAATGACAAGGAATGATAGTTCAAGCTGGTGCAGTGGCCCCAAGATGCTGTCTGTGTTCTAGAATCCTTCTCTGTTTTTGCTAACATCCTCAGTTTGTGGCTTTTTTTTTTTTTTTTAAGAGATTTTCGCTAGAGGGTGTGTGCGCTCGCCAGACAGAGACAGAGAGACAGAAAGCGAGAAATCACCCCCCCAGGGGGGATGGCCACGCTGCAATCCCTTCTCCTCCATTCTCCTCTCGGGATCTTGGGCACACACACACACGTGCCCGGCGTAAGTTTTAAGCTACCGGGTCCGGGACGCGAACCGCGGTCGACTACATGGGAGTCCAGCAACATAGCCATTACGCTAACTGCTGGTCTCCTCAGTTTGTGGCTTTTATGATGATGATGATGACGATAACTACAAGAGGACTGTCAAACTCAAGTCAATGTTGCAGAAGGTAGAAACAATAAGGGGAAAGGGCGAGTGCTTATACCAGGAAAGCAAAAATCAGCTATAAATCCCCAGCTCACTTCAGTTTACATGGCATTGGTCAAGAGTGTGTCACATGGCCACTTCTAGCTGCAAGGAGACAGGGAATTGCAGCTTTTCATCTGGACCCATGGCTGCTCCCCCAATCAATCAGTTTCTATGAAGAAGAAGGGAAGATGAATACTGGGAAGGCAACCACAGCAGGTACACAGTAAAAACAAATTACATGCAAAAAGTGTGTCCAGGGACCAGCAGATGTCTTAAGGATTATGTTGCTGGACTCCCACATGGCTGACTGGTTTGAGTCCCAGACCCTGTGGTTTGAAAATCATGCTGGGTGCATGTGCATGTGTGCCCAAGATCTTGGGAGAAGAATGAAGGAGAAGGAATTGCAGAATGGCCATTCCCCTGGGGAGTGATTTCTCACTTTCCCTCTCACTGTCTGTTTCTCTCTCTCTCTCTCTCTGGCAAACACACATGCCTTAAGGCAAAAAAAAAAAAAAAAAAAAAAGAAACCTTAAAAAAAAAAGTGTGTCTGGGACCAGCAGTTAGTGTAATGGCTATGTCGCTGGACTCCCACATAGTCGACCGCGGTTTGAGTCCCGGACCCGGTGGCTTAAACTCACGCCAGGCGCATGTGCGTGCATGCCCAAGATCCCGAGAGGAGAATGGAGGAGAAGGGATTGCGGCATGGCCATCCCCCCTGGGGGGTGATTTCTCACTTTCTATCTCTCTGTCTCTCTCTGTCTGGCGAGCGCACGCGCCCTATAGCAAAAAAAAAAAAAAAAAAAGAAAGAAAGAAAGAAAACCTCTCCAAAAAAAGGAAAAAAAAAGGTGTGTCATAAAGGAAGGAGAGAGACAAGATGATAGTTGGAGGGGGGAGTGAGATTTAGTGACTTTTTATAAAACACTGGAATGTATGTAGAATTTGATGTATGTAGATCTTAATGAGAAAGATCTCATCAATGGGGGAGGGGAAGAAGACTGGAGATACAAAAGCAGAAAAGGATAACTGGTTGTGTGTAATGTTCCTTATAAGGAGAGAAGAAATGTAATCTAAATCAGGAAATAGGGATTAACATTAAAAGGCAATAAGAATAGGCTCTTTATCAACAAGGAGGAGAAAAGGTAGGCTTATATATTTTATATTGAGAAGACAGACTTCTAGTTCCTCTGTAAAGTAGGACAAGAGGCTAGCTGTTGCCAATGACAAGAAAAGCAGGAGTAATTGGGGGTTTGAAAAGTTGGAGAACTCTGTCTTGGTTATTAAGCTAAAAGGGTGCAATTCTGGAGCCATCGGGAGACTTTTCTCTGCTTGTAGAAGGATAAAGCCAGTTATATCTGGTAAAATTGACTCAACCATAAAGGACTTAAACAAACTGCTATCAGGGCATATTGTTCCACGTGCCTCTCCTGAGGAATATATCAGAGACTGAGCTTCAGAAAAATCAAAATGCTTAGAAAAGCATCAGCATAAGAACTGATGGTGAACATTAAATATACAATTATTTATATAACTAAGAAAATAAGGGACCAGCAGATGGCATAATGGTTATATCACTGGACTCCATGTAGTCAACTGTTGTTCGAGTCTTGGGCCCAGTGGCTTAAAACTCACGTAGAGCACATATGCGTGTGCGCCCAAAATCCCCAGAGGAGAATGGAAGAGAAGGGATTGTGGCATAGCCATCCCTGCTGGGGGGGGGGGATTTCTCACTTTCTGCCTCTCTCTATTTCTCCAGCAAGCGCATGCACCCTATAGCAAAAATCTCTCTCTTAAAAAAAAAAAAAAAAAGAACTAAGAAAATAAGAATTAACAGTACCTACACAGGAATTTCAAAAAGTTCATAGAAGAGTGGAATTAAAGTACAAGTTTAGTCTAGTACCAAAAAAATCTTGAAATTCATGTACTTTTTTCATAATACAAATTTTCTACCAAGTTTGTAAAGTTCTCATATAGCATGTAATTGATATATACTCTCACAGTGAAATTATAGATTTTTTTTCACAAATAGGACTTTTTGTCACTTAAAAGTCTGAACTTTAAACAGATTTTTGTACTGGTGGTTAATATCTATCAGTCTGTTTGACTTTAGCGCCTGTCTCATACCCAGTAACTTTTCCAGAATTACTACCTCCACCATGAAGCTCCATTAATTTTTCCAATTCAAATTTAGGCTTCTTCAGTGTTTTTACTTTTCTAACAAAGACACCATGGAAAGGATAAATAGATCAACAAGCCTTTTCTATATCTTTTCTAATGCTGTCTGTATTTGCCCTTCCCCCCTTTTTTTGAGAGGTTTTGCCATAGGGTGGGTGCATTCACTGGAGAGAGAGACAAACACAGTGAGAAAGTGAGAAATCATCCCCCCAGGGGAGATGGCCATGTCACAATCTCTTCTCCTCCATTCTCCTCTGAGGCTCTTGTGCATGCGCACACACACACTAGGATTTTGAAGCCACTGGGTCTGGGACTCGAACTGCAGTTAGCCATTTGGGAGTCTAGTAATGTAACCACTATGCCATATGCTGGTCCCTTTGGCCACTTTTTTTAAGTCATTTGTCTGCATCTCCTGAGTCGTGATTTCCATCATCTTCTTCTGGATTTGACAAGTCTGTTGATGCTGAGCATAAGAGGCCTTCCTTATCTGTCTGTTGTATTTTTTTTAGTAAAACCAACACAAAAGAGACAAGCAAATAACCACTGCTAGTCTTGACATCAACATGAGTTTCAATTATAGTCTGCCTTTTTTATAAAATGTTGCTATAAGACACGTACACTTGCTAAAGAGAGACAGAGAGAGAAAATGAGAGAGCACCCCCGGGGGGGGGGGGGGGTGGCCACACCACAATCCATTTTCCTCCATTCTCCTCTTAGAATTTAGAGCAGGCATATGCACATGCCAGGCATGTTTTCTTAGATTCTGCATCCAGAACTCAAACCACACAGTTAAGCCATGTGGGATTTAGCCACCTTGACCCCATGCTGCTGGGTGGCCCATGATCTGCCATTTTTTGACCATGGAACACATTTTGTCATGGGTAAGATCCATGCCATGGAACTTAGTTGGGTAGTTTTTGCCCTGAACATCCTCAGTTATTAGCTTGCATTTTTTGATTGTAACTTTTTAATTCTGCAGATCTTCAAGGTTTACTTCAAACACAGGGCCCTTAAGGCCATCAGATGCCATTTTTGTTCCTTGAGTCCTTCTCCTTTTTATTGTTGTTGCTGTTGCCTATACATCTCTTTGGCTTGTGCAACCTTGATTTCACACTTCCCAGAACCAATTTGATGGTATCTGCTTTCTAATAATTTCATTACTAGTTCTTCATCTGTATGTGATAAAACAAAATCCTCTTCTTTTATTTGTTTTTGTATCCATGGGAAGTTCAATGTTTTCAGTCTCTCCAAAGGCTCTGAAATATTCTTTTGTTCGTTCTTCAGAAGTATCTAGGTTCTGTGACCAGCAGGTGGCGTGGTAGTTAAGGTGCTGGACACTCCCACATGGCCGACCACGGTTTGAGTCCCAGACCTGGCGGCTTCCTTTCTCTCTTTCCCTCTCTGTCTCTCTGGTCAAATTAAAATAAATGAATAAATAAAAATTAAATAAATAATAATTTTTAAAAAGGTATCTGGGTTCAGTCTACCCACAAAAATCTTTGGCCCTTTTGGGATCTATCAATTTGCCATTCAGTTTGCGTTCTTTTAGTTCCAAAACCTTATCAACACTAGCAGCATCTTTGAAAAGCACAAATCAAAAAAAAAAAAAAAAAAAAAAAAAAAAAAAAGGGAAGAAAAGCACAAATTCAAATCCTCTTGATCTTCCAGTGACTGAATCTGTTTTAACTGTGCAGTCTACAACTTCCCCAAATCGAGACAAATATTCAGATTTTTCTTGCTTGTATCCCAGCTCAAACCTCCAATAAACATTTTACTGTCATCCTGTTGATTCTTGCTGGCGTTGATCTTGGATCCCTCAGCAAATTCCTCTATGTGGCTGTACTCCCTCATGTCCTTCATGGCGGCAGAACTCCTGGGAGGGAGCTGTTGACCACAGTTGGCACGTGGTAGCCTCGGCAGAGGAGTGTTGTATGGAACTGGATTTAAAATGGTGGTGGAAGAACCCTACCAATCTTAGAAAATGGATCAACCACTTTCTTCTTAGCTCCCTTTTTGCCACCTTTAGTAAGGCACTTGTTCTTGCCAACCACTGTGGTGCAACTAAGAGAGATGAAAGGTAGGATATTTTTATTTATTTATTTTTGTTATAGGGTGAGTACACTCACCAAAGAGATAGAGACAGGTAAAGAGGGAAAGTGAGAAAGCACCCCCAAAGGGGGATGGCCACACCACAATCCCTTCTTCTCCATTCTCCTCGGGATTTTGGGCATGCACGCACATGTACCTGGCATGTGATTTCAAGCCTCTGAATTGAACTTGAACCATGGTCAGCCATGTAGGAGTCAGTGCCTTAACCATCATGCCACCTGCTGGCTCAAGAATGGGTATTTTTATTTATTAATTTTTTTGAGAGATTTTTTGCTATAGGGCATGTGTGTTCACCAGAGAAACGGAGAGACAGAAAGCGAGAAATCACCCCCTGGGGGGATGACCACACTGCAATCCTTTCTCCTCCATTCTCCTCTCGGGATTTTGGACAAGTATGCACACGCTCCCAGCATGAGTTTAAGTCGCTTGGTCCGGGACTCGAACCATGGTCGACTACATGGGAGCCCAGTGATGTAACCATTATGCCATCTGCTGGTTCATAGCATACATTCTGATTAGTTGGTTTCTATACACACACTAACACCTCTTTCAGCTAAATGTCCTCTCAACCTTCATCATTAAATAAACATAATTTATTGAACAAATACGTATAGAGTATCTTCTAGATGCTAGATTCTTACATGTGCTATCTAACATGTAAGATACACTGGGAGAAGGCAGCAGTGGGAAAGCAATTAGTACAAAAATGAACCCTCTCTCAGCCAGAAAGACATATACAAACCTAAACAGACAGGCCTAGGGAGAATGGCTAAACTCTTCACAGGCAAGGCATGCAAGAGATGGTCTATCTGAGGCTTAGGATGGGAGTGGTGGCAGCTGACTTTGGGAGCTCTGGGTAATTATCAAGGTGCAAGAGGCAGACCTGGAGTCAGATTAGTTGAAAGTAAAGGTGCCTGGACAAGTGGTCCAGGTGTGGAAATGGTAGTGCAAAGTAAAAGAACAGGTTGCTGCTGATTGGTTTCCTACTTAGCTGATTCTTCAAAATGCCAGCCCCAGGGGCCAGCAGGTAATGTAGTGGTTGAGGTGCTGGACTCCCACGTGGCTGACCACAGTTCAAGTCTCAGACCCGGCAGCTTGAAACTCATGCAGGGCGCATGTGTGTGCCAAAAATCCTGAGAAGAGAATGGAGGAGAAGGAATTGCAGTATGGCCATCCTCCACTGGGGGTGATTTCTATAGCAAAAATTCTCAAAAAAAAAAAAAAAAAAGCCAGCCCCAGCCAGCAGGAAGAATCCTAGGTGTTAGATACCCACAAGGAAAGGAGTCTAATAGGTTTTTCTCAAGGAAACTGAGTCTAAATAATTCTGTCAATGTCAAGAGCTAAACTATCCTGCACACATATCTTTCAGAGAAAGCCTTGTGTGATAGAGTATGTCTATATTCTTTTTTTTTTAGGATTTTGCCCTAGGGTACATGTACGCACCAGAGAAAGAGAGGGAAAGTGAGAAATCACCTCCCAGCCCCAGGATTATGGCCATGCTACAATCCCTTCTCCTCCATTCTCCTACTGGGACTTTGGGTGCACATGCAAATTCGCCTGGCGTGATTTTTCAAGCTGCCAGGTCCAGGACTGATTCACAGAGTCGATCGTGTGGGATCTAGTGCATTAACCTCCAGGCTGCCTGCTGGCCTGTTTCTATATTCTTCTTACCACTATGGAGAATACTATCATCTGGCACAAATAGCAATAATGAGAACTACCACTTATTGCTATACCACATGCAAGACCTGTTCAGACTTAATAAACTTTATCTCACCTTACCCTCACAACGCCACTCTGAGTTAGTTATAAATGCTCCCATTTACAGAAGAGGAAAATAAGCCTGGCCCAGTAACTTTAAATTTAATTTGCCCAAGACCATGTGACTGATAAATGGGCAAGCCAAGATTCTAATCCTTTTGTCACACTGTCCCACTACACTGTTGAACCCTTAATGAGTGCCATTTAAATAATGGCTGAATTGGTCTGCTTTTTTAGTAAGCAAATCTGGGATCACAGCCCATTTCTTGGACTCTGTTGCAAGAATGACAAAGCCATGTGCCCCTTCATAAGCTTCAGTAACATTGGTCACTGGTAATTTCCAGAATGAGTAAGAACATTTACATTCATATTGTGGTGTACTTCCAAAAATACATTACTCAAACTTACCATATCTATTATAAACAATCTAGCCCACACATACACAAAAAAATTAATGCAAAAAATCTTCAAGAGTATGAATTTGATTTGTAGTAAAGGCCAGTCATACTCACTGGAGTGTGATTTGCTTTTCCTATAATCTACTCTTTTTCTTTTTTAAGAGAGGTTTTTGCTAGAGGGCACATGCGCTCACCAGAGAGACAGAAAGACAGAAAGCTATAATCTACATTTTTTTTTTTTTGAAGAGAGATTTTTGCTAGAGGGCATGTGCACTCGCTAGAGGGCATGTGCGTTCGCCAGAGAGACAGAAAGAAAATGAGAAGTCATCTCCCAGGGAGGATGGCCATGCCACAATCCCTTCTCCTTCATTCTCCTCTCAGGATCTTGGGCATGCACGCACACACATCCAGCTTGAGTCCCAACCTGCTAGAGCCAGAACTCAAACCGCAGTAGGCTATGTGGAGTCCAGCAACATAACTGTTATGTCATCTGCTGGTCCCATTTATAATCTTTTTTTTTTTTTTTTTTTTTTGAGCGGTTTTTGCTATAGGGCGCTTGCACTCGCCAGACAGACAGAGACAGAGAGACAGAAAGCAAGAAATCACTCCACGGGGGGATGGCCACGCCGCAATCCCTTCTCCTCCATTCTCCTCTCGGGATCTTGGGCACACACGCACACACACCTAGCGTGAGTTTAGGCCGCCAGGTCTGGGACTCGAACCGCGGTCGACTACGTGGGAGTCCAGCGACATAGCCATTACACTAATTGCTGGTCCCTATAATCTACTTTTAAAAATACAGTTTTTTTGAGAGGTTTTTGCTATAGGGCACGTGCACTCGCCATAAAGACAGAGACAGACAGAAAGTGAGAAATCACCCCCCAGGGGGGATGGCCACTCCATAGTCCCTTCTCCTCCATTCTTCTCTCAGGATCTTGGGCACGCATGCACACGCGCCCAGCGTGAGTTCAAGCCAACGGGTCCGAGACTTGAACCACGGTGGACTACATGGGAGTTCAGCGACATAGCCATTATGCTAACTGCTGGTCCCTGAAAATATAATTTTTAAGTTTAAAGAAGTAAAAAAGTGATTTAAGTTTTTCCACTCTCTTATTAATCTCTTCTCATAGTGAAAATTTTAGAACATATACAAAAGTAGAGAAAGTAGAATAATGAGCCTCTAAGTAGCATCCAGGTTCAACAATGTTAATTTTTCTAATAAGCATGTTTTCTTTTTTTTTTTTTTTTGGAGAGGTTTTTGCTAGAGGGCACGTGTGCTCATCAGGAAGACAGAGAGAGACAGAGAGATAGAAAGTGAGAGATCACCGCCCCAAGAGGGATGGTCACGCCACAATCCCTTCTCCTCCATTCTCCTCATGGGCATGCATTCACACGTGGCCAGCGTGAGTTAAAAGCCACCAGGGCTCAAACCGTGATCGACTACATGGGAGTCCAGTGACAGCCATTATGCCAACTGCTAGTCCCCTTTCTTTCTTTTGTTTAACTAAAGGTTATAGTAGCAGAAAAATGTTTAGGATGGGAAGGACATTTTGCCACCCACTTCTTGACTCTGTTTAGAGTGGCTCCCTCACTGTTCAGTCAGAGTTTTACCAGTGTTTGGAAATGGCTGACACTAGACTTATACATCTAGGAGCACAGGGAACCTCCAAAATGCTTGTTCATTGATTTGGATACTTCTCTAACCCCCAATCAACCAGAAGTATTTTTAGGAGGAGAGTGGTAGATGTTTAGTGAATCTATCTGTCTGTGTGTTTATGTGTGTGTGCAAGGATACTTCAAAAAGTTTATCAAAAGATAGAATTAAAGTACAAGTTTGTCTTGATGCTCCCAAACTTTGAAATCCAAGGAGTTCTTTCATAATATGCATCTTCCATAATTTCTTTACATTTAAAAAATTGTTTGGGACAGCAGATGGCATGGAGGTTAAGGTGTCTGGATCCCACATGACAAACAGTGTGGTTTGAGTCCCAGGCCTGGTGGCCTGAAGACCTTAACTCACTTTCCTTTTCTCTCTCTGCTTCTGGTGAGTGCATGCGTCCTATAGCAAGCAAACGAGCAAATAAATAGATAAAAATTACTCATTTACTTCTTCCTTGAGTGAGAGAGACAGAGAGTCAACATCCTCAGTCTGGTCCTGATGCCACAGTCCACCCTCAGCCAGCTCCAGATCATGGGCACATGCTTGCCTGATAAGAGTATCCTCGTAAACTCTCCCATTTGGGTCATCCTGATCGAATATTGGGTTTTACTACTATACCACAGTCTGGCCTCGCTGTGAACTTTTCAAAGACCCCTCATATACATATTTACATGCATATTTATAATTATTATAAATATGTTATAAAATATGTATTACATTAATTTATTTAGGTTATTTCAGTGCCCAGTGTTTTGAAAAGCTGAAGAAGTGCCATTTATTGCTAGTATTCTGTGTCTAGAAGCAAAGATGAAAGTCTCTGCTTTGGGGGATTGGCAAAGTTGCCAAGATAGAACTTGCAAAATGCAAATGACAAGAATCCATCAATTGATTTTACAGATAACTGTGAGGACAATGCAGGCAGTTGTAAAGCATCTAAAGGTTTAAAAGGTTAAGCTTTCCCTCTATTCAGGGATATAAACTGGGAGTATAATTAGCATGCACTTTCAGACTTTCAAAGTAAAAGTATTTTTTATTTTTTGCCTTTCTACATAACGTGGGTTGGAGTGTCCCTGAAAGTGATGGTTCTTGGAAGATGTAGGTGTAATTTTGTTAAAGCATCTGCTCAGGGGAGACTGTAAGACTAGACTGTAGGCAGGATTATGTGTGAACTATTCTTCTCTGAGTGCTAGAAGAAAAGCTGTGTAAAAGACTTGGACTGGTCTGGACTGATGCGGTATACACAACATTGCAGGATGAGGTACGAGTGTCACAAATATGGCATTATTCAAGACTGAGTAATCAGCTTTAGAAATATTCTTTCAGGTGATTGTAAGATGACTGCCTTATCCTGACTATGTGGAGCCAGACCATGTTTGGGAGTAACACAAATACATAAAGAATTCTCAAAACTCAACAATAAGAAAACAACCAACCCATGGATTAGGTGGTGGCACACTGGTAACACAACTGGACCTACATGAGAAGGTGCAGGGTTGCATCTTGGGGCCTTCCTAATTATACCTGGCACACATGCACACCCTGGTCCAGGCCAGCTGAAACTGAGGATAGATCACAGCATGAAGACCCTATTGGTGGTTCTTGTCTGTCTCTGTCTCCTTCTCTGTTTCTCTGTCTCTCAGGAAGAAATAAATAAACTTTAAGAACAGAAAAGCTTCGTCTTCCTCTTCTCATAAGCAGTCTGAGATGATATTTGAAAATGGTTCGCTATTCACTTGACCCAGAGAACCCCACAAGGTCATGCAAATCAAGAGGTTCAAATCTTCATGTTCACTTTAAGATCACTCGTGAAATTTCCAAGGCCATCAAGGGTATGCATATCCAAAAAACCACCAAGTATCTGAAGGATGTCACTTTAAAGAAGCCAATCCATCGTTACAATGGTGGAGTTAGTAGATGTGCCCAGGCCAAACAGTGGGGCTGGATACAAGGTTGGTGGCCCAAAAAGAGTGCTGAATTTTTGCTGCACGTGATTGAAAATGCAGAGGGTAATGCTGAACGTAAGGGATTAGATGTAGATCTCTGGTCATTGAGCACACTCAGGTGAACAAGGCACCCAAGATGCACCATCGTACGTATAGAGCTCATGGGGGGATTAACCCATACATGAGCTCCCCCTGCCACAGCAAGATGATCCTCACCAAAAAGGAGCAAATTGTTTCTAAATTGGAAGAGGAAGTCTCACAGAAGAAAAAGATATCCCAGAAGAAACTGAAGAAACAAAATTTATGGCATGGGAATAAAGTCAGCATAAAATAAATGAAGATAAAAGTAAAAGAATAAAACCAACAAACAGAAAAAACTCAGAAAAATCTAAAAAGTAGGCAAAAATATGAAAAAAAACCACTTCATAGAAATGATATAAAGATGGTAAATAAGCACATAAAAAGATACTCTACATCATTTGCCATTAGGGAAATATAAGTTAAAACTACAGCTGGCATGTGTGTGTCTGTGTGTCTGTGTGCACGCATGACCCCTCCCAAGATCCAGAGAGGAGAATGGAGGATAAGGGATTGTGGTGGCCATCCACCCTGGGGAGTGTTTCTCACTTCCCCTGTTACTGTGTCTGTGTCTATCTGTCTCTCTGTCTCTATGTCTCTCTCTCTCTCTCTGGCGAGTGCACATGCCCTAAGGCAAAAAAACTCTCAAACAAAATCTACAGTAAGATTCAACTACACTTAACAGAAAATGGCTAAAATAAAAAAAACTGACCATATTAGATATTTTGGGAAGGATATGAATCAATTGATACTGGGACCAACAGATGGTGTAGCAGTTACATAGCTGGACTCCCACATGGGCAACCGTGGTTCAAGTCCTAGACCCAGAGGCTTGAAAATCACACCAGGTGTGTGTGCATGGGTGCCCAAAACCCCAAGAGGAGACTGGAGGGGAATGGACTGCAGTGTGGCCATCTCCCCTGGGGAAGGGGGGGGTGCGACTTCTTGCTTTCTGTCTCTCTGGCAAGTACACGTACCCTGTAGCAAAAATCTCTCTTTAAAAGAAAAAAAAAAAAAAAAAACTACAGCGAGGATCAGCTGTTGGTGTAGTGGCTATGTCACTGGACTCCCACGTAGTCGACTACAGTTGAGTCTCAGGCCCAGTAGGTTAAACTCGCACCGGGTGCATGTGGGTGCGTGCCCAAGATCTCAAGAGGAGAATGGAGGAGAAACATGGCCAAGTCCAGCAACATGGCCGTTAACACCATCTGCTGGTCCCAAAACTTGGCAGTTTCTTTCTTTCTATTTTTTCTCTTTTTAAATCTTTTTTATTTTCTTTTTTTTAAGAATTATTTTATTTTTTGTTGTTATTTTCTTTTAATTTGCTCAGAGAGTGGCAGTGAGAGAAATGGAAAGTGAGAAAGCCAACACCAGGTCTGGGATTCAAACCATTGTTAACTGTGTGGGAGTCCAGCACCTTAACCCTGTGCCATCTACTGGTTCCTTTTTTTTTTAAGAATTATTTTATTTAACTTTACTTATTTATTTTAATTTGACCAGAGCGGGACTGAGTAAGTGAGATAGAGAGAGGGAAAGTGAGAAAGCAAGCCACCAGGTCCAGGACTCAAACCACTGTCAGCCATGTGGGAAGCCAGCACCCTTAGACACCATGCCACCTGCTGGTCCTGCTTTTCTTCTATTTTTTTTTTTTCAAGAGAGAGATTTTTGCTATGGACCACATGCACTCACCAGAGAGACAGAGAGAGACAGAAAGCAAGATTCAACCCCCTGGGGAAATGGCCATGCTGCAATCCCTTCTCCTCCATTCTCCTCTTGGGATATTGGGCATCTATGCACATGTGCCTGTAATGAGTATTAAGTCACCGGGTCCAGGACTTCAACCACGGCCGACTAGGTGGGAGTCCAGCAACATAACTATTATGCCATCTGCTGGTCCTCTTGGGCAGTTTCTTAAACATTAAATATATACCTATATGACATAGCCATTCTACTTCCAGGTATTTGTCCAAGAGAAATTAAAATATATGAGCATATAAAGAGCTATACACAAATGCTCTTAGGAGCTTTATAGTAGCCCAAAACTAGAATAACCAAAATGTCTCTCGACAATTAAACAGATAGGAAATTGTGGCATATCCAAAAAAATGGAATACTATTTAGTAATAAAAAGAAATAAGCAAGGCTAGACATAACAACATGGGTGAATCTCAAGGTAACTGTTCAATGAAAAAAGCCAAACAAGAAGTACATGCTGTCTGATTCCATTTACAGAAAATTATAGACAATGCAAACTAATCTATACTGACAAAAACAGGAATTACAAAGAGGTATGAGGTAACTTTTGAGGATAATGGGTATGTTCATTATTTTGATTGACTGATGGTTTCTCAGGCTATATGTAAGTCAAAACACATCAAACTGAACAATTTAATTATGTGCTATTTATTATATACCAAGAATACCTGAATAAAGCTGTTAAAAATAGTGTATTTCCAACTTCCTCTTTTAAAAAATTTGAGATCAAACATATATAATATTCATTTTCTTCTTAACCAGCTTTTATAAAAAGGCCCAAGGCCACTATAATATATTCTAAACAGGGAAAGCATAAAGGAGTATGAATAGAAGTCTGAACTGACTGTGATTAAAATACTTATACATTTTACAAAAATGTACACCCATTTGAATACATGGCTAGGGCTCTTCCAGGGCCTTGGAGGAAACCTGTGCAAGGGAGGCACTGATGGGGAAGACCAGTACTTCCTAAGCATTCCTTGCATTTGAAGGAGGTTGGGCGGAAGGTATGGACCTAAGAAAGGAATGGAATTCTCTGCTCTGAGCATCTGGAGCTGTAATTAGATTATTAAGCGGCATGACTTTGTTCTGAGGTCACAAGCTAGAAAAGTCTGAGCACATATCAATTACGCAAGGAATGGGACAAGTTTTTAAAGGTCAGTGGCACCATCCTCTGGCATTTACACATGATCGCTAACATAGACCTGCCTGATGGCTCTAGGTATTGGAGCAAGGAGCGTAAAACAAGCAGCACAGATTCTGTTACTGGGCTGCTGCTGCTGCACTTTGCTGATTTGTGATCTAAAGTGGATTATATAATGTCTGAGTGTTGGTTTCAATACTACTAAAATGAGGATAACAAGAATTACCTATTTGTGAGGTGCACCATCTTTCCATGGAAATTATTTTAATCCTTGCTCTGAAATGTGGCTGATCTCTTCCATGACCTAAAGTTCCTTTTGCAGTTGAAAGAAAGAAGAAATAATAAGTCAGTGAAACAGAATTAGACAGCACAACCAGGTGATCCCACAGGAAGAGGGCTGCTGGTACCCTCTCTTCAAGCTTGAGAACTCCCTGAACCTTGGAAGGGGACTGTGCCAAGTGACGGATTCTGAAGCAATGTTAAACTTGTCTGTCTGAAAGTCTTCTAATTGTTTTCCAAACATTCGAAATTACTATTTATTGGATACTGGCTTTATAGCAGTCACATACATGTTTTTTAGTTTTTCTCAACCTTGTCAACACAGTGCAATCATATAAGAGGTTTTTAAAATACTTTAATTGCCACCACTTGAAACCAAGTCTCTACAGGTGGGGCTTGAGCATCTTTCTTTTTTTTTTTTTTTTTTTAAGAGAGATTTTTGCTATAGGGTACATGAGCTCACTAGAGAGACAGAAAGCGAGAAATCACCCCCTAGGCATATGGCCACAACGCAGACCCTTCTCCATCTCAAGATTTTGGGCACACATGCAAATGTGCCCAGTATGTTTCAAGCTGCTGGGTCTAGGACTCGAACTGAGGTCGACCACATGGGAATCCAGCGCCTTAACCATTATGCCACCTGCTGGCCCCACATCTCTGTTTTTTATTTTTTAAGAGCCTCCCTAGACAATTCTGACTTGCACCCCCCACTTTTTTTTTTTCAATTGCTAGAGGGCAAGTGCACTTGCCAGAAAAAGGGAGAAGGAGAACGCACTCCCCATGGAATATGGTCACATTGCAATCCCTTCTTCTCCATTTCTTTATCCTATGGGGGATTCGGGGCATGCATACACCTGTGCCCAGCTTTTTTTTTTTTTCAAATCACTAGGGCCAGGATTGGAACAGCATGGGTAGCCATTTGGGTCTGGCTCTCTTCACCACTAGGCCACAGGGCAGCCCTAATGTGCACCTTGTAATTCTTATCAGATTAAAGTTATTTTAACGTAACTTCTTAAATCCTTACACAAATCTAAAAAGTAGGTTGTTATTCATATATAAAAATAAACTGAGGTTCAGAGAGGTTAAATATTTGCTCAAAAGCAAATCAGAGACATAACTGAAACCCAGATTGGTCTGACTTCATAGGCTGCTCAGCTATTCCAGTTTCAATCATTATATGTCTCTATGAGAAAGAACCTGTAAGTTCATGCTTTAGCAACTGGCACAATGCAGTGATGAATAAAATATCACATAAATACTTTCATAGCAAAAGTGACCTCCTTAATTTCAACCATATCAGAAACAATAAAGTTGTATCCCAGAGTATAGTTCTGAGTTGGAAGAGTCCGTTGTATCCAACATAATTTCTCTTTATCTTTATTATAAAAAAGTTTGTTGGTGAATGAAAACCCTAAGTACCACCTAGGACTGGAATGGGTCTTTCCTGATGTGGCTTTGGAGGTCTTAGATACAAGGTAATTAGAGGTAACCCAGAACAGGGCAGAAGATGGCATGCTGGGTGGAGTGTTGGACTCCCACATGGTTGGCAGTGGTTTGAGTCCCAGACTGGCAGCTTGTGCATGCGTGCCCAAAGTCCCAGAAAGAAAAATGGAGGAGAAGGGACTGTGGCATGGCCATCTCCTCTGGGTGGTGATTTCTCACTTTTTGTCTCTCTGGTGAGTGCGCACATGCTATGGCAAAAACCTCTCTCAAAAAAAAAAATAATAATAACCCAGAACACAGTACCTCAAGCCTACCTACTCTTCCCCTCATGTTAGTTCCTAAATCCCATGTCTCCCTCTTTCATGGATTCATTCTTCACATTGCTAGAGTATGTTCCCAAATAACTATTTCAAAAAAGACCTGCAGTAGTGGTCAATTGTATGACTCTTAGAATATGCAAAAATAACCATGTTTTGCAGCTTCACTTGAAAGCTAGTTTTTCTCAGAATCAGTTTTCCTCAGATAGCTGTCTTTCAGCAGTGTTGTCAGTGAGAAATCTGACACAACACTGATTCTCATTCCTTTGAGCTTAACCTGTTTATCTCTTTGGAAGATTTTAGGACTTTATCTTTATCCCTGGTATTCTAAAATTTCACCACGACATGTCTAGATGGTGGTTCTATTTCATTTATCTTTTTTTAAAATTATTTATTTAACTTTATTTATTCATTCATTCATTCATTTTTAATTTGACTAGAGAGATACAGAGAGAGAGAGAAGGTGAGAGAGCAAGCCACCAAGTTCAGGACTCGAACCGTGGTCAGCCATGTGGGAGCACCCAGCACCTTAACCACCCCGCCACCTGCTGGTCCCTATTTCATTTATCTTGATTAACATTTTCAATTTGAAGACATTTATATCTTTCTTGAACTTGTACAACTTTATTATTGTTTTATTTTCTCTTAGACATTTTTTCTTTCTAGTGTCTCTATTACATGGATATTGAAACTTCTGGGTAATCTACCATTTTCCCTAATTATTCTGTCTATTGAAATGCATTAAGGGAGACTTACTCAGCCTCTGTTCTCTATTAACTAATTTATTCTTCAGCTACCTCTCTTCTACTAATAACAGACCACTTACTGATTTTTTTAATTCAAAAATTAAAATTTTAGTTTTCTTTATCTCAAGCACCCCCCCCCCCCCCCGCCAGAGATTTTTGGTTATAGGTGCATGTGCGTGCTGGAGACACAAAGAGAGAGAAAGTGAGAAATCACTTCCCCAGGGGGATGGCCACAGTGCAATCTCTTTTCCTCCATTCTCCTCTCAGGATTTTGGGCACCCGCCACCAGTGTGATTTTCAAGCCACCAGGTCTGGGACTTGAACAGTCGGCCATGTGGGAGTCCAGTACCACAACCACTACACACCTGCTGGCCCCAATAAGCTGACTCTTTGTTTTTTTGAAGAAGTTTTCGCTATAGGGCGTGTGCGCTCACCAGAAAGACAGAGAGACAGAGAGATAGAAAGCGAGAAATCACCCCCCAGGGGGGATGGCCACGCCGCAATCCCTTCTCCTCTATTCTCCTCTTGGGATCTTGGGCACGCACATACACGTGCCCGGCGTGAGTTCAAGCCGCCAGGTCCAGGACTTGAACCACGGTCGACTACATGGGAGTCCAGCGACATAGCCATTACACTAACTGCTGGTCCCAATAAGCTGACTCTTTAAAGTGGATGCAGTATCCTTTCATGCCACACCAAAAATACCAATTTCTTATGCCAAAATCTGATATCCAATATTCCTTAAATTATGAATTACCCACTTTCAATGACATTGTTTCACAGCACAGAAAATTAAGGTATATTTGGGACCAGTAGTTGGCATAATGGCTATGTCGCTGGACTCTCATGTAGAAGACCACTGTTCGAGTCCTGGACCTCGTGGCTTAAACTCACGCTGGGCGCGTGTGCGTGCGTGCCCAGGATCATGAGAGGAGAATGGAGGAGAAAGGATTGCAGTATGACCATCTCTCGAAAAAGAAAAAAAAAGACAATTAAGGTGTATTTACCAGAAATCACTCTGGCACATTAACTGATAATCACATCAAGTATTTTAAACTGTTCTTGAAAGGGTAGACATCAAGCTTCATATTAATTTCCCATTACTCTTTGGATTAAGCTACTGCCTCTTTGTACTTCTCCATACAGATATACAAATACCTCGTCATTTACTGCAAGATTCCCTACTCTCAGATTTTTTTCACACTGGCTGTTTAGAGCAGTAGTTCTCACATTTGACTATGATCCAAATAACCTAGATGCTTAGACTTATTGAAACACTTACTATTGGGCTCCAACCCCAGAACTTTTTTTTTTTAATGAGAGATTTTTGCCATAGGGTATGTGCACTTGCTGGAGAGACAGAGACAGAAAGCGAGAAATCACCCCCTAGGTGGCCACACTGCAATCCCTTCTCCTCCATTCTCTCGGGAAATTGGACATGCATGCACATGTGCCCAGTATGTGTATTTTTTTTTAGAGAGAGATTTTTACTATAGGGCGCATCCACTTGCCAGAGAGACAGAAAGCAAGAAATCACCCCCCAGCGGGGATGCCCACACTGCAATCCCTTCTCTTCCATTCTCCTCTCGGGATCTTGGACACGCACACACACATGCCCGACACGAGGTTTAAGCCACAGGTCCAGTTTCTAATTGTGGTTGACCACCTGGGAGTCCAGAGACATAACCATTACACCATCTGCAGGCCCCGATCCCAGAACTTTTGATTCAATAGGGCTGGTGTAGAGCCTAAGAATATGCATAAATTTCTAGTTTCCTGTCATCTTTGATTATGCTGGTCCATGGACTCCACTTTGAAAATCACTGTCTTAGAGTATGTATTTTAAGAATTATTTTATTTAACTTTATTTAATATTATTATTACATTTTTAATTTGATCAGAGAGAGAGAGGAAAAGTGAGAAAGCAAGTTACCAGGTCTATGATTCAAGCTAAGGTTGGCCATTTGGGAGTCCAGTGTCCTTAACCACCATGCTACCTGCTGGCCTCATCTTAAGAGCATTTTTTAAATTTCTCTCCTTTCTTGCTCATAAGACATCAGCCCCTAGCACAGTTTGACAAAGAACAGTCACTCAATTTATATAATGACTAAGTTATTTAATTTTGACCTTTCTTTCGCTTTTTCTCTTTTTTAATTGGCAGAGGGTATGCAGGCTTGCCAGAGAGAGACAGACAGAGATGGGAGGAGAAGGCATCCCCCTAAAGGGATGTGGTCACTCTTTAATACCTTTTCCATTTCTCCATCTTATAGGGATTTCAGGCATGCACACAGATGTGAGCCACTGGGGCCAGGATTTCAACACAGTCAGCCATGAGGGATCCAGTTCCTTTAACCACCAAGCTAAGGGGTTGAGCCAACATAGTCCTAGGATATTTAGAAAGAAGTGCTTCTATATGCTGGAAATAAAAAATAAAAACATCAAGACAAGGTTTTCTTTACTGACAGGTTTAAGGAAAAATACAGCAAAGCTTTTTAGGTTAAGATTTGCTAGGAAATCTTAGTTTAATACAATTCTATTCAACCAAAACACCATATTGAAATAATGACTAGTGAAAAATACAAGTGTCAGGGCCAGCAGATGATATAGTGGCTGGTGTGGTGGTTAAGGAGGCTGGACTCCTACGTGGCTAACCATGGCTCGAGTCCCAGACCTGGCAGCTTGCTTTCTCACTTTCCTTTTCTCTCTCTCTGATCAACTTCAATAAAATAAATAAATAAATAATGACAATCAATAATATAAAAAGAATACAAGTGTCAAAAGATAAGAAACTTTACTTTTTCTTTTTTATAAAAGAATAATTTGGGACCAACAGATGCCTTAATGGTTACATTGCTGGGCTCCTACATAGTCAACTGTGGTTCAAGTTCCGGATCCAGCGACTTAAAACTCACACCAAGTGCATGTGCATGTGTGCCCAAAATCCCAAGAGGAGAATGGAAGAGAAAGGACTGTGGCATGGCCATCCTATGAGGGGTGGTTTCTCTGGCCTTCTCTGTCTCTCCAGTGAGTGCATGCACCCTACAGCAAAAATCTCTACAAAAAAATTTTTTAAAGAATTATTTAATTTTGCTATTTTTATTGTTATTTAATTTGACCAGACAAAAGACAGAGAGAGAAAGGGAAAGTGAGAAAGTAAGTCATCAGGTCCAGGACTCGAACCATGGTCAGCCATATGGGAGTCCAGTGCCTTAACAACCACATCACCTACTGGTCCCTACCCTTACTTTTTCAGTAAGTACTTCAAAGTCTGCATTTTGTTCTTCTAAAAGTGTACTCTTTGCCTTCAGATTAAACACTCGAAACCACAAGACTATCCAACATGGCCAGAAACTCAAAAAACTCTTTAATCAGCCCCTAGAGATGGCCAGATATTGAAATCTGAACATACTTCGCTTGCACAGGTCTACAAACCATTATCTAAAATTCCAAAAAGTTCTATAAACCTTAAGATTTTCAAAGTTTGTGGCAAACTTGTTTGAGAGTAAAATCTGTTTGAGAGTAAAATCTGATCTGAACTATTTCTAGACTTTATTAACTCCTAATAAAGAGTTAATACCAGGACCAGCAGTTAGCGTAATGGCTATGTCACTAGACTCCCATGTAGTCGACCACGGTTCACACCCTGGACCCAGTGGCTTAAAACTCACGCCAGGCACGTGTGCGTGTGTGCCCAAGATCCTGAGAGGAGAATGGAGGAGAAGGGATTGCGGCGTGGCCATCCCCCCTGGGGGGTGATTTCTCGCTTTCTATCTCTCTGTCTCTCTCTGTCTGTCTGGAGAGTGCACGGACCCTATAGCAAAAACCTCTCAAAAAAAAAAAAATAGTTAATACCAATGCCTATTTTGCATGAATATTAACATAGATGGCTACAAGGAGCTCTAGACCCTGTTGAGGTGTTACAGAATAATGGCACATGCATTATATTCCTATCTAAAATCTCAACAATTCTGAGTTCTGAAACACATCAGTCAAGGAAGGGTTTAGAGAAAGTTATGCCTGTGTTAAATTATTACAATCACCACCCACCCCACTACCCACACCCACCCCGGGGTGACTGCTCATTTTCTGTTCTCTGTCTCTCTGGTAAGTGCACACATCCTATAGTAAAAACCTCTTAAAATAAAAAGATACCAATTTCTCTCACTCTCTATTTTTTAATCTACTGTATTCCAAACACCTATCCAAATAATGTTCTTTTACTGTTTTGTACCTGAAAAATTGATCTGATTAATAGTAATTTTCATTTTGTTTTAATACCAGTTAAATGTGTTGGAAACTCAATGTTCCTATTCATATAGGCAACTCTCCTTTTAAATCAGGTTATAGAAAATTCTGTACTTTTTTGTGATCTTTGTGGCTCACTTCCACTGGATGAATCATTGTCATCCTCACATGAATCATCGCCCAAACAATTAAAGTACAGAACTAAAAAATATATCTAGTGGGAAACATATTATTTTGGAATGCAGTTGGAAGACTAATGTTACATTTACAAGCCATCAATGAAAGTAGAATTTTTGTAGATTAAGATGTAAAGGGGACAAGGACAAACAGATGTTATCATTGTAAAGAACAATACACAAAAACCTATCTAAAATATATTTAGGAAAGAACTATCCAAGAAATGTATAGAATCTGTGTGATCTATTGGAAAACTTTAAAATAAATTTGGTACAGGGTCTCTTGTGTTTAGATGCCATGTTTGGTTTCAAATCAAAGAGAAGTCACTCAGCTTAAACTGAAAGATTAATTTGAAGGAAGAGGAGTACCTTGTTGAGATCCCCAAGAGCACGCAGGGCAGTAGAACACTGATGGAGGCAAGTCAGAACCTGAAAAGCCTCCAATCCCCAGGCAACTTCTCCATCATCTCTCCCTGGGGTCACTGGATAGGGTTTTTTTAACTCTGCTTCTTTCTGCAGCTTGATTTCTCTGCATTACCTGCATGTAGACAAAACATCTCCTCTTTCTCTGCCCTTGTATCATTGCTTTCCAGGTTAATAGACCAGCTAAGCCTAATGAAAATTCTTGGGAGAGGATCCAATTCCAATGGGATCATGTTGGTCAGTTTTCTGACAAACCCCTAATCCAATTAGCTATAGCAGGAGAGAAGAGGGCCAAGTGCATAAAATGCAGCTTGGGACAAAGGGGAGTAGTGGAGGCAAACCGACTGGCATGTCCATTATCTGCAAAAGATTCCTAATTATAACAAAGGCAATGTAACAAGAGCACAGCCTCTGGGGACAAACTGCCTGGCTTTGACTTTGGACTTTACTACTTAATAGCTACTTGACTTTGGACAAATTATTCCATTTTTTAAAAGAACTATTTATTTTAATTTTAATTATTTTTTTAATTTGACCAGAGAGAAACAAGGAATGAGATAAACAGAGAGTGAGAAAGCAAGTCACCAGATCCAGGACTTGAACAGCAGTCAGCCATGTGGGAGTTCAGCACTTCAACCACCATGCCACCTGCTGGCCCCAATTATTCAATTTTTTAATGCTTGTTTCCTCATTATAAAAAATGGTGATAATAGAGTTGCATGGATTGAATGAATTAACACAAAATAAGTAAAAACTACATATTTATTGCTTTTATAAATGAGTACATTTCCCTAAATTAGTTTGTAAAGTTACTGAAACCCAAACAAAATAAAAAACTTTTTTAAAGGGGCCAGCAGGTAGCATGATGGTTAAGGGCACTGGACTCTCACATGGTTGACCGTGGTTTGAGTCCCAGACCTGGCAGCTTGTTTGCTTTCTCTCTCTCTCACTCCTTCTGTCCCTCTCTGGTCAAATTAAAATAAATAAGTTAAATAAAGAATTATTCTTTTTTAAAAAGATTTTTTAAAAATTATTTATTATTATATTTCAATTTTGACCAGAGACAGAGAGAAAGAAAGAGAGAGAGCACAGCTGCCAATTCCAGGACTGGAACCACGGTCGGTCATGTGGGAGTCCAGCACTTTCTAACTACCATGCCACCTGCCGGCCCTCAAAATAAAATCTGGGCGCCAGCAGGTGGTGTGGTGGCTAAGGGCACTGGACTCCCACATAGCTGACCACAGTTTGAGTCCCGGACCTTGCAGCTTGCTTTCTCACTTGCCCTCTCTCACTCTCTCTGTCCCTCTGTCTCATCAAATTAAAGTTCAATAAAATAATTATTTTAAAAAACTTTTTAACTTGATAAAGCTTCAAGTTACTATGAAGGAAATAAGGTCTCTTAGAAGGATGACATGATATAATGGGAAGAGCACACAGTTATTGGTAATACTGTGGGGTTTAGATTGGGGGTTGGTTTCATATCATTTTTTTGTTTTGTTTTTTAGTTTGCTATACAGCATGTGTGCCCTATAATAATATATGGCCAATAAACTGCACCGCCCTGGTCCACAGCCTGAAAATCACTCAGGGTACACATGTGTCCCCAAAATCCCAAGGAGAAAGAATTGTGGCATGGCCAACCCTAGGAGGAAGGGATATATTTCTCACTTTCCCCCTCACTCTCTCTCTCTGGAAAGCACATGAGCCCTGTAGCAAAACTAAAAATACAAAATGAAACTAAATAAAACTTTTGTGTGTATATCAAACTCTAAATTCATACAGCAATATACTAATAGTACTGCACCTACGTGGGAAAATGGTGGATTTTTCTTTTATGTTTCTGTACTATTGGATTATTGCTCCTCCACGAGTGCACACATTTGTTTTAAAAAAGATTTAATTATTTAATTCTATTTGTCCTTTCTTAATTTGATGAGCAAGAGAGAGAGAGAGAGAAAGGGAGAAAGCAAACCACCAGGTCCCAACAGTAGTTGGTCATGTGGGAATCGCCTTTAACCACCACTCCATCTGCGGGCGAAATCTGTACTGTTCCTTCTTTTTTTTTTTTTTTTTTTTTTAAGAATTATTTATTTAATTTTATTATTCATTCATTTATTTTAATTTGACCAGAGAGACACAGACAGAGAGAGGAAGAGAGAGAGGATAAGTGAGAAACCAAGCCACCAGGTCCGGGACTCGAAGCATGGTCCGCCATGTGGGAATGTCCAGCACCTTAACCACCACGCCACCTGCTGGTCCCCAGTACAGTTTCCTTTTAAAGAACAGTACTCTTGGAACCAGCGGATGGTATAATGGTTATATCGCTGGACTCCCACGTAGTCCGTGGTTCCAGTCCCATTCCCGCAGCTTAAAACTCACATTGGGCATGTGTGCAGGCATGCCCAAAATTTGGAGAGGAGAACGGAAAAGGGATTGTGGCATGGCCTGATTTCTCACTTGTGTCTCTGGCGAGCGCAGGAACCTTATGGCAAAAATCTCTGGAAAAAAAGGGGGGGGGGGGTTTAGAAAGACAGTATTCTTATAACCAGAAAATACAAAAGAATATTAGTTCGCGAAGGTCAAGAGGGAACTGGGTGAGGAGCCACCAGGGCAGAAACAAGGTTAAAACTGGGTTACAGGAAGCCCGCCTCGGCGCGGAATCCGGCCAAGCCGAGTCGGAAATACGGCACACCAGAGCTGGAGAATTGTGGGCAACGAACAGACACCTCGTGACCTCACTGTTACCTTTTCAAAGAAAAGTGAATTCGTCCCTCCTTTGTCGCAACATTCTTATCATTCTGAGCAGTCTAGGGACATCTCTATCCTGAGGCGTGGGGGGGGGAGGGGGGGAGGGCGGTCTGAGGTAGAAAACGCGAAGGTTTTAAAACAGTCTTTCCCGCTCCTCCCCGCTTCCGGCTCACACAGGCTGGGCTTGAACACCGCCCCCAAGAAAGCCGTTTGTATGGGTGTCGATTTTCACGGACGTCCGCCAGCGAGCTATTGTGTCGCGAACACCGCCCTGCAAGGACGACTGAGGCGGCGACCGAGGGCGTGGAGGCGAGGCACGCTCTGATTGGCTCGGGGGTCCGGTCGCGCGACGGCGGGGCGGGGCGGGGTGGGGCTGTGCGCGTGCGCAGAGGCGCTCTGCGCGCCGGAACAGCTCTCTCGCGCGCTTGCAGGTGCGCGCGTCGGGAGAGTTGGCAGAGCGAGGTCGAGTGACGCGGCCTCCGGGAGGGCTCTCGTTACTCTTCCTTGCACCAGTAAGTGACAATCTGTAGTACTGAAACGAGGCTGCCCTCACAGGCAAGGATCGCTGCAGGCGTCGGGCTGCTGAGGCGTAGGAGGGAGAAGCGAGGCTCAGGCCGGGAGTTCGGGTTAGCCAGCCGCCCCTAGCAGAGCGAAGGGCGGGAAGGGACGACGGCCCGGAACATCCCTGGAGAAAGATTTAGCTGGGAAGCGAAACAGCTGTCTCTTAGGAGGTGGAGAGGCCTGGGAGACAGGCCCACAACCTCTTTTCCTCGCGATGGTCACCGTCCTGGTTAACTGGAATCATCGTGGACCGGAGTGTGTGTAGGGTGGAGGTTGATCATCAGTTTTTTCTTTCTTTTTTTTTTTTTTTTTTTTGTTTGGTAGAAGTTTGTGCCTTAGGGTGCCTGCGCTGAGCAGAGAGAGAGAGAAACAGTGAGAAGGAAAGTGAGAACCCCTCAGGATGGCCATGCCACAATCCTTTCTCCTTCCAGCACGCACACCCGTTAGGGTGAGTTTCAAGCAACCAGGTCCAGGACTTGAACCTCCGTTGGCCACCTGCTAGCCTCTTGTTTTTGTTTTTTTTGTTTTCTTACTGTAGGTTTTCTGTACTCCTCGGACTGGGGAGGAGAGAAAGAAAGTGAGAGGAACTAGTAGATGGCGCTGTGGTTATGTTCCTGGATTCCCACGTAGGTGTAAAACTCAGGCTGGGCACTTGATTGTGCATGCCCAAGATCCCGAGAGGAGAATGGAGAAGGGCTTGCTTGGTAGCCATCGTCTTTGGGGGGCTGGAGGTGGGGGTGATTTCTCGCTGTCTCTTGACTCCAGTGAGCACCATGCCCTATACCAAGAATCTCTCTTAAAAAAATTTAAAAAGAGTGAGAGGGACCAGCAGTTAGCGTAATGGCTATGTCGCTGAGCTCCCATGTAGTCAACCGGGGTTCGAGCCCAAGACCCAGCAGCTAAAACTCACACTGGGCGCGTGTGCTTGCGTGACCAAGATCCCGAGAGAAGAAGGGATTGCGGTGTGGCCATAACCCCTGGGGAGTGATTTCTCGCTTTCTGTCTCGATCTGTCTTTCTGGTGAGAGCGCGCAAAAATCTCTCCAAAAAGAAAAAAAAAAAGTGAGAAAGAACCGCTCAGCATGAATTATACACTGTAATCCCTTACCCATTCTCTTCTTGCGATTTTGGGCACTCACACATACTCTGCTGTGTGGATTCTGGGACCAAGCCTCTGTTGGGAATGCCTGTATATGTTATTAAATAAATATTAAAATTAATGTTTGATAGTGTTTTTAATAATTAGAGGTTTATGCATAAGATAATTACAACACATGGAGGTGGCTATATAGTGGAATATTTTTGCATTCTATTTGGAGTGACAATATACTGATTTTTAAGCAGATAGTGAAAATTTGTATATATTGTAATTCTTAAAGCAATCACTAAAAAACCAGACAGAGTTACGGTATACAATCTCAATAGAGGGGCCGCCAGGTGGCGTGGTGGTTTAAGGCACTGGACTCCCATATGGCCGACTGTCTTCCAGTCCCAGACCTGGTGGCTTCCTTTCTCACTTTCCTCCCTCCCGTCTTTCTCACTCTGTCCCTCTCTGGTCAAATTTAAATAAATAGAGTTAAATAAAAATAATTGTTAAAATCTTAATAGATAATTCAAAATGGAATCCTAAAAGGTACTCAAAGAACAAAAGAAGGCAGCTTGGGAAACTGGAGTGAAAAACAAGGATCAAACCGAAAACAAAATAAAATGGTCAACCTAAACCCAAATGTCAGTAATTACTAAAACTTCATGACCCAACACATGTCTATAAGAAACGCACTTCAAATATGATAGAAATTAAATGTAAAAGAATGAGTAAAGATACAACATCCAATCTCTAAAAAACCTTGAAGCCAGCCAGTGGAGGAGTAGTTAAAATGGCTGGATCCCACGCAGCTCACTGCACTGAGTCCCAGACCTGGAAGCTTGAGAAATGGACTGGGTGCATGTTCATGTGTACCCAAAATCTGGATAGAATGGAAGAAAAGACAACCCCAAAGGTTACTTTCTCACTTTCTCTTCCCCCTCCCATGAACTCACACACAAAGGAAAATGAGCTCACACAGCAAATTTAAAAATGTAAAATTTAAAAAATCTGAATAGTAGGGGCCAGCAGGTGGTTAAAGGCACTGGATTACCACAGTTTGAATCCCAGACATAAAGGCTGGCTTTCTCACTTTCCCTTTCTCTCTGTGTGTCTCTGGTCAAATTAAAAAATAATAAATGAAATGAAATAAATATGTTTTAAAAAACCTAAATAACTATATTGAGATCAATTGGGTCTCATGAACATAGAAATTAGCAAACTGAATCTAATAATTAAAAAACATGACCAAGCAGGGTTTATTTTGGGGCCGTAAGGCTAGTTCAATATTTGAAAAAAATTAGCATAATCTACCATTTTAACAGTCTGAAGCAGAAAAGTGATTTGCTTATGTTAATTAATGCAGAAAAATAATTTCAAAAAATTAAAGATCAGTTCATGATTAAAAAAAATAAAACCCTTCAAGTAAACTAGGGATAGTAAGGATTTTCCATAATATGGTGAAGGCCATAAAGGCTGAATGCTCTCCCCCAAAGATCAGGGAACAAGGCAAGCTTTCTACCCTAACTCCTGTTCAACATCATGCTAGAAGTCCACTGCAGCCAGGACAAAGAAAGAATGGGGATTGGGAGGGAAGGTGGTGGTGTGGTGAAGGCAGCTGGATCTCACATGGCCAACTGCACAATTCAAGTCCCTGGCCCTGCCACTTGAAAAATCCTGAGAGAGTGAAGGACAAGGGATTGTAGCATGGCATCCCCTTGGGCAGTGCTCTCTCTCCTCCTCTCTCTGTCTTCAGTGAATGTGTGCACCCTATAGCAAACAAAAATAGAAGGCATACAGATTGGAAAGGAAATAAAATAAAGCCTTCCCTATTAGCAGACATGATTATCTACAAAGAAAAACCCCAAGGAATTTTTGTTTTTTAATTTAAATCTAGAACTAATGGAGTTTAGCAAGGTTGCAGGGTATAAGATCATACAAAAATTAAATTTCTATATACTAGTAATGAAATTTTTAAAAATAATAATGATAGCTCTAAAGATGTGAAATACTTAGGTATGACT
The DNA here is from genome assembly GCA_026018925.1 of Tupaia tana. Taxonomy (NCBI): domain Eukaryota; kingdom Metazoa; phylum Chordata; class Mammalia; order Scandentia; family Tupaiidae; genus Tupaia; species Tupaia tana. The sequence goes on along the minus strand of JAKSZU010000003.1, from coordinate 173,322,645 downwards.
CTATTTTAAAAATTATACCTTGGGGCCGGCAGGTGGCGTGGTGGTTAAGAAGGGCACTGGACTCCCACATGGCCAAGCACGGTTCAAGTCCCGGACCTGGTGGCTTTCTCTCTCTGTCCCTTTCTGGTCAAATTTAAATAAATAAATAAAGTTGAATAAAATAATTCTAAAAAACATTATTGCTCTAAAGCAGCAACTATATTGTACTTGAGTTTTCACATTTTTTCTATATTGACAGTCATCAAATTTATTATTTTAAGGACTGCCCAGTATATTCTATCATATTTATATATCAGCATAATGTGAACTTTTTAAACAAATTCCAGTTTCCCAAACACTAGTAGTATGACTTGGGCAATTCATCTCTCAACCTCAGTCATCAGTAAATTATCACATTTGCAAGGTTATTAGAGTCAAATAAGGTGACCTATGTAAAGTGTCTGGTATGTGTTAGGTGCTCAACAAAATAGCTGTTATTAATATTACAATATTAATCTATTTTTGTATGTTTAAGATGTTTTCTTAGCAGTCTTTTTGCTAGAGTCCAACCATCATTATTTCCTTTTCCAGGATCTTGATCCTCAGATTTTTAGGACACCAACACTTATCTAGAGTGACTAAAGCACTAGAGAATTGACCTACAAGGGCAGATTTGTAAATCAAAAATCCAATTTGTTAATAAACCGACCATACTTGATTTGTTTGCATAGAATGTATTATCTTTAGTATTTTGCTGCAAGTACACTGATTCTTGCCTTCTATTTTAAACACAGTATTATCCATCCCCCTTTCATTTTGCACTATGCCATAACCTTGGCTGTGAAGTATTCCAGAATCCCATTGCAGTAGCCCATGTAGGAGGCCTGGAATTTGGGAGATAAGTTAATCTAGTAAGCATAGCCTCCAAGGAGGGGCTAGTAGGCCACTGAAAGTTCCCAGAGAATCATTGAATATGATTTTAATCTAAGGAACAGGTAGTGGAATTTTGAGAAAGGATTTTGTGATAGTTTTCAAATTTAAGAGCAAGCCAGAGACATAGTAAGGACGTTCATGTGTGTGAAATAGGGAACAGTCAGCTACTGAAAAACAATGGAGGAAAAATCTCTGAAGAAAGTATTAGGCAAGATCTACAAGGATGGGGCTCAAAGTCAGGCTCCAAACCCAGCAGAGAGCTGGAAACTAGTAACCAGGACTGAAAGGTAGACTGAATCCTGATGGAAAGTGAATCTATCCACCGTCTCTGTTCATCTCCAGGTGAAGGGAAGGACTGTTCTACATTCCTCTCGCTGGTGCAGAGAAAGCAGTGTACCTCCAGGGTTGGCTTGAGGGTGAAGAGTGGGAGTTTGGGAAGGTTTTAGCTGTACAATACACTGAACAGGGAAATACTTCCATAATTTGAATGTTATTGTATAGTTGAATAACAATGTAGGATATCATGTTTCTGAGATTTCTTGTAGAAAATCAATACCATCTGTGTCAGTCAGGATCCAAGAAACAGATGGCACTTTCAAACTGGGTTAGTAGAGAGTTTAATAAAGGAGCTATTTATAAAGGCAAGGTTTAGACAAAACAGGATGGATGCTGTATTACCCAGGAGTAGTAACACCAAGGAGCTATTACCATCCTTAAGCTTGGAGAGGTAATTGGAAAGGGTGGCTGCTAAACCCTTGAGGGAGAATTATGTTGTGAGGGTCATCCGGCAGGACCCATAGCTTTTGGTAGAGGGAAATAGTCAACTGATAGCTATGTGGTAGGGAGGGAGCTAGAAGACCAAACACCCTTTCCTCACTATTACCAATTTCCTACCAGTACCAGCCCCTTTCTGCATTCATGGAAACCAACTAGAAGCCAGAGGGCAAGGGTGATGCAGTCTTTATGGGTCAGTCTCTTAGGGCACAGAGTAGAGAGGCTAGAAGATGAATCTGAAGGGGAAAAAAAAGATTATCTACAGTGAATAGATTCTCATTAACTTTCATTAAAGGGGGTGACCAGGCCTGACTATTTTGCCTTTTTCATCCATTTTTGCCTCTGTCACTTCATTTTGGATTTTAGGCTTCTGTCCACTAAACTCACACACCCTTTGGAAGGGTCAAAGTTTAATCATCTATCTCTGAGAATTTGACCTGTTTATTCCAATCAAAGCCAGAAAAGAGAAGCTGGTTCCAATACCTAGGGCAAAGCCCATAACAGGAGCTCTTACTCTTTTTAGCATGGTTGCCAGTGTTATTTAATTGATGGGACAGCAGCCCTGCAATGGCCTATGAGGAAATAGAAGTTTAGCCCTAGAATGTAGCCCTTCCTTATCTGGAGAAAGTGACTGACATGAAGCAAACCTGAGGGGTTATTGTCACCTGACCTTATTCTCCCCAACTAGGTAAAGGCTTCATTCAAATTTCCACTGGGGTCTAACTACCAGAAAATAATTAAAACTTATCAAATGGAAGGGATAGTTCATTAACAGCTGTGTGCTGGTTTGCTTACTGTTTTTTGGGTATTTCGGGTTTTGTTTTGTTTTGTTTTTTGCCATAGGGTGGGTGCACTCACCAGAGAAAGAGTGGGAAAGTGAGAATCCCCCAGGGTGGATGGCCACACTACAATCCCTTCTCCATTCTCCTCTTGGGATTTGGGGTACACACACACATGCACCTGGCATGCTTGCCTCCAGCATGTTTTTCAAGCCACTAGATCTGGGGTCAGAATCACAGACAGCAATGTGAGATCTAGTCCCTTAACCACTATGCCATCTGCTGGCCTTGTGCTGTTTTTGTTTTGTTTTGTTTTACTTTTATCTTCTTTTTAAACAGTTTTTGCCACCAGCAGAGTAAGAGATGTGCTTCTTTTGTGCAAGATAAATGTTGGGGTAAAAAGTTGGTCTATAGGGACCAGCAGGTGGAATGGTGGTTGAGACATTGGACACTCCCACATGACCGACCAGGGTTCAAATCTTGAACCTGGTGGCTTGCTTTCTCACCTTCCCTCTCTCTCTCTCTTTCTCTCTGTGTGTCTGTCTCTTTGGTCAAATTAAAATGAATGAATGAATTTTTTTTTTTTTTTTTTTGCTATAGGGCACGGGTGCCCACCAGACAGACAGAGAGAGAAAGCGAGAAATCACCCCACAGGGGGAGTGGCCATGCCGCAATCCCTTCTCCTCCATTCTCCTCTCGGGATCTTGGGCACGCACGCACACGTGCCTGGTGTGAGTTTTAAGCCACCAGGTCCGGGACGCAAACCGCGGTTGACTACATGGGAGTCCAGCAACATAGCCATTATGCTAACTGCTGGCCCCATAAATAATTCTTTAAAAAAAAAGTTAGTCTATAAAATAGAATGAGCTAGGGCTATTAAGTAACATAGTGGTTAAGGTGCTAGACTTCCACATGGTCAACCAAGGTTTGAGTCCCAGACCCAGTGGCTTGAAAATCATGCTGGGTACATGTGTGTACATGCCAAAAATTCCAAGAGAATGAAAGAGAGGTGGTCTCTCTCTGTCAAGCACATATGCCCTATGGCAAAAACTTGAAGGAAAAAAGAACAATCTTAAGTGTGACACATTTAAATTGCCTTATACTGATGCATTCTTTTGTTAACATTAAAAACCAACAGTTGTTTTGATTATGGAACAAGCAATACAACTGAAATGTAGCTTCTTTATCTTAATAGTCTATGTGAACATTTTTAATGGAAAATATGTATGGCTTTTGTAACTATATTCTTTTTTCCTGTGTCTGTTCTGATTATATTTATTGAAATGTAAACATAAAAGTCAGTAGTTGGTATATAGTACATGAAAATCCGAAGAAAATCCAGTGGTGTTTCTTATACTTTTTGAACACTATGAGTTATTTGAATAGATGACCAGATCTTGATGAGCTGGAGGAGTAGGAAAAAGTGTTAAGACCCTGTCAAGGGTGCTTTCTCTCCTTCATGCACACATGCATGCTCTTGATCATGAAAAAAAAAAAGAATAAGTATATAAAGAAAGAATTTTTGTATGGCTATATGTGATTGTGTTATCCAAAAGAGTCAATAAGTTTTTTTTTTTTTTGAGAGATTTTTTGCTATAGGGCGCGTGCGCTCGCCAGACAGACAGAGAGAGACAGAGAGACAGAAAGTGAGAAATCACCCCCCAGGGGGGATGGTCACGCCGCAATCCCTTCTCCTCCATTCTCCTCTCGGGATCTTGGGCACGCACGCACACGTGCCCGGCGTGAGTTTTAAGCCACCGGGTCCGGACGCGAACCGCGGTCGACTACGTAGGAGTCCAGCGACATAGCCATTACGCTAACTGCTGGTTCCCGAGTCAATAAGTTTTAAAAATTAAAAACTTCTTAAAGTTAGAAAGTTACAGTAGCTGAGACCAGCAGATGGCATAATGGTTATGTCACTAGACTTCCACGTAGTCAACCATAGTTTGAGTCCCAGGTCCAGTGGCTTAAAACATGCTGGGCCGTGTGCATGCATGACCAAAATCCTGAGAGGAGAATGGAGGAGAAGGATTGTGGTGTGGCTATCCCATCTGGCGGGTGATTTCTCACTTTGTGTTTCTCTGTCTTTGTCTCTCTGGCGAGAACATATGCCCTATAGTAAAAATCTCTTGGGGGAAAAAAAATAGAGTAAGCTAAGACTAATTTATTATTGAAGAGAGAAAAATATTTTGTATACATTAGAGCAGCCTAAATGTACAATTTCTACAAAGACTATAGCAGTATACAGTAATGTCCCAGGCCTTCACATTCACTCACCACTCTCTCAACGACTCACTCAAAGCAACTTCCAGTCCTGCAAATTTCATTCATGGTAAACGCCTCATGTAGGCATGATAATTTTTGCTTCTTATATCATATTTTCCTGTACCTTTTGTGTCTGTTTATGTCCAAATACACAAATATTACTGAATTACAGTTGCCTACAGTATTCAGTACAGTAATGTTCTGTATAGGTTTGTGGCCAGGAGAATAGGCTAGATAACCTAGGTGCATAGTAGTTTGTATAAATACTATGTGTGCAAATGACCAAATCACATAGTAAACATTTCTTAGACTATATCTCGACATTAAAACATGGAACTATGTTTCTCTTGATTTTAAGTTCCTGGGTAAGGATTTGCAGCATTTAAGAATACATTACTTGTATCATAAGGGTCTACAGCACTATTTTGTGAGTGAAAAACATTTTCATCTTATAGTTTCTGTCCATGTATTTTAAACAACCTTTCCCTATTTTTTTTAAGATATTTTGCCATAGGGCGTGTGTGCTTACCAGAGAGAGAGAGAGACAGACAGAGACAGGAAAAGTGAGAAATCATCCCCCAGCGAAGATGGCCTTGCTGCAATCCCTTCCTTCTTCTCTCGGGATTTTGGATATACACGCACATGTGCCCTGTGTGATTTTCAAGCCACCAGGTCCAGGATTTGAATCATGGTCAGCCATGTGGGAGTCCAGCACTTACTGACCCCCAACTTGTCCTTGTTTGATTAATCACACCTGGAACAAATAATTAGCTCATTGCTAGGTAATTAATGTAGACTGTATTGCTTCATTTGTACAAATGGTTGAATGACATCCAAATTATTTTATCTATAGATCAAAATCAGCAACATCACCCTTTCCATGCCAAGCTTTTAAATTCTTTACCTTTTTTTGGCATTGGTGAAGAGGCACAAAGGGTATTTTAGTTGCTGATATTAGAGTATGAGTGAAGAAATATTTAAACTTACCTCCACACATTAATAAAAATCTTTCAAATTAATAGCCAATTTTGACACTTTAAAAGCATTAAATATTATGTCTTTACTTAGGTGATTTTAAATTATAGTTTCCTGAACACTCAAATATTTAGCACAGATAGCTCCATGGAGATGACAAAATGTAGCTAAAACATAATTCAGTTCCTTTCTTCTCCAGTGTGTGAGATCTGTTTCCATGGAAATTTCATGTTGGCCAGGACTTGTAAAAATACTATATGCAAACATATCTCAGAAGCAAACCTTTTTAGAGAATAATCATGATTTAATTTCAGTCACTCCATTAAAATTGTTCAAATTATACTATTCTTCTTTAGCAGAGACCATCCTGCAATTTCTCCTAGCTCGATTTATTAATCTATTATAATAGAGTTGAAGATTACAGATACTTTAATTTGCCTTTTGATGAGAGTAAAATTAAATCTTAATGATTTAGATAAATGTATTTATTCAGAAAATATTAAGGGCTTAGCCTGAGCAAGGTACTATTGGGAGTGCTATAGAAAAACACCAATACTATGCTGGTGTAAAATGGAGTACAGACCGTTTTTTCCTTTTAAAAGTTTGTTATAGGGAACATATGCTCACTGGAGACAGAGAGAGAAAGAGAGCAAGAAAGTGAGAAATCATCCCTTAGGGAGGATGACCATGATGCAATTCCCCCTCCTTCATTCTCCTTTCTGGATTTTGGACACGCACATATATGCACCCAGCATGATTTTCAAGCCACCAGGACTCAAACTGCACAGTCGGCCATGTGGGATCCAGTTGCCTTAACCACCACTTCACCTGGCAGGCCCAGTGCAGTTGGCAATCACTGTACTCTGGGCATGTGGGAGAGGGAATCAAGACCAAGGGAATCTTCTTGGATAACGTGGCATTTGAACTGGACCCTGAAAAATGAGAGAGGAGTAAGCCTTTCCTGGTTGGGGCAACAATCTCAGCAAAGGCACAGAGGTGGGAAAGCTGAGGGCATGTTTGGAGAATGGTGAGAAGTCCAAAGAAGGATGTGTATAGGGAACTGTGAGAAATATGATGAAAAGGTAGGTTGTGGCTAGATTGTGTACGGCCTAGATGCCATGATAATTTGGATATTGCTCAACAGCAGTAGTGTTCAGTTGGGAATAGTAATCTAGACTATCAGCAGTTGAAATGTGAGTGATGAGAAAGCAACGGAAGGGAATAAATTACTGTTTGAGAAGAGTGGCCTGAAAAGAGGAAGAGAGCAGAGAAGTAGTTTAAATACCAGCAGCCTTGAAGAATGACTTGAGAGATACACTGGTTTTAAAATATGTCCATTAATTGTTTGAAATTCTTTTTTTAATAATTTTTTTTTGATTTTATAAATAGGGCACATGTTCTTGCCAAAGAGAGACAAAGAGAGGGAAAGTGAGAAATAATCCCCAGGGAGATGGCCACACTGCAATCCCCTCTACCCCATTTCCGTCAGAATTTTGGACACACATGCTCATGCACCCAGCATCATTTTTCAAGCCACCGGGTCCAGGACCTGAACTTTGCACTTTGCCATGTGGGATCCAGCACCTTAACCTCCACATCATCTGCTGCCCCTGAAATTCATTTAAGAGGTGGAGACTAATTCTGCTCCTTTGAGTGTATGCGAACTGGATCGAGTGACTCAGCAAATATTGTGGAATATGGCAGAAGTGATGGTGTGCTTCTTCTGAGTCTGGGTCATGAAAGTCACTGAGGCTTCTTCCTAACTTTCTTTATATAATTACTTGCTCTGGGGGAAGCCAGCTGCCACATTGTGAGGACACTCAACCTCCGAAGTGGATTCTCCAGCCGCAATCAAGCAAGCCTTCCAATGATGACAGCTCTCACTGACATCTTTTTTTTTTTTTAAGATTTTCTTTTTTTTTCTTCCATGAGTAAGAGGAATAGAGAGAGTGTACTCCCATCAGAGGCTTGATGCCACAGTCCATCCCCCAGCTTCATCCAACCTTGGATCATAGATACACACATACCCAGGGAGGCCTCTGGGTACAAACCTGGCATCTTTCCACGTGGGTCACAGAGTGTTGTGTTTTACTCTGGAACCATCATCTGGCTCCTGGTTGATGTCTTGCAGTATCACAAGAGACCTAGAGATCAGCTAAGGTGATCTTAAATTCTTGATCTACAGAAACTGTGAGATAAGAAGTATTTGCTGTTTTAATCCACTGTATTTTGAAGTAATATGTTATTGGTAACAACTAATGCAGGCAGCTTGGACTAGAAGAGTGTTAGACATGTTTGTGCACTGAAAAGGAGTCAATGGAGAATGAAAGACTGCGGATCCTGCAAGGAGTAAGGAAATCATGGCTAGGTCAAATTCTAGAGGGAGTTTGTAGAGAATAGGATCATCAGGAAAGGGGAGAGAAGTTGCTTTTTTGAAAGAAGAATAATGATCAGTGAAATGTTTGGATTGAGAGCTTGGAAGGTGAAATTAAGCCAAATGTTCTCAACTCCATCAGCAGAGGAGGTCAGGTCATCTGCTGAAATGAAGGAGCCTCTGAGAACAGGAGCTCAGGGACAGTAGGAGAAATTGGAAGAGCTACTGTGAGGTATCAGAAAGAAAGGTAAAGCAAAGAATGTAATTCTCTCCAGCTACATTTAGATCCTGGAAGAGTAAACTGAGAAAAGAGAAAAGGGAGCTTAACCAGGATTGGGCGTTAATAAGGCAGACAGGAAGAGATCAACTGGGCAGAGGATTCTCAGATGCTGATGTAATGACAGTGGCTGGGTATGAAGTCTAAACTGGGTACAAGGGCATGTGAAACAACCAGGGATTCATGAACTGAGAATAAGAAAAAGTGATCTGTTTAACACAGGGTAGTGAACATGATTTGTGCATTTTGTACCCCCTTAGCTGCTAGCACAGTACTTCATAATATATTTGTTGAATCTATGAACAAAATCATCCTAGAATTTTGTGTGTACTCACCTCCTGGGCTTTTTCTTCCTTCACAATAAACATCTGATTGAAGCTAAAGATCTGCCCCCTTTAGATAGTCAAATGAGTTCCACCCTAGTCTCTTAAGAGCCAGGATTTCTGGATGCTTTTAAGAAACATTCATTATACAATTATCAAAAGAGGGACAGTACCTGATTGGCTAAAACACAATAAGTTTAATGATGCCTCTGTGAAGCAACCTTGCTATAAACCTTAGGTGATTTCAATATGACAAAAACCAAAGTAAAAGGGAAAGGTTTAGAGAAAAAAGAGACTAACATTCTCCTGGAAAATAAGGAGAAGCAGAAACCTCTATTCAGGGGAATTTGGCAGAAGCTTAGATCTGGAGTGAGGGACATCTAATTTTGAAAATTACTCATTCAAATGGCTCCCTTGTCTAAATGGACATTTCTTTATTCTTTTCCTGGTGCTCTCTTCTTTCACTGTTTCCTAGAAAAAAAATAGACTTGTTAAAGTCTGGCAAAGCTATTAAGAAAAAAAATTAAAAATAGGCTTTTAAACCATTAGAGGGCCCACTCCACAGTGCAGCAGTGACACACTGCTCAAGAGAAGTCAGATCCCACATGGCAGCTGCTGTTTAATCCCTGGCCCAGTCAGCCTGAAACATGTCAGGCATGTGCATGAGTGTCCAGGATCCAACAGGCTAGGGGACCGTAGGAAAGGGATTGCAGCATGACCAGACCTTGTAGAAGGCACCTCTCTCTCTATCTCTCTCTCTCTCTCTCTCTATATATATATATATAGATAGATAGATAGATAGATATATAGACATATAGACATATAGATATATAGATATATATATAGATATAGATATAGATATATATCTATCTGACAGGTGCACACACATGATCTAATATAAAATTTTTTTTTAACTTACACTGGGGCCAGGAGGTGGTATGGTAGTTAATGCACTGGACTTCCACATGGCTGGTTCAAGTCCTGGACCCAGCAGTGTGAAAATCATTCCGGGCCCGTGTTTGTGTGTGTGTGTGTGTGTGTGTGTGTGTGCGTACACACCTGAAAATCTAGGAGGAAACTGGAGAAGGGATTGTAGCTTGGCCATCCTCCCTGAGGGATGATTTCTCACTTTCCCTTTCACTGTCTCTGTCTATCTATCTCTGGCAAATGCACATGCCCTATGGCAAAAAACAAAAAATAAAAATTAAAAAATTTACACCATTAAATAGAGCCACTGATTGCACTGATAGATAAGTAGTTCTTTAAATTTCTACATCTACCCTACTATGTACTATACATTGACACTTCAACTCACGTTCTATTTAGGTCAGAGGTCTTTGTGTTTATTCTTCCATTCATTTATTCATTTATTTTTGAGGGTTTTTTTTTTTTTTTTTTTTTTTTTTCTATAGGGCATGTGCACTCACTGGATAGACAGAGAGACAGAAAGTGAGAAATCCCCCAGGAGGGATGACCACATGACAATCCCTTCTCGTCCATTCTCCTCTCTCGGGATTTTGGGTACGCATGCACACTCGCCTGCTGTGAGTTTTAAGCTGCCATATCCAGTACTCAAACCACAGTCAACTATGTGGGAGTCCAGTGACGTAACCATTATGCCATCTGCTGGTCCCAGTTTTTGTGTTTATTTTATGCCAGAAAGTATGTCTAAATATAGGGGGGAGAGAGAGACAGAGACAGAGAGAGAATATCTCCCAATGGTGCGTGATCTTGCTGTAATTCTTGTTCCTCCAACTCTCCATCCTGTCAGAATCCTGAGTGCCTAGTCCATTATTGCATTGCTAACAAAAATACTTGAGACTGGGTGAGTTACAAGAAAATAGAGGTTTATTTAGCTCAGGGTTTGGAGGTCCAAAGTCTAGGAGCCAGCTTATAACAGAGGGCATGATCTTTAGCAGGGTGGTTGTTCATAGGTTTCTGCCTGCTCTGATCTCCTTTCCTCTCTATAAACACACCAAAACTCAATCATAGGGGCCACACCCTAATGAATTTATCACACATAAAGGTCTCACTCTGGTATACCATGAAGGGATTAAGTTTTCACTTAATACCTTTACAATATCAGTAAGTCCCAACACATGAACTTTTAGGGAACATCCAACCATTGCCCACTGAGATGAAGTTCCAAAACATGAATTTTGGGGGAACAAACTATTATCCAAACCATAACACTAGACATGCAAGGGAGCCCAGTGTGTATTTCAAGCTGCTGGGGCTGGGACTCAAACCATGTAGAATGCAGCTTCCTTTGTGTAATATTTAACTGTTGCACTGTGGGACCAGCCCAGGTCAGGCTTTTATATATCAACTAATAAGTTGACATTTTGAACTATGATATAGTGATACAGTTGAGAGTTTTCATGCAGTTTTGGTAATCACTATATTTGTTGATGAGTTTATGCAATTATTTCAATATTTTATTCATTTGTCCTTATTTTATTTAAATGAAGGGAAGCAAAAATCAAAATGCTGGTACCAGTGTCAGCAAGTTTATGTTTCATACACTTAGTACAATTAAGACAAAGATGGAAATCATTCACCTATTTAAAAGGAACAGAATTCAGCCACAATTGGATCTTTTAAACAATTATTTATTATTATTTTTAAAATTTTGCTACAGAGCAAATTAAAAATGTGCTCACCAGAGAGAGAGAGAGGGAAAGTGAGAGAACAAGCCTCTAGGTCCAGGACTGAACCACGGTTGGCCATGTGGGAGTCAAGCACCCCAACCACCATGCCACCTACTAGTCCCCACAATTAGATATTTATTGTCAAGGAAAAGAAACCAAGAAAATAACACATATAAAGTGCTGGGACAAAATACTGAAAGTTGAAATAGAGATTTTATGATAACTTTTTTTTTTTTTGAGAGGTTTTTGCTATAGGGCGTGTGCGCTCGCCAGAAAAGGGAGTCCAGCAACATAGCCATTACACCAACTACTGGTCCTGAGATTTTATAGTAACTTTTAAATCTTAAATCATCTAAGTTCTACTGTCAGCCAGTCAAATATATTTAAGAACACATTAAGAAAAAAAAAAAAAAAAAAAACACATTAGGTTAAAAGAAAGGAACTTCTTATATTGAATTGTACTTCAAGAAGCCACATGGAGGTGCCACAGGAGTTAAGGGGAGGGCCAAGTGGCCTGAACTACAGCCTCCTACCCCTATAACAGCCTCCACTGAAACAAAAGCTCCTTTTCTTCTTTACATTCTGGATTCTGAAAAGGGCTTCTTTCAAAGAAATGGCCCCCATGTAACAAAAGTCTGAAAATCACTGCCTTACCCTGATAAGTGCTTATATAAAAATAAAGTGATTCCATTTGGCAGTATCTGTTAAAATCTAAACATTTATACTGCTTGATTCAGTAACTTTACCTGTAGCAATTGATTCTATACATATTGAAGTGCACAAAGCCATGTGTATGGGATACTTATTGCAGCATTGTTCATAATAGCAAAGGATTAAAAACAATGCAAATATCTATAAACATGAAATTTATTAGTGTACTGATATTCATGTATTGGAATACTACACAGTCTCTAAAAAGAATTGGTTGGAAAGATGTTCAAGATAGACTGGTTAATGGAAAATCAAGTTAAAAACAGTATGATTCCAATAGTAAGTCAAATAATAAGTTAATGAAGAAAACCATTACCTTTTTTTCTTTTCTTTTCTTTTTTTTTTGGAGAGGTTTTTGCTATAGGGTGCATGCGCTCGCCAGACAGACAGACAGACAGAGACAGAAAGCAAGAAATCACCCCCCAGGGGGATGGCAATGCCACAATCCCTTCTCCTCTGTTCTCCTCTTGGAATCTTGGGCACGCACACACACACGCCCAGCGTGAGTTTAAGCCAGCTGGTCTGGGACTCGAACCACAGTCGACTATGTGGGAGTCCAGTGACATAGCCATTATGCTAACAGCTGGTCCCAAGAAAACCATTACCTTGACATATGTAACTAGATAGCTGTTACTTCTTAAAACTAATACTAAAATTCATAGGTTCGCTTTTTTTTTTTTTTTTTTTGAGAGGTACACTTGCTGGCAAGAGGCAGAGAGAGATAAAGAACAGAGACAGAGAGCAGGAAAGTGAGAAATCGCCCCCTAGGGGGGCTGGCCATGCCACAATCCCTTTTCCTTCGTTCTCCTCCCGGGATCTTGGGTACGCACACACACACTTCTATGGTGAGTTTCAAGCTGCCAGGTCTGGAACTCGAACCACAGTCAGCCATGTGGAAGTCCAGCATCCACTACACCATCTGCTGGCCCCAATGATTTTATTTTATATGTTACATAGCATGACCATTTTTTCTTTTTTGCCAGATATCTTTTCAAAAGCATAAGATTATCTCCAGTAATATTTTGAAGTTTTCCATAATTGCTCTGTCCAAAAGTTTTTTTGTATAATTAAACTTATAGTGTGATGGGTTTTAGAAAGTGAAAAAAATAATAATAACTCATAAAGGTCTTGTGTAACTTTACATGTTATAAAAGTTTATCAGTTAGCCTGACCCTGTGGCCTAATGGTTAAGGGAGCCGGATCCCACATGGATAACCAGTTAGAATCCCAGCCCCTGCAGCCTGAAAAAATATGCTGGGCACGTGTGTGTGCTTGCCCTAAATCCCAACAGGATTATACTGATGAGAAAGATGGAGAAAAGACTGCAGTGTGACCACTGAGGGATGCTTTCTCCCTGTCCCCCACCCCTCTATCTAGTAAGTGCATGTACCATCCGGCAATTAAAAAAAAAAAAAAAAGATTACTCATGACAACTTCTTTGAGCCCTTGAAGCTATTCACAAACACAGTATCTTAATCATGTTCAAAAGAATTTGCCTGTTGATGCACAAGGAGTTCCATAATTTAACCTTAGAGAGCTGATGTCTCTTCATTTTTAGCCATTACTTGAGTAGGTCAAAGATAAAAGATTTTGTTATACACACATATTACAAGTAGCTGTGAAATCATGACATTTTGCTTTTGTTATTGTTGTATGATTGATAAGGTTTTTAATTCCTTTGTTTTGAAGCATGAGAGACTAAGTGGATGTTACAATGGAGGAATTTCTTTTCTCTAGTTGATCTCGATCTCTGTATCTCCATCAAATCCATAGAAGAGAGGGAAATTATACGACTTAAGTGTCCCCCAAAAAGTATGCTGTAACTTGACACCCCATGTAACAAAGCTTGGAGGTAGATTAGTGGGAGCAGATCCTTCATGAATAATTAATGTAAAACTTAATTAGTTCCCTCCAGAAGAAGTTGTTATAAAAGTAAGATGGCTGCCTGTAAGTCACTCTCTCTCTTTCTCTCTTTGCTCATACCTGCTTTCCAATTCACCTCTCTCAACCAAGTTGTGACGTTGCACGAGAGGCTGTCCAGATGCCAGCCCCAAGCCTTTGGACTTTTCAGTCACCAGAATAATTAGCCAAATAAACCTCTTTCCTTTATAAATTACCCAGTTTCAGATATTTCTGTTATAGTAGCACAGAGGAGTAAGACAAAGGGTTTCAGCAAACCTGGATACTTCCATAGACACTTGGAGCAAAAATGTCAGGGTAGATGTTATGAATCAACTAAAATAATAATGCTATAGAAAAGAACAGATAAATAAAAATTATACATTTCTTAATTCTCATATCAAATCCAAATAATGCTTTTTAAGTGCTTTAAAGACATTCATCCCACTGAAAAACATACTTCCAATTAGAGATTGTGGTCTTATTCTAAATATCGTTGATCTCAGAGAGATTACAATGGTAAGACCATGGAAGGCATAAGGAATATTCTTCATCTGGAAAGCAGCTCAAAGCATATGTTGTACAACAAGGCTCAGGGAAATTCACAACTTATCATAGATAAAGGGTAGGCTTTACTGGGAAACTTACAAGCTAAGGGTCTGCAAGAGAAAGCACAGGAAATATGCTGGGACCAGGGTCTTCTGTTGGACATGTCATAAGTCAGAATTTCAACTAAGGAATTCCTTCTGCTGCATTCCTCCTGCTAGAAGGGAGAAACCCACCCTTTCTATGGAAAGCTTAATTTGGGATAAATAGGAAGACACATGGTGCCAGCTGGTTCATTGTTCTGGCAGCTGGCATTATCTCCTGGGGCCATCCACAGACGTCTTGTCCATTTCACACTGGTGCTAGTCAGGGGCACCATCCTTTAATATAAAAAGCCATACAACTTAGGATTGTATTTTTTAAAAAAGAGTTATTTATTTAATTTTATTTATTTATTCATTTATCTTAATTTGACCAGAGAGAGATACAGAGAGAGAGTGAAAGTGAGAAAGCAAGCCACCAGGTCCAGGATTCAAACCGTGGTTGGCTATGTGGGAGTGTCCAGCGCCTTAACCACCATGGCACCTGCTGGCTCCTAGGATTCTATTTTTATTAAAATTTTAAGACTCCTAGCTCTGCGTAATTGTTGGTAGTTTCTAGAGTTTTTTTTTTTTTTTGTAGACTTTCTATTAGATGCCAGTTTAAACAAAATTTAAATATTTTAAAAGTTGGCATTTAATTAATTTTAAGCATTCATGACCTTTTGGCCTTAGCTATAAATAGTTCTCTTTGGAGTTTTGTCACTTAGTCATTGCCACCTGCTGGAGAAGAAAAGAAGTACAGTTGAACACTTGTCACTGTGTCAAATCTGTTGTGCCTTCTCCACAGCCATCGACATCATACCACCTCCTCAACGGAGTTGCCCCAACTGTCCCCTGTGAAGGCAGAGGAATGGTGTGTGGTGTGGTCTCTGAGAGGAGCAGGTCCTCTGATCTTTCTATTCCTGCGGTATGTAGTGCAACCTGCCTCCATGTGTTTACTCCAGGGTATAGGTGGTACAGGGGTGGGCGACACCATGAGCTGGAATAATAGCATCCAAATTCCCTACTAGTGGGAAGCCAGGTTCCTGTGGTGAGACTATTGTGGCTTCTGTACCTATTGCCACTGGCCTGGGTATCAAAGATCAGCCTTTTTTTTGGAGAGCTATGGCGCTATAGAAAGCAAAGATCAGCAATCCCTTCTCCTCCATTCTTTCGGGATCTTGTGAGTTTTCCGGGACTCGAATCGACTACGTGTTTTACAAGTTAGATGTTTTTTAACTTTTTTAGGTTTACTTTTTTAGGTTAATGTCATAACCTCAGGGGAAAAAAATTAGAGAATGTTCAAGCCTGCTCTTGTAAATATAAAATTAGGTTTATAAACAGGAGAGTTGAAAACTTGTTCATATTTGACTACTAAAATTTTTTATGACTTGAGGAGGACATTTAACTGTCCTATTTGTTTCTGGAATATTACTAGGGGAAATTATTTTTCAGACCTATCAACTTCTTTTCTATTCATCTAGTTCAGGTAACCACACTTTCTTCCCTGGATTTCTTTTACCCCATCCTGACCAGTCTGTACCTCCGGTCTCGCTAACCTTGCCCCCCAACCCCCTCAAAAAATATGTATACTTGGCAGCGGTCAAGTTTATGGACTAAATCAGAATCAAAGTCTTTCTTTAAAACTAGATTTTCTGGGAACCAGCAGATGGCATAATGGTTACATCACTGGACTCCCGCATGGCTTACGGTGGTTTGAGTCCCAGACTGGTGGCTTGAAACTCATGCTAGGTGCATGTGCATGCATGCCCAAAATCTCAAGAGGAGAATGGAGGAGAGCTCATGCTCCCTATAGCAAAAACACTCTCAAAAAAAAAAAAAAAAAAAAAAAAAAAAAAAAACCAGAAAAAAATAGGTTTTCTGATAAAGGAGAAATTCATAATTTACTCCCACAATTTGATTAAAATAATACTAATGTGAGAAGTAACACAAAAATGTCCCCTCAAATGTGTTGTGAATGAAGTAAGACTAAAGAGAATCATTCAACTCTTTCTTTTCTTTTCTCTCTTTTTTTCAACTTTCTTAAACTTAACTTTCTCAAAACAATATGTATTACTTAAGAATGAGATTCTTTACCAAGACTACAATACTATTATGAAAAATAAGTGTGACTTTACACAAATTAAATTTGATCATATTTCAATAATGCATAATATCTTTACCCACTAAAGAAGTTGTGGGGGCTGACTCCATGACTCAGCAGTGATGTGATGCTCAAGAGAAGCCAGGAGACCAGCAGTTAGCGTAATGGCTATGTCGCTGAACTCCCATATAGTCGACCGCGGTTCAAGTCCTGGACCGGTTCAAGTCAGGAGTTTCTTAATAGAAGACAATCAAACATTTTTATGAATGAGTCACAAATTAGACCAATTCTTTGAAAAATAAATTCTTATTGTTATATAAGAAAATAGTCATTACCTGTAATAGACCGAGTGTGTGTGCTCTTTATCCTCTGCCCAAATTCTTGTGTTGAAATCCCAACCCCCAGTGTGACGGTATTAAGAGATAATTAGGTCATGAGGGCAGAGCCCTCATGAATGGGATTATTGCCTGATGAAAGAATCACCAAAGAGTTATCTATCTTGTACTCTTTCCACCACATGAGGACACAGCTAGATGATGGCCACCTATGAGCCAGGAAGAGGGCCCACAGACACTGGATCTGTGCCTTGATATTAGACTTCCCAACCTCCAAAAGTGTGAGAAATAAGATTGTTTTGTAAGCCACCCAGCCTATGGTATTTTTGTTATATCAGTCCAAGAGAACTAAGACATCATCTTTCTTGGTTTTCCAGAAATAAACCTATTTCCTAAGGATAGGAAAGAACAAAGGTAGAAAGCAAAAGATACCTCCTGGGGGGACCGGCTGGTGGCATGGTGGTTAGGGCAGCTGGATCCCACATAGTCAACTGTGTGGTTGGCTCTCAGATCCGATAGCCTGAGAGAGTGGAGGAGAAGGGATTGTGGAGCAGCCATCTCCCAGGGGCTGCTTTGTCACTTTCTCTCTCTGGTGAGTGCATGTACTATATAGCAAATTTATATATAAGATACATTACAAATGTAATACAGATATATTTACAAGTATATCTTTATATATCTATATCTATATCTATCTATCTATCTATCTATCTATCTATCTATTACCTATCTATACACACACACACACACACACACATATACGTGTGTGTGTATATATATATGGGGGGAGAGAGAGGAAGCAGCCATGTTTGGATATCTCACAAAGAAAAAAAAAGATACCTTCTGGTATTCTTCTGGTAGGAACACGAACTTTAGTAGATGAGACCAACAGTTAGCGTAATGGATACATTGCTGGACTTACATGTAATTGACTGTGGTTTGAGTCCTGGACCATGCCAGGTATGTGTACATGCCCAAAATCTCAAGAAAAGAATGGATGAGAAGGGATTGTGGCATGGCCATTCCCCTGGGGGATGACTTCTCACTTTCTGTCTCTTATCTCTCTGGCAAGTGTACATGCCCTAGAGCAAAAATCTCTCTCTCAAAAAAAAAAAAGAACTTTAATAGATTTACTGATGCCCCAAATACCAGGTCCTAACCTATACATGTTATTTTATTTGGTAAAAGGGTCTTTGAAGATGTGAGTTTTTATAGATTTCTTTTTGGATGGAGAGATTACCCTAGATTATTCAGGTAGGTTTCAAATACTGTCACATACATCCTCCTAAGAGAAAGGTGGAGGGAAATTTGACACAGACAAGAGAAGGTATATACCAGGCACATGTGAAAGCATGATCTGGGGCTTACTGAGGCTGGGGATGGGTTGTGGTGTCAATATCCTGTTGGGGGTCAGTCCCTCTATCTCACTCATTCAAGAAATGATGAAATGTGGGACCAGCAGATGGCGTAATGGTTATGTCACTGGACTCCCATGTAATTGACCATGGTTTAAGTCCAGTGACTTAAACTCATGCCAGGCACATGTGCATGTGTGCCCAAGATCCCAAGAGGAGAATGGAGAAGGGATTGTGGCGTGGCCATCCTCCCTGGAGGGGTGATTTCTCGGTTTCTGTTTCTCTGTTTCTCTGTTGAGCACATGCACCCTATAGCAAAAATCTCTCTCTAAAAAAAAAAAAGAATGAAAAAAGAAATTATGGAATAAATGTAAAAGACAGAGAGAAAAGGTAATATGAAGATGGAAGCAGAAATTGGAGTAATTCTGCCACAAGTCAAGAGATGCCAGTAGCCACCAGAAGTTAAAAGACACAAGGAATGTCTCTCCCTGAGAGCCCTGCTGATGCCTTGATTTTGCCTAATGATACTGATTTTGTACTTCTGACTTCCAGAACTGTGGAAGAATCAATTTCTATTGTTTTAAGTCACCCAACTTGTGGTGATTTGTTATGCAGTCATAAGAAATTAATATGGGGCCAGTAAGAGGTTTTTGCTATGGGGCACATGCGCTTACCAGAAAGACAGAGAGAGACAGAGAGACAGAAAGCAAGAAATCACCCCTCAGGGGTGATGGCCACGCCGCAATCCCTTCTCCTCCATTCTCCTCTCGGGATCTTGGGTACGCACGCACACGTGCCCAGTAGCTACCGGGTCTGGGACTTGAACCACAGTCGACTACATGGGAGCCCAGCAACATAGCCATTATGCCAACTGCTGGTCCCAACAAATTTTGTCAGTTTTTTAAACAATTAAGCAGTTCTTAAGGAAGTATTTGGCACTGGGACCAGCAGTTAGCGTAATGGCTATGTCGCTGGACTCCCACGTAGTCGACCGTGGTTCGAGTCATGGACCCGGTTGCTTAAACTCACGCCAGGTGCGTGTGCGTGCGTGCCCAAGATCCCAAGAGGAGAATGGAGGAGAAGGGATTGCGGTGTGGCCATCCCCCCTGGGGGGTGATTTCTCGCTTTCTGTCTCTCTGTCTCTCTCTGTCTGGCAAGCGCACGCACCCTATAGCAAAAAAAAAAAAAAAAAACCTCTCAAAAAAAAAAGAGAAGTATTTGGCACTATTGAAAAATCAATTTTAATCAAGAAGGATGGTTCTAAGTATGTTTTGAGTCACAGTGGCTTCTTTTGAAGGAGCCGTCACTGCTTAAATAAATGTATGTTGAAGTTTTGTTTAAAAACTCACGTTATTTTTCAGTCCCAGTTTAAGAATTAACATTACTTTACAATATAAGCATTAAGATGTGGCAGTGATTGCAGCTGCCCCATTTTGTCACTGTCATTGTGAAATATTCATTTTAAATACCAGGGGAAGGAAAAATTTAACCATGCTTTAAAATTATATAAAGGATTAATGATCTATAAATTTTAATACCAATTCTCAATTTTTTGTTTCCATACAAATTAACCTTTCTTATTTGGAAGTAAATCTAGGGAAAGAAGATTTTATGAGAATTGATACTAAAAAGTTTAAATCATGTGTATATTCTCATTTTTTTCACATGAAAGCAGATTTTGCTTTCCATCTCTTTTTATTTCAAAGAATTAAATCTCACAATTGTCAGGTGAAATTGCTGCCTAAATTATCTAAGATGATTTTCACTTTTTTTTGGTGGAAATCAAATTTTGTAAGGTTGTAGAATTAATTTAGAAGTGACAGCAGTGTGCTCTTTCTTCAAGGAGAGCTTGCTAATTGAAGTTGAAGAATTAAATGTTCTCCTGAAAACACTCAAGCTAATGAGGTAACAAAAATCCAGAGGACAAAAATTAAACAACGCAAGTTAGTTCTTGAAATGAAACTCTTGAAATCCCAACTTGAGAAAATAAGAAGCAGGAAAAGAAAACAATTAGAGAAAGGAAAAAATTTACAAAATAAAAAGTACATGTGAAAGGAAATTTTTAAAAATTCAATTATTAGTGTCTAATACACACACACACACACACACACACACACACACATATATTACTTAGATGCATTGTATAGATTATACTATAGTTTTGAAGTTGTAAAATATGTCATTGTGTGTCTTTTTGCTCACTAATAGAAAACGTTAAGAAAAGTGGACCAGTTCTGTGGACCGGTAGTTAAGATAGCCAGATCCCATATGGCTGATCTTGCAGTTCAAGTGCCAGATCTGGGGGTTTGAGAAACATGCTGAAAACAAGTGTGTGCATGCCCCAAATCCTGAGAGGATGGAGAAATGGGGTGGGGGAGGAGGATTGCTGCATAACCATTCCTCATGGGGTGGGCTTTCTCTCTCTCTCTCTCTCTCTCTCTCTCTCTCTGGTGGGTGTGTGAGCACTCTGGCAAAACTAAAAAGAAGAGGAAAAAAGGTGTAAGAAAAGAAGTAAGAATTCCCCTTGCCAGTATCTTTCTCTGTGGGATTGCAAACTCAGATGCTCAATCCCAGAAAAGGTTGTGTGTGGCTGGGGACACGTGGCCATGAAAGGGTTACCTGCCTTTGAATTGGAGCCATTTTTTTTGCCACACAAATTTCAGTCTCAGTGCTGCTACATATTTGGGCATCAGTACAGCACTGCGTTGGTTTGGGCTCCCCTGGGACAAGATTTGGGTACAAGTATTTATTTGGGAGATGATCCCAGGGAGCTCAGTGAAGGAGTAGGGCAGTGAGATGGCTGCCTGCCACCTGAACGCCACTGGAAGGAAGGAGAGAGGAAACTGTCATATTGTTTCAAAAAGTGTTTCGAGGTTTTAGTTACAGTAAATGTATTTAAGGTAATTGTTTACAGACAATGAGAAAAATTTTCAAATTATGAACTGAACCCAAGTTTTTAAGGTCAGCTCATTTTCTTTCGTCTAAGCATAGAATGTACTATTCTGAAAATGATAACATTATGTTTTGAAATATATGACAAGAATAAGTTCAGGAAGTCTTGGAGGGAAAAAGGTAAATTATTACTCTTTGGGGAAGGGATGGGGGACCAAACCATTCTGGGTATAACAAAAAAAGGTGCAAATAGCTCAGCAGAATTTGGGGTGGGGATGCCTGCTCACAAGTTAACTGTAATGTTGACTTTCTACACATGTCAATTTTAAAATGGCTTAATCTGGCCTCCATGTGCCATGGGGCAGTAGGCGGCTGCCCTTGCGTGGCCTTGGTCCAACAGCGCCAAGAAGAAATAGGACCTTGATAAGCTCCATGAACTGAAGTCCGAAGCATGGCAGATTATGAACCAGTTTGGGCCCTCAGCCCTAATCAACCTCTCCAATTTCTTATCCATAAAACCAGACCCAGCCAGCACCCCTCTGCAGGGCTCCATGGCCAACAGCACCACAGTGGTGAAGGTACCAGGCACCCCTGAGGCAGGAGGTCGTCTCAGCTCTGAAAACATCCAGGTATTGACCAAGAAGAAGCTGCAGGACTTAGTGAGAGAAGTGGACCCCAGTGAGCAGCTGGATGAGGATGTGCAGGAGATGCTGCTGCAGATTGCTGACGATTTCATTGAGAGTGTGGTGACAGCAGCCTGCCAGCTCACCCGGCACTGCAAGTCTAGCACCCTGGAGGTGAAGCACCTCGAACGTCATTGGAACATGTGGATCCCAGGCTTTGACTCAGAAGAAATCTGGTCCTACAAAGAAGCCTGCACCGAAAAGCTCACAAACAGAGGATGGCACTGATCCGGAAAACGACCAAGAAATAGTACACAGACAAGTCTGGGCACTGACACCAGTGTGTTTGGAGGTGTTTGAGCTGAGGCCTCCACCAGCACACCCTCAGGATGTTTTTTAATGCTTTGCAGAGAAGCATATATTTTGTATTAACAGTGCAGCAATATCCATAATGACTGAGAATCTGCCAAAAGAAAAAAGCCTCCCACCCTGAAAATATGAAATAAAATAAAATAAAATAAAATACAAAATGGCTTAATCCACCCAGTTTATTTGTAAAGTCCATGGAAATTCCAGTGCCTACGTATCTACTATACAAAAACAAAGTAAAGCATCACAGAGCTGCAGAGACTAATTAAAATGGTTACCACACTAAATCTTAGTTTGTCTTTGTTCAGCTGCTTCTCAACTTGTTATATGTTTATTTTATTTATTTATTTTGGAGAGAGATTTTTGCCATAGGATGTATGTGCTCTCCAGAGAGACAGAGAAACAGAAAGCGAGAAATCAACCCTGGGGAGATGGCTACGCTGCAATCCCTTCTCATCCATTCTCTTGGGATCTTGGGCACGCACGCACATGCTCCCAGCGTGTTTTAAGCCAGTCAGTGGGTCTGGGACTCTATCAGTGGTTAAGTATGTGAGAATCCAGCAACATAACCATTACGCCATCTGCTGGTCCCTCCTTACGTGTTTACACACCCACCCAAAGATAAATGTCTTACCTCTATTTTTGAGTTGTCAAATAATTCTTGTAAGTGAATGAGAAAATAATGACATGGAAATAAAATGCTAATACATGAAACAATGACCCTAAGTCACTTTACTCAGAGGGTATATGGATTGCTCTTCCCCATCACAGTTTATTGCTCTTCTTGAAAAATTCACTCCTTTTCCTCCAGGGCACCACTGTCACCCTAATCCCTTAACTAGCTTCTCCTCTCACTGTCCTTTGCCCTCTCCTTGACCTCCCAACACTGAGGCGGCCCAGGGCTATCTTCCGACCTTTTCTCTCTCTACACACATTCTTCACATGCTCATAATCAGACTCACAATTTCAAGTATTTTTCAGTGACTCCCAAATTGCATATGTCTAGCCCAGACCTCTGTTCTGAATTCCAGGTTCTATATGCAAATTCCAGTTCAAATCTCCACTTGGATTTCTTCAATGAGCACCTTATTTACATGTCCATACCACAGCTTTGATTCCACCTACCCCCAACTCCATTTAAATTCCCGCAAAAGTAGACTGAGACAAGAACAGTAGATAATTTAGGACTTAGGGAGAAGGGAAGATTGTCTGCAAACAGGGCCTTAACAGCATTCTTCCCTTCCTGTAGGGTTGTTCTTTGTAGTGTGTCTTTGACATCCCTCTTATCAAGATTTGGGATTTGGGAACCAGCAGTTAGTGTAATGGCTATGTCGCTGGACTCCCACGTAGTCGACCGCAGTTCGCGTCCCGGACCCGGTGGCTTAAAACTCACGCTGGGTGCGTGTGCGTGCGTGCCCAAGATCCCGAGAGGAGAATGGAGGAGAAGGGGTTGCGGCGTGACCATCCCCCCTGGGGGGTGATTTCTCGCTTTCTGTCTCTATGTCTCTGTCTGTCTGTCTGGCGAGCGCACGCACCCTATAGCGAAAATCTCTCCAAAAAAAAAAAGAAAATGATTTGGGATTTATCTCTTCACCTTTGAATCTCACTTCATTGACCAAAAGAATGCAATAAAAGTGGTGCTGTGGGACTGACCCCAGGCTTCCTGAAGCACTGTAGCTTCCACTTTGTCCCCCTGGAATACTGCCCTGAGAATCGCGGTCTAGCCTAGCAGAGGGCCCAAGAGTAGATGAGCCATCCGTTTTGAAACCTATTAAATCAACCAGCTGGAAGCTAGCGTCTACCATCTATCATGAGGCCAGCCTACCTAAGCCATCTATCCCCATCAAGCTGCCAGACAATTGTAGTCATTGAATGACCCCAGGCAAGACCAACAGAAGAGTCACCCAGTGAGTCCAGTCCATATTGCTTACCCACAGCATCATGGGCAAAACTAATGTGCTTTTTTTTTTTTTTTTTTTTAAAGGATTGCTTCTTTTTTACTTATTTAATTTGCTATAAGGCACATGCACTCACCAGACAAGAGACAGAGAGAGAGAGGGAAAGTGAGAAAGCAAGCGGCCAGGTCCAGGATTCAAGCCACTGCTGGCCATGTGGGGATCCAGTGCCCCAACAACCATGCCACCTGCTGGCCTACTAACGGTTGTTTTAAGCCATTGAATTTTGTTCGGGGTGGTTGTTATGCAGCAAAAGTTAACTTACACAAGAGGTTATCCCAGGAAGTACAAGTGAAGAAGCCAGGGAAGAAAAGAAAGGATAAAAGTCAATAAAGGGTTCAAAGGAGCAAATTACCACCGTGGGAAAATTTATGCCAAATTTTGCTGGATACCCTCTGAGGACTCTTTTTTTTTTTTTTTTTTGAGAGATTTTTTTGCTATAGGGCGCGTGCGCTGCGCTCGCCAGACAGACAGAGAGAGACATAGAGACAGAAAGCGAGAAATCACCCCCCAGGGGGGATGGTCATGCCGCAATCCCTTCTCCTCCATTCTCCTCTTGGGATCTTGGGCACGCACGCACACGCGCCCAGTGTGAGTTTTAAGCCACCGGGTCCGGGACGCGAACTGCGGTCGACTACGTGGGAGTCCAGCGACATAGCCATTACGCTAACTTCTGGTTCCCCTGCTCTGAGGACTCGAAGAAAGCATCTCAGAATTGACCCAACAAGTAAGAGAAGCAGAGTTATTTATCCAAAAACTCCCTTCCCAGTGCCTTACTGACAGGATTTTCTGGAGCAGGGATAAGGAGGTGGGGCAGGGAATGGTCCCAGCACTTTTGAGCTGCTCTGCAGCCAGATAGAACGAGTTTCCCTGAGGGGGTCAGCAAGTGGCTTGGTGGTTAGGGGCGTTGGATTCCCTCATGGCTGACCGCGATTTGAGTCCTGAACCTGGTGGCTTACTTTCTCCCTTTCCCTTTCTCTGGTCAAATTAAAAATAATAATAATAATAAAGTAAATGGAATTAAATAAATGGATAACTCTTAAAAAAAAAAAAAAAAAAAAAAAGAGTTTCCCTGGCAATTGAGAAATCCCCCAGGCAGGGAGTAGAAGGAGAGCTTGAAGTGGAAGCCATCACTGTATACGGGAAATGTCTATCCTGGTTGTAAGTAAACTTGAGGTAGGCCAAGGGAATGCGGGATAGGGCACCAATAGCATTTGCTGACTCCCCAAACCCATTTATTCCAGTCTTTCCCAATTTAGTAAATAGCAATCATGCTTCATTTGCTCACACCAGAAATTTCATCCTTGGAGGCATCAATTTCTCTCACACTCTACATTCAAATCCAGTCTGAATACTTGTCTCTATCTCTGCCACTGCAACTCTGGTCCAAACCACCATCATCTCGCACTTGGATTGCTGGATTATTGCATCTGCTTCTTCTCTACTGTGAGCAGAGTGGCCAGCTGAAACCCAAGTTCTTCTTCAGTTCTTGACCCTTCAGGAGCTTCCTACCCTCCTCAGAATAAAATGTAAAACCTTATTATCACCTAGAAGATTCCATGGAATCTTGCCCCTGCTATTTTTTTTGTCTTTACATCTTCCAACCCTCCTATTTCTCACTGGCCTGGCCTCATCGGTATCCTTGTAGTTCTTTCTTTCTTCCACCTCAGGGCCATCGTACTTGCTGTTCCTCTATCTGAGATGCCTTCCCCAACTATCCACATGCCTACAGCCCTAACTCCCCTCACACCTTGGCTCACATGTACCCTTATCAGAGAGGCCTTCCTTAACTCCATCTAGGCAAACTCTCTAGCATCACTCTTTTCCTTACCTTGCTGTATTAGTCAGCTAACATTATTACACTGCTTCTCTCTTCCCTATCCCAAACTAGAATGTAAGTTCCATGAGACTAGGAACTGTCTTTGCTTGTAAATGTATTCCTAGTCTAGATTAAGTTGGTTTGTTTGTTTTTAGAGAGATTTTTGCTATAGGGCATATGGCGCTTGCAGGAAAGACAAAGATAGGCAGAAAGCAAGAAATCACCTCCTGGGGTGATGGCCACACTGCAATTTCTTCTCCTCTATTCTCCTCTCAGGATTTTGAGCACACACACACACATATGCACCTGGCATGAGTTTTAAGCCACTGGGTCTGGGACTTGAACCATGGTTGACCATATAGGAGTACAGCGAAATACCATTATGCCATCTGCATAATGGTATTTATGCATAATTTAATCTAAGGACCCCTAGATTAAATTTTTATTGACTGAGTGAATTAGTATATATTGTGGGGCATTCTGATTATTTTGCATGGGCTATTTATAGGCTAGCTCTCTGTTTGGAATAAAGGAATTAAAAGCTTCCAATAAAATTGCAGTAAATTGAGCTCCAGAGAGCTAGTGCTGGGGCAAGTGAGAGCTGGATGCGCCCTTGGCAACTCTTTGCCTTGAGAAGGAAAGCTAACTAAATGTGGGCAAAGGAGATTCTAAGAAGCTGAGAGGCAAAACGTCATCATATGCATTCTTTGTGCAAGCTTGCCAGGAAGAGCACAAGAAGAAGCACCCAGATGTTTCAGTCAACTTCTGAGAGTTTTCTAAGAAGTTTTCAAGGAGGTGGAAGACCGCGTCTGCTAAAGAGAAGATAGGGCAAAAGTGAACAAGGCTCGTCATGAAAGAGAAATGAGGGGCTGGCAGGTGGCGTGGTGGTTAAGGCACTGGACTCCCACATGGCTAACTACAGTTCGAGTCCGGGACTTGGAGGCTTGCTTTCTCATTTTACCTTTCTCTCTCTGTCTGTCTCTCTCTGGTCAAATTACAAAATAATAATAATAACACATAAAATTGAATAAATAAATAATTCTTAAATAAATAGAAAGAGGATTGAAAAACTACATCTCTCCTAAAGGGGAAACAAAAAAGAAGTTCAAGGATTCGGATGCACTCAAGAGGTTTCCTTTGGCTTTTTGTCTTGCCTGTTATGAGTATTCCCCCCTCCCTCAAATCAAAGGAGAACCTTCAGACCTATCCACTGGTGATGTTGCAAAGAAACTGGAAAAGATGTGGAACAACACCATTGCAGATGGTAAACACCTTTTGAAAAGGATATTGCTATATACCAAGCTAAAGGAAAGCCTGATGTAGCAAAAAAGGGAACTGTCAAGGCTGAAAAGAGCAAGAAAAAGAAGGAAGAGGAGGAAGACAAGACAAGGAAAATGAAGAAGACGAAGAATAAGAGGATGATGAAGGGGGTGAAGAAGATGACAATGATGAATAAGTTGGTTCTGGCGCAGTTTTTTCTTGTCTGTAAAGCATTTAATATTCCTGTACACACAATAAAAAAAATTAAATGTAAGGTTGTGTAAGATTTGTTTTTAACCTGCTCAGTATCTTTTTTTGTATAGTTTGTAAGTGTGTCTTTAGGTAGCCCTGTCCTGATAGTATTTTCAATAGCCACTAACCTTGCCTGGTACATGAGGGTTGTAAAATGGCACAGAAATTTAAAGCTAGTTTTTGTTGATGCACAGCACAAATTAGTTATATATAGGAATTGTAGTCTGAGGGGCTTGCTTGCTTTCTTCCTTCCTTCCTTAAGAGAGATTTTTGTTATAGGGTGCATGCATTTATCAGAGACACAGAGAGAGACAGAGAGACAGAATGTGAGAAATCACCCCCGGGGGAGATGGCCATGCCACAATCCATTCTCCTCTTGAGATTTTGGGCATATGCATGCACATGTACCTGGTGTGAGCTTGAAGCCTCCAGGTTTGGGACTTGAACCGTGGCTGGCCATGTGGGAGTCCAGCGATATAACCATTACTCCATCTGGTGGTCCCAGGAATGATAGTTTTTTCATCTTCAGCTGTTTCTGATGCATCTTACACCAAATAATTGTTATGTTAACTGAATAGCACTCTGAAATTGAAAAAAAAAAATTGCAGCTGTTTTGTTGACATTCTGAATGCTTCTAAGTAAATACAATTTTTTTGGAGAGGTTTTTGCTATAGGGTGCATGCGCTCACCAGAAAGAGAGAGAGACAGAGAGACAGAAAGCGAGAAATCACTCCCCAGGGGAGATGGCTACGCCGCAATCTCTTCTCCTCCATTCTCCTCTCGGGATCTTGGGCACGCAAGCACATGTGCCTGGCGTAAATTTAAGCCACCAGGTCCAGGACTCAAACTGCAGTAGACTACATGGAAGTCTAGTGACATAACTATTATGCCATCTGCTGGTCCCAGTAAATACAAATTTTAAAATTATATACATATATACTTTAAAAAGCCTCCAATAAAACATTCCATACTTTATTTTAAAACATTTTTTGTCATAGATATTTTTGTGTCTCTCTGCATTTGCCAGAGAGAGACAAAGAGCAGCAGAGAGAGGAGAATGAAGACATTGCCCCCCAGAGTAGATGGTCACACTGCCATCCCTTTGTTCTCCTCTCAAGATTTTTGGCACGCACACACATGTGCCCAGCATGTTTTTCCAGGTCACCAGATCTCCGCCATGTGGGATCCAGTGCGCTTTAACCACCACGCCATCTGGTGACCCCAAACATTCCTTATTTTAAAGGAATTCTTAAATGGTAAATATGGTAGGAAATAGTCTTGTATTTTGATCACATAAAGATTAAAGTAACAATATCAGGAAAAAGTTATTCTTAGAGTTATATTGTTGAGACATTTGCTGAAACATAATGTGCTTGATTATTATAGATCTACTCATTAGTCATTAACTCAAAGACACAGATTAAGCCCTTCCTGTAGGCTGGGCTCTGGGCCAGTCCTGGAGATAGAAAGATGAAAGACAGAAGTCGTGCCTGCAAAGCTACACCATCCCAAGCAGTTATTATTATAAGAGAACGAGTTCTGGGTTAGCAGTGTGTATGTGGTGCATGAGTGTCAGGGCTGTGGCCTGCCAGCATGAGGTCAAAGGTGCTGGAAAGATTCCTGGAGGGAACAACAAGAGAGAGTGGGAGGTGGGGAGTAGAGGTGCACAGAGACAAGGGCGCAAGGTTTGTGGAGCCCACACAGTAGCTCAGGCTGGCTGGAGTGTCACCCACCAATGTGAAAATAACTGCCTCAGAAATGCGCTGGGACACAGGCTTCTGAAATACAGCTGTTGGTTTTTTCCTCTTAGAGGAGGTGTAATCGGGCAGCACACCTATTTGGGAACATTTTTGGTCCTTTTAAGGGATGCAATTAAGGTAGTAACTAAGGTTAGAGATGTAGAGCTTCGTTCACTGGTTATTTTACTGAAAATCACCTATAGTTCATCCAGAATTTAACTCCACATTCTCCGAGTTCCTAGATTCCTGACAATTTGCTCTTTCTTTCTTTTGCCCACTATTATCAGTTTGTTGTCGTTCTGTTTTGTTTTTGCTTAAGGCCCCTAGCATCTCGCCATGTTGGGATTCTCCTATACCAGCTTCTCAGCTGGGACTGCAGGCCGGCACCACCACCCCTGCTCTTCTTTATACTGGGTCTAACTATGTTCCTCAGGCCAGCCTCAAGCTCATGATTCTCATCTCAGCCTCCAGTTCACTGGGATTACAGGCCACCACTCCTGGGCTTTAGGTTTGACCAGAAATCAAACCTGGGCCTCTCTTATGGTCCCAATCTATGGAGGGCAGTCTCTTGACAATGCACACCACCACAGCTGGTTCCTATCATCAGTTTTATTTCATCTTAATTGATTAATTTATTTGTAGAGGTTTTTGTCTTAGGGTCTGTGTGCTTGCCGGAGAGCGAGAGAGTCAGACAGTGAGCAGAAAAATGATACCTCCCCCAAGGGGGATGGCCACGCTTCAATCCCTTCTCTTCCATTCTCCTCTTGGGATTTTGGGCACACATGCACATGTGCCCAGTTTTAAGCTGCTGGGTCTGGGATTTGAACCACGGTCAACCATGTACAAGTCCAGCAATGTAACTTTTACATTGCTGGTAATGGTTACAGTCATCTACTGGTACCTTTGATTTTTTTTTTAAGAGAGTTTTTTTTGTTATAAGGTGCACGTGCTTGCTGTAGAGACAGAAGACAGAAAGAAGAAATCACCCCCAGAGGGGATGGCCATGCCACAATCCCTTCTACTCCATTCTCCTCTCAGGATTTTGGGTGTGCACGCACATGCGCCCACCTTTGATCTTTATTTTCTGCTCACTCCTAAACTTCAGCATACCTTGACAGGAGGTAGCATTGCCATATTCTTTTCAATTTTCTTCCTTTCTCCCTTTCTTGTCCTTGTATATCATCTTTCTTACCCATCTTTAGACTAGAATTTGGATTTTCAAATTTTATGGAATATATTTTGTATAATTGAAATGAGTACTGTAACGATTCAAATGTAATAGTCTAATACTGTAATACAGTTGCACTCAGACAGCCGTCTGCATGATTATATCCTATTGGGTTGTCAGAAAAGTCATGATGAGTTTTTGTATTAAAAAAATACATCAAGATGGGCCCGGCAGGTGGTGTGGTAGTTAGGATGCTGGACTCCCACATGGCCGACCCTGGTTCAAGTCCTGGATCTGCTGGCTTGCCTTCTCACTCTCTCTCTGGTCAAATTGAATAATAATATTAAATAAAATAATTCTTTAAAATAAAAAACAAAAAATACACCAAGACTTTTCCAACCCAATATATTCCTGCTTTCTTCCTTTCCTCCATGTCCCACTTAAATCTAGACACATTAAGAGAAATTTTAGCCATCATCTCAAGCTCCTGTGTAACCCAGCAAGTCCTTCCCTCTTGAGAGAGTGTCCTGAACCACTCGGAAGAGTGAATGGTCAGCTCCATTTCCCAGATTGGCTACCACCTGTGAGGGTGCAGATTTCCTTGAAGAACAGGGGTCCACAGAGAGTTAGCTATGACCCAGGGCAGAGAGGGGCAAGGCTGGGTCAGTTCTCCTTTAAAGACCTGAAGTCCCTACACCTTCCATACAATTATGGTTTTTCCTGCTCTAGGATATAAATGGGACTAACAAATTACAGCTGTAAATTACAATATTGTTCTCTACCAAACCACACCAGGATCTCGCAGGACCCTTCTCAGAGATTCCATATAATTACAAAATTCGGTGGAAAACTTTCATCCAAAAACCATACTGCACACCGCTGCGTGATGCACCTGGAGAGAACAGAACCTGCTAGTTGAATCAGCCTCATGGGAGGGTGAGTTATGACTAATGTCCTCATGGCCAATTGTTCTGCCCGAGGAGAGCACATTCAGAGGCCAGAAACGAAGTGTTTGCTGTTTACTGGCAAAATCTTGGGTGTCCACCCTGAAAGGTGTGTATGTGCGAGGCTGAGGAGCTACATCGGCTCAGGCATTTGAAGATAGAGAGCTTTATTTATAGAGAGCTTTACCTATAGAGAGCCTGTAGCAGAGAGTGGAAACAAGGGGGGTAATATCTGAACATAATGTAATATATTTTGTGTAGAGAAGATAGAGCAGCTGAAATTGCTCTCTAAGCATTGTGCTTTCCTGAAAAGTCCATTGTATTCCTTTTTTCTTTTTAAAGAAAAGGAACTGAACTAGTCTTAGCTGAGAAATTATGGCAAATATTTACAGATTACCTGTTTACTGAGAACAAAACACATACAGAGCCCTGAGAGAGTTATTTTTCTTTTTAAAATTAGCAGAGGGCGTGTTCCCTCACCTGAGACAGAGAAATAGAGAGGGAGAGGAATAAAGCAACCTCCAGTGGGGTGTGGTCACTCTGCAGTCTTTTGTACATTTTTATATCCTATCAGAATTTTGGACACCTGTTCACATGGTCAGCCATATAGAATCTGGCTCCCTTACAACTAGGCTATGGGGCCAGCCCACCCTGAGGGGGGGGGGGATGTTTTTGGGACCAGCAGGTGGCATACTGGTTAAGGCGCTGGACACTCCCACATGGCTGACCACAGTTCGAGACCTGGACCTGGTGACTTGCTTTCTCCTTTTCCTTCTCTTTCTCTCTGTGTCTCTCTCTGGTCAAATCAAAATAAAATGAATGAGTGAGTAAAAGTAAATTTTAAAAAGTTTTACTTTTTTTTTTTTTTAACTATAGGGAGCATGCCCTAGCTAGAGAGAGAGAGAAAGAGAAAGTGAGAAATCACTATCCAGCGGGGATGGCCACAACACAATCCCTTCTCCGTCTTCCCAGTTTTTTCTCGGCAGTGCAGAGCAAGGAGTACAAAATCAGGCCTAGGCCCTGCTCTCTTAGATGCTCGAAGGCAAAGATATAAACACTGGTCCTCCTTCACCTCTTCTCTCCACATTTCCTGAAGTGTCCTCTTCAATCTCTCCCCGTTTTCTGTCCTTCTTCCCCACTATGCCACCATATGCCCTCCTTTTAAACTAATCCTCCCAATGAAAATAATGGAATGCTTATCTCCTTCTTTCTTGTGTCTTCCAAGTTTTGAATTCTTTGGCTACTACTGAAAATCAGTCTTTTCTTGACCCCTTCACCCCATTATTGCTGATGCTGCAGAGAGACACGATAATCTCAAGTCCCATCCCCTTCCCTAGACCAGGGGTAAAATCTTTTTTTTTAAAGAATTATTTATTTAGTTTTTATTTATTGTTATTTTAAATTTCCTTTAAGACACATGTACTCACCAGAGAGAGAGAGAGAGAGAGAGAAAGTGAGAGAGCAAGCAGCCAAGTCTGGGACTTGAACCGTGGTCAGCCATGTGGGAGTCTAGTACCTTAACCTCCTGTCACCTGCTAGTCCCGATCAGGGGTAAACTCTTGATCCTTGGATGCCAGTGAAACTTTTTTTTTTTTTTTGGAGAGGTTTTTGCTATAGGGCACGTGCGCTCGCCAGACAGAGACAGAAAGTGAGAAATCACCCCCCAGGGGGGGATAGCCACGCCACAATCCCTTCTCCTCCAATCTCCTCTTGGGATCTTGGGCACGCACGCACGCGCGCCCGGCGTGAGTTTAAGCCACCAGGTCCGGGACGCGAACCGCGGTCGACTACATGGGAGTCCAGCGACATAGCCATTACGCTAACTGCTGGTCCCGCCAGTGAAACTTCTATTCCAATTTTCCACACCTAAGGAAGCACTTTCTTCTGAAGCCCCACATATGATCTACATAAAGAAGTCTTATTCCTATTAACACATTTTCTCACTTTCACCCTCCTCACTGCCTGGAGATCTTTACTGACATCAAAGACATCCCTTCATTCCTTGCCCAATCCACAGGTCTCCTCTCTACACTGGGGATGCTGGAGGACTGGGGATCTCTGCTTTACTCTGTCTCCACTCTGCCCTCCTGTAAATTGAGTTTACTGGCAACTTTGATGACATGTATATATTCCTGGCTTGTGTGTGTGTGTACCTTTAAAAAATATTTTTTAAATAAATGAACTTTAAGTTTATTTTACTTTTATTTATTTCATGAAATAGATAGATAGCACCCCAACAGGGTACCAATGCGGCAACCTACCCCTAGTCCCAGCCAGCCCCATATCTCATAATTTTAAAAAAAATTAATTAATTGGGATCAGCAGTTAGCATAATGGCTACATCGCTGAACGTGCACGTAGTCGACCATAGTTCGAGTCCTGGACCTGGTGGCCTAAACTCATGCCGGGTGCATGTGCATGCATGCCCAGGATCCTGAGAGGAGAATGGAGAAATAGCCATCCCCCCTGGGCGGTGATTTCTCTTTCTGTCTCTCTGTCTCTCTATCTTTCTGGTGAGTGCACACGCCCTAGAGCAAAAACCTCTTTAAAAATTAATTAATTAATTGTTATTATTATTACTTCACATGAGTTTTTGCAGAGAAAGAGAGAGAGAGAGAGAGAAAGAAAGCTGCCAGGTCCAGGGCTTGAACCGTGATTGGCCATGTGTGAATTCTAGTGCCTTAATCACCACGCTACTCTCTGGTCCTCATCTTTAATTATTTATTTATTTATTTATTTATTTATTTATTTTAAGAATTATTTTATTTAACTTTTTATTTATTTATTTATTTTAATTTGACCAGAGAGGGACAGAGAGAGAGAGAGGGAGGGAAACTGAGAAAGCAAGCTGCCAGGTCTGGGACTCAGACCATGGTTGGCCACGTGGAAGTCTAGTGCCCTTCACTACCATGCCACCTGCCAGCCCCCTCCCCTATACTTCTTTACTTACAAGCATCCATCATTCTCTGCCCTATTTGCCTCAGCAGCCATATTCCTACAATAACGCCCCACTCTAGCTGCCTGTGGGGCCAGAGAGAAAGCAGGCATCAGCTCCAGGCACCCAGATCCACCACATCCAAAGTCCCTTAGGTGGGAGGGAACAGGAGACTCCACACTCTGGCTCATGGGAAGAAACTGCAACTATAAGATTTGTACTAATTTATCTTAAAAGAGGAAATAATGTTTTCCCAAAAATTAAGATGTGGATTGTCACTGGCAGCTCACATGGTCCAGTCCTCAGACAATCAAGTGGCACTCTGGGAAAGGGCCCTTCACTTTCATTCATTAGGGACTTAGCCACATGCCTCGGGTTGTGTGTCCCATTACGTAACTTCACAGATTATAGTGGCAGCTTTCCAACATTGCTCCTCACAAAATGAACAAGTGGCTTAAAGAAAATCCTGCAAAGAAACCTCAGACCGAAGAGCATTATTATATTACCACAAGCACAGGGAATAAGAAAACTCCAGAGCACTTCTCTTGTACCTGGTATGAGCTCTTAATGAGCCATATTAGGAGGCCATAACAATGGCAAACTAATCAAGCCTTCTTTAGACTAAGCCAAAAATTCAGAATGATCAGACTATTGAAGCAGGGATTTACATGCACTTTAATTAGCCAACCTCAGATATGAATATTGGATCCTGAGCACTGAGCCTCCTGGGGTATCATCCTCAGTGTGACTGACATTCAAGCCCAGGTTTGAGATACACTCAACTTAGAACCAAAATAGATACACCCAATTTAGAACTAAACTTTCCGATTGCTTCATCACAATGTAATAAATAGACATTTCAAAAATAAGGAAGCATGTTCAATTACCTTTTTTTTTTTTTAGATGTTTTTGTTATAGGGCACGTGCACTCACCAGAAAGACAGAGAGAAGACAGGGAGACAGAAAGTGAGAAAGCACCCCCCCCCCCCCCCAGGGGGAATGGCCACACCACAATCCCTTCTCCTACATTCTCCTTTCAGGATTTTGGGCACACACACACATACCCAGTGTGAGTTTAAGCCATTGGGTCTGGCACTCGAACTGCAGTCTACTACAGTGGAGTCCAAGACAGCCATTACGCCAACTGCTGGTCCCAATATTTTAAAAATTATTTTAAGATAAAGTTATTTTGGGGGACCAGCAGATGGTGTAATGGTTATGTCGCTGGACTCTCACATATTTGACTGCGGTTTGAGTCCTGGACCCGGCAGCTAAAACTCACACGTGTGTGTGTGTGTGTGTGTGTGTGTGTGTGCTCAAAATCCCAAGAGGAGAATGGAGGAGAAGGGATTGTGGCATGGTCAAATCCCCTCGGGGGTGAGTTCTTGCTTTTTATCTCTCTCTGTCTCTCGTAAGTGCATGTGCCCTATAGAAAAAAAACTCTCTTAAAAAAAAAAGATAATGTTATTCTAATCTTATCCTTTCAGATATCTTTTTGTACATTTTTGTAATATATAATACATTAGCACAGTAGCATAACCATAAACATTATATAAATATTATGAAATACTGTATAAAGATATTAATATATTCATAAAATTTAAGTACAAAATACATCATGTAAAATATAAATATAGGAAAATAAGTAGTAGGTACATGGTCAAATTTCTATTTCTCATGGAGCACACAATCATAAAGCTAGATTCTGCTGGGTTGAGTGAGATGTGACAGTGATTTGAACTACAGCAGGGCCATGAGAAGTAGAAAGAAGCTGCCTGACTGTAGTTATATTGTGGTGGGTTTACAACAGGACTTGCTGATGACTTGAATATATGAGGAAAGAGAGAAGCAGGAACCGAGGATGACAATTCCCAGGTTTCTGGCTTGACCAATTGGGAAGAAGGCAGTGTTAATGAAAAAGTAAAATAAATAAATGAATAAATGAGTAAATAAATAAGTAAATACTGTGCTTTGAATAGACTACATTCTGATGTATTGGGTTGTTGGAAAGTCATGATGTATTTTTTGTTTTTCTATGCAAAAATGTGTCATGACTTTTCTGACAATCCAGTGTTTGTCATCAAAAGGTACAGCTCTGAGGAGTAGTCTGAGATTGAAATATAAGCAAGAAACTTTTAAAAAGTTTGTGGAAAATAAAATTACAAGTTTATTTTGGTGCAAAATTTTTGCAAATCCATGTATAGTGGCCAGCTGATGGCATAATGGACTCCCATGTAGTTGGACTCCCATGTAGTTGACTGCAGTTCAAGTCCCAGGTCCAGCGGCTTAAAACTCACAGCAGGCATGTGTGTGTGCATGCCCAAAATCCCAAGAGAATAGAAGAGAGGGGATTCTGGTATGGCCATTCCCCCTTGGGGATGATTTCTTGCTTTCTGTCACCCCTGGGGAGTGATTTTACTTTCTGTCTCTCTGTTTCTCTCTGTCTCTTTGGAGAGTGTACATGCCCTATAGCAAAAATTTCTCCAAAAAAAATTCCATGCATAGTTTCTTTCATAATAAACATTTACACGAAATTTCTGAAGACCTTACATTAAGTTTTCAACCGTAGATGTTACCAGAAAGGATGGCACCATATCTATGGAA
Source organism: Tupaia tana (assembly GCA_026018925.1). Taxonomy (NCBI): domain Eukaryota; kingdom Metazoa; phylum Chordata; class Mammalia; order Scandentia; family Tupaiidae; genus Tupaia; species Tupaia tana. The sequence continues at coordinate 173,285,725 of JAKSZU010000003.1, read as the reverse complement.
GAGACAAAAAAGGAGACTATGGATGGAGCCCTGAGGGACACTTAGAAGGCAAAGAAAGTAAATGCCACTGGCAAAAGAAGGAGAAGATAAAATACCCAGGAGAAGATAAAATATCGTGAAAGGAGAAATGCTCTGAAGAAGTGAAGGAAGGCCCTGGAGCTCCCTCTGAGCTAGTCTGGCTTACCTAGGTCATGTAAGATGAGAAAGTGAGTGGTAAAAGAGGCAGAAATAACAACACAGCAACAGGAGCTGTTAGTTCAGTCTCCTTGTGAGAGAAAGAAAAGATGAGGCAAAATAGAATTTCTCTCCACTCCCTTGAGAGAAAAATAAATTTACAAAATCTCGTTAAACTATGGGTGCGAGGTCCTAAAATTGTCTTGTTGAGTAAGGACTAACAAAGAAAGTTAATTGTACAATATTGATTATTAATTATATCTGTATATGTTCTTTGTTTTGATTATTAATTATATCTGTATATGTTCTTTGTTTTTTTAGAGAGAGATTTTTGTCACCAGAGAAACAGAGAGAGAGGGGACCAGCATGTGGCATGGTGGTTAAGGCACTGGACACTCCCACATGGCTGACCACAGTTCAAGTCCCGGACTTGGTGGCTCACTTTCTCACTGTCTCTCTCTCTCTGTGTCTCTCTCTAGTCAAATTAAAATAAATGAATGAGTAAATAAAATTAAGTAAAATAATTCTTTATTAAAAAAAAAAGAAAGCAGCAGAGAGAGAAAAAGTGAGAAATCACCCCCCCCCCCCGAGGGGGGGGGTTAGCCATGCTGCAATCCCTTCTCCTCTATTCTCCTCTCAGGATTTTTGGCATGCACACGCATATGGCAAGAGTTTCAAGCTGCCAGGTCTGAGGCCTGAACTGCAGTCAGCCATGTGGGAGTCCAGCACCTTAGCCACTGTGCCACCTGCTGGCCCCATGTCTGTTTGTTATTAATGTCACTGATATTATCTTTAGAAAGTGGACTGTTTTACAGTACATTAGTGAACATTAAAAAAAAATGGTTGGGACCAGCAGTTGGTGTAATAGTTTGCTTCGCTGGACTCCCACATAGTCAATCGTGGTTTGAATCCTGGACTTGGTGGCTTAAAACTCACATCAGGCGCATGCACGTGCGTGCCCAAAATCCTGAGAGGAGAATGGAGGAGAAGGGATTACAGCATGGCTATCCCCCCTGGGGGGTGATTTCTCGCTTTCTGTCTCTGTCTGGCGAGCGCATGTGCCCTATAACAAAAATCTCTAAAAAAAAAGTACTGTCTTTCTTAGGTTTCCTCTTGCCTTATTTTTTCCCTTCTTTTCTTTTCCTTTTCTTTCAGTTACTCTCCTCCATCTTTTTATTCTTACTTTTTATATTGAGAGGTCATATGCACTTGCCAGGAAGATTGCACTACAATCCTTTTTCCTCCATTTCTCCATCCCATCAGGATTTTGGGGCACGCATGACCACATGCCTGGTATGTTTCTCAAGCCACTGGGGCCAAGACTCAAACTGTGGTCAGCCATGTGGGATCTGGCTCTGTAGTAGGCAGTTAGCTAGAAATGAACTGGCAGCTCTAAGAAAATAGCAGAAGGACATTAGCCACACCAATCACAACTTGTCAGGAGTTACAACTAGACCCTCCATGAGAATGTCTTCCTTCTACCCAGCTTCTGGTGCCAGGAAGGCAAGGCAGATTCCATTTTTCTTCTTTAGAATCTGAGAAAAGCATATAGGGAAAGTTGTTACTTTCCCTCTTACTATTCCTCATAAATACAAAAGGACCTTTGGTCAAAATCCTGACCCCATTGGGGCAATAAACTGATTGGGCAGTACATCCAAGTGAGGATGCACATGCAGGAAGTAATTGAGAGAGAGAGATGCAAGTGAGGTATAATTGTGAGAGAGATATGCAAGTGCAGAAAAACGCCCACTAATTCATTTTTTTCTCTCTCTCTCTCTTTTTTTTTTTTTTCAGAGAGATTTTTGTTACAGGGCACATACACTCGCCAAAGAGACAGAGTGAGAACCCTTCCCCCGCAGGGGAGATGACCACACCACAGCCCCTTCTCCTTCATTCTCCTCTTGGAATTTTTGGGCATGCATGCTCACGTGCCCAGCATGAATTTTAAGCTGCCGGTTCCGGGACTCGAACTGCAGTCAAATACATGGGAGTCCAGAGACGTAACCATTACAGCATCTGCTGGTCCCAAAAGCCCACAAATTCAAACAATGAAGCCAGATACTATGACAGACCTTCCCCTGCTAAATATTCATCACCAAATCTTAGAATAAATGTAACACCTCACCCCATGCCCAGTGCAGTCGTCCTCTGGCAGCTGCCCGCCTGAATGCCTTCCAGGTATGGAGGTGTACTGCTTTTCTATTAAAAGTCCTCACTTTCCTATTAAAACTTCCCTTTTCCTACCTTATGAATGTTTGTGGTTTTTCATTTTATGTTTCAGGACAGGGCTCTCATCTTAGAGATCTGGACCTAAAGAACCAAGGATTTTACACAACTGCAGCTCAACTCTTCATCCTGTAAGAGCTCCCTCAACCATTACATCATGCGGCAGTCCTATTCCTGCTCTATTTTGGTTTTTCTATGTTTCCATGAAGTGGAAGCTATATATTCTCCTGGCATGGTTTTCCGGGACAAAAATTTCAGAGTTGCCAAAGGACATGATAGTTCATTCAACTCATCTGAACATTATTATAGTGTGGGAAGATAGCTTGTTTCAAAATAAAATATATTATCCTTTTTTTATTAATTCATGATGAACAGAAATATTATTTCCTGGAGAAATACTCCATTGTTAATTTTCTTTTTTTTCCTTGTTATTTTTCTTTACAACGTTAATGTCCTATTTTGTATTTCTTTTCTCATAAATACAGAGAATATTTTTCTTAGAAAAAGTGAGCATTTTTCAAAGAGAAATAAAAGGTTGATTTCACTGTACACATTTAATATTACAGACCCATATAGCATGTGGAAGTTCAGACTATTACTTCATCCAGTATGTTGAATGATGAGTTGGGTATGTCTCTTGATTTAGAAATTGCATTCTCTGCTGGGACCGGCAGGTGGGTGGTTAAGGTGCTAGACACTCCCATATGTCCAACAACGGTTTGAGTCCCGGACCTGGCGGCTTCCTTTCTCATTTTTCCTCTCTCTCTCCCTCTGGTCAACTAAAAATAAATGAATGAATTAATAAAATTAAATAATTATTAAAAAAAAAAAAGAAATTGCATTCTGCTGCATTGCATAGATAACCCACATGACTGAGGCTTAAACAAGATAGAATCTGAAGGCTGGCAGTTGCTAATATTGATTATGTGGCACTAAAATGTAAGGCTCAAAGTTTCTCAGATTTTCTATGGTCTTTTCCCCATGATTACAAAATTACTACTCTGGCTCTCACCATCACATTCAAGTTCCAGGAAGGAAGCAGGAGACAAAGAGAAAAGGCAAAGGTCAAAAAGCCAAGCCAGTCTTGTCTTTTCCTCTTAGAGGGCTTTCCTAAAAACCCCACTTACTTCTGTCGGGCCAAGAGAGTATACCTAATTGCAAGAAAAGCTGGGAAAGAAGAGTTTTACCCACTGGGCATGGTGCCACTTCCAGCAAAAGTGGGAGACTAATAGTAAGGAAGAAAGGAAAAATTACTGACCTAACAATGGGCAATCTAAACCACATCATCTTACAGAAGTTTCACTTTATTTCAAGATCATGTCTGCAAACCAATGGTTATTTTCTAATTATAAGAACAACAAAACCCCCACAAAATGTCCCCACTGCTTCTTTCAGGTGCTAGTGGACTGAGCATGGGGAAGATTTCTAATATATAAGGTATAGGGCACCGGCATGTGGTGTAGTGGTTAAGGTTATAGAGTCCCACACGGTTGACCATGGTTTGAGTCCTGCAGCTGGCAGCTTGCTTTCTCACTTTCTCTCTCTCTGGTCAAACTAACAAGTAATAATAAATAAATAAAACAATAAAAATTTAAAAAACTATGTAAGGTATAGTGGAAAGAGAACTGGCTTTGAACTTGGGCATGCTTGGATTTGCAATGGGTTATGTAAAAAGCCTTCCTGCTTTTGTCCTTCCATCTGACAGACCATTCTCATCCAGCAGAGAAAGACCCTAAATGTTGTCAAATTGTGTCACCCTATTCAAAATCCCCCAGTGGCTCCCTATCACACTCAAAGAAGAAACCAAAATCCTAACAGTGTTCTCCAAATTCCCCTTCTTCTCAGCTCTCTCCACCCAGCCTTTGTGTCTTTCTGATCCCATCCTCCTGTCTGTTTTTCGCTCTACCCCAGACCTAACAACATCATAGCTGTTCTTTTTTTTTTTTTTTGGAGAGGTTTTTTTGCTATAGGGCGCATGCGCTCGCCAGACAGACACAGAGAGACGTAGAGACAGAAAGCGAGAAATCACCCCCCAGGGGGGATGGTCACGCTGCAATCCCTTCTCCTCCATTCTCCTCTCGGGATCTTGGGCACGCACACACACGCGCCCGGCGTGAGTTTTAAGCCACCGGGTCCAGGACACGAACCGCGGTCGACTACATGGGAGTCCAGCGACATAGCCATTACGCTAACTGCTGGTTCCCACAGCTGTTCTTCAAACATTCCCAAATCTGCTCTGGATCTTCTTTGCCACACTATCTCCTCTGAGGTCCATCCCTCACCCCTTAGGTGTTCCAAGGTCACCCTCTCTATTTCATTTAAACTTGCAACACAAGCACCTCTCACATTTTTTTTTTTCTTTAAGAATCATTTTACTTAACTTTATTTTATGTATTTATTTATTTATTTTAATTCAACCAAAGAGGGACAGAGTGAGATAAAGAGAGAGAAAGTGAGAAAGCAAGCCACTAGGACTGGGACTTGAACCACAGTTGGCCATGTGGGAATCCAGCACCCTTAACCACCACGCCACCTGCTGACCCACAAGCACCTCTTTTATCTCCCTTCTCTGCTTAGTATTTTCTTTTATTTTTTTTATTTATTTTTTTTTTTTTGAGAGGTTTTTCGCTATAGGGCGCGTGCGCTCGCCAGACAGACAGAGAGAGACATAGAGACAGAAAGCGAGAAATCACCCCCCAGGGGGGATGGTCACGCCGCCATCCCTTCTCCTCCATTCTCCTCTCGGGATCTTGGGCACGCACGCACACGCGCCCGGCGTGAGTTGTAAGCCACCGGGTCCGAGACGCGAACCGCGGTCGACTACGTGGGAGTCCAGCGACATAGCCATTACGCTAACTGCTGGTTCCCGGCTTAGTATTTTCTTTACAGCACCCCCATTTATCACCATCTTTTTATTTTATTTCACTTCATTTCATTGAGTGGTAGACTGGGACTAAAACCTCCTAGTCCAGTATCTTCTTTTAATTATTTTTCTAAGTAATATAAATAAAAATAAATATTCAAATAGCCCAAAAAGTACACAGGTAAACTAGACCTTGAGGATATGCTGGGAAGATAGTAGTGATAGCAATATAATGCTCAAATCTTCCTGAATCCCTCCATACAAAAAGCTAAGAATGGTACCAGCTGATGGCATAATGGTTATGTTGCTGAACTCCCATGTAACTGACCATGGTTCGAGTCCCAGACCCCATGGCTTAAAGTCATGCCAGGTGCGTGTGTGTGCGTGCCCAAGATCCCGAGAGGAGAATGGAGGAGAAGGGATTGCGGTGTGGCCATTCCCCTTTGTGGGGGGATGATTTCTTGCTTTCTGTCTCTCTGTATCTCTCTGTCTTTCTGGCGAACACACGCGCCCTGTAGCAAAAACCTCTCAAAAAAAAAAAAAAAAAAAAAAAAGCCAAGATTGACAAAACCAAAATTCTAGGCCAGTATCACAATAAAATTAAGTAGTAGTAAGGACCCAGTTATGGTGTTGTACAGATAGTGCCACTATTTGGGAGGCTGGAAGCCACATGGGAGATTCAGGTTCATTTCCCCCCAACTTGAACATGCCAGATGTGATTGCATGTGCCTGTAATCCTAGTTAATTGGGAGGCTGGGACAGAAGGATCATGAAATAGGGAAAAATACCTATCTCTGTGCTTTCTCTTTTCCCCTCTACCAGTCTCTCATGAAGGAAAAAGGAGAAAAAAAATTAGGTGATAAGATAGAGCCACAGATTCCAAAAAATAAGGCTCTCTGATGTCAGAAAGAAGGTAGAGGACAACAGAAAAGTCAACAGCACTTTTTTTTTTTCAATTATTTTATTTAACTTTATTTATTATTATTGTCATTATTATCTTCCAGCTTGATCAGAGAGATACAGAGAAAGAGAGAGGGGAAGTGAGAAAGCAAGCCACCAGGTCCGAGACTTGAACCGTGGTCGGCCATGTGGGAGTCCTGCACCTCCAACCACTATACCACTTGCCGGCCCCAACAGCACTTTTTAAAAAGTTTCTGTCTTTCATGAGAGAGACAGACCGAGACAGAGACACAAGCTCCTCCAACATGGTCCCTCTGCTGCGATCTACCCCAAGTCCCAGTCAGCCCAGATCACAGGCATGTGCTCACATTCCCAGTATGCTCAGGGAAGTCCTTTACATGAACCCAGGGCTTTTCCCATTTGAGTCCAGCTGCGCTCCCACTGTGCCTCCACTTGACCTCCAAAACCACTTTTGAAGGCACCTTGAGAACCCTAAAATTGCCATCAAGTACTCACTTGACAATTCAACAGGCCGTTCTAAGGATAGTAACAGAAATCTGGACAGTCTGCAGGCTCCGATATGCAGTCGAGTATGAAGAGAACACACAGAAAGGTCTGAGAATACTGGAGCTGGCTGGTAGCCCAAAACAAACAAAGCACCCTCCAAGGAAACAGTACAACACTGAGGAAAAACTTTGACGAGTAGGGACAACAGAGGCAAAAAAAGAAAAGATCCGAACAGAAGGCAGTAGGTGAACAGAGTAGGAAAATCTCAGAAAGTTCAAGCATACATAAAATTATATTGTAGAAACAAGAACAGAGTTTAACTCTATTTACTGAGGAAATCATTGCCACAGGGCTTGAGCATCCAGCTGTATTCTTGCTAGGTATGTCAAGGCCCTGGCCATTCTTTACCTGGGCTATTTACTTAGGGTTTTGTTTGCAGCAAGCACCCTACAGGAGTAAAGTAACATCTCCTGCATCTCTTCCCCCAGACATATCGTGGGGTTGTTTCTACGTGTCCCCAAAGCGGCTACTCCCTGAATTTCTGTGTTCCTTTCCTGTAACACAGCCCAGTGCACGTGCTGGCACTCTAAAGGTCCCTCTGCATCCCCCCTGTGGGACCTACCTGGGACTCATAGGGAGCCAACACAAACGAACATTATGCTGACTCTTCAGCTATTGCTTTTATCATAAGTAATAGTCCTTTGTCTTTGGCTCATGAGTCTCATGTGTTCTGTCAACATTCATGAAATGATGGCATGCTAACTTGCTAACTTGTAAGTAGGGTACAATTCTAGACTCTGCACAGACAGGAGCTAAAAAACTGTTCAGGGCCACCTCTCCCTTGTAGAAGTACAGTACAATTCGTTTCACTTAAAATGAGCAAAGAAAGAGAATTACAAAAGAATACTACTCAAAGTTATTTTTAAACACAAATAAGGGGACCAGCAGATGGCATGTTGGTTAAGGCACTGGACTCCCACATGCCTGACTGCAGTTTGAGTCCCAGACCTGGTGGCTTGCTTTCTCACTCCCCCCACCCACTCTCTCTGGTAAAAAAAAAAAAAAAAAAAAAAAAAAAAAAAAATCTGAAAAAAAGAATGAGATTAATGTCTCTTCAGACAATGAAGACATACCAGAAAAATGCACCTACCAAAAGAAATGAAAATTGTAGCCATTACAATATTTTAGAATGGGATAAAAGACAATGCTAGAAACTACCAGAGGAAATATAAATTAGAAAAGCTCAGAAATAAAGTTATTTGAGAAAAGAAAGATTAGAAAAGAGGCCCAGCCTGGGTGGCACAGTAGGAAGCAAGCTGGGCCGCAACTGTGGAGACCACACATCCAACTGTGGGTTAATAAAACTTGGTTGACCTGAAAACACACCAGGTGTATGTGTGCATGCCCAAGATTCTGACAAGCTGGAGGGCTGGGAGGTGATCACAGCATGCCAAACGTGCTTCTGTCTCTCTCTCCCCACTGTGTACACAGATGTGCTCTCCATTGTGAATAAAATGAATAAGTTTTTTTAAAGGTTTTTCCCATAGGGCGGGTGTGCTTGCCAGAAAGAGACAGTGAGAGGGAAAGTGAAAAATCACCCCACCCCTCGAAGGGATGGCCATGCCACAATCCCTTCTCTTCCATTCTCCTCTTGGGATTTTGGGCACATACTCACACACATGTACCCAGTGTGAGGTTTTAGGCCACCAGGTTTAAGACTTGAACCATGGTCAGTCATGTGGGAGTCCAGTGCCTTAACCAACATGTGACCTGCTGGTCCCAATGAATACATTTTTTAAAAAAAGAGAGAAAGGTAACAAAATCCAGGAAAGCATCGAAAATTTAAAAATTGTGGTCAGCAAGTGTCATGATGGTTAAGGTGCTGGACTTCCACATGGCCGAATGCGGTTTGAGTCCTGGACTTGATGGCTTGCTTTCTCACATTCCCTCCATCTCTCTCTCTCTCTCTCTGTGTCTCTCTCTGGTGAGTGCATGTGCCCTGTAACAAATTTAAAAAGTAATAACGGGACTAGCAGGTGGCGTAGTGGCTATGTCGCTGGACTCCCATGTAGTCAACCGCAGTTCAAGTCCCGGGCCCGGTGGCTTAAACTCACGCTGGGCACGTGCGCATGCATGCCCAAGATCCCAAGAGGAGAATGGAGGAGAAGGGATTGCGCGTGGCCATCCCCCCCCGGGGGGGGGGGGTGATTTCTCGTTTTCTGTCTCTCTGGCTCTCTCTCTCTGGTGAGCACACACGCCCTGTAGCAAAAAACTCTCAAAAAAACAACAAGAAATAAAATTAAATAAATAATTCTAAAAATAAATAAATAAAACAATCTTCCAAAATGAAGACTAGATTGAATAAACACAACAAATGCCTTAAAATAAATGGTAGATTGGGCTGGTTCTGTGACCTGGTGGTTGAGATGGCTAGATCCCACACAGCTGAATGTGGTTCAAGCCCTAGACCTGGCAGCTTGAGAAACACGCTGTGTGTGTGTGTGTGTGTGTGTGGCCAAAATCTTGAAGGGAGGGAGAGATAGAGAAGGGATTGTGGCATGACCATTCCCTATGGGGAGTGCTTTTTCCTCTCCCTTTCTTTATGTCTGTTTCTCTCTGGCAAGTATGTGCACCTTCAAACAAAAAAAAAAAAGAAGAAGAAATGGGGCTGGCAGATGGTATGGTAGTTAAGGATTAGACTTCCATATGGCTGGCTGATGTTCAGGTCCTGGACCTAGTGGCTTACTTTCCCACTTTCCCTCGCGCTCTCGCCTCTCTCTGGTCAAATTTAAAATAATAATAATAAAATTAATTAACATAATTCTTTTTAAAAAAAGAAATGATCATTAAAAATGAGGAAAAAATTTTAAAATTGGAACCATCATTTAAAAAGAAATAAAATCTGTATAAGATAGGAAAAGAAGATTGAACATATTCATATGGAAAATGACTCATAATATATATATATTTTTTTGTGGCGAGGCTCCCCTCTATTTGTGAAATTGATGCTTAAAATATATAGGATTTCGGAGTCAGTAGGTGGTGTAGTTGTTAAGGTGCTGAACTCCCATGTAGTTGACTGTGATTCAAGACCCGGACCTGGTGGCTTGAAACTCATGTTGGATGTGTTTGCGTGCATACCCAAAATCCCAAGAGGAGAATGAAGAAGGGATTGTGGTGTGGCCATTCTCCCTGGGGAAGGGGGTAATTTCTCTTTCTGTCTCTCTCTCTGACTCTCTAGTGAGCACACACCCACAATAGCAAAAATCTCTTAAAAAAAAAAAAATATATATATATATATATATATAGGATGTCAAAGGAGATCAATTACACTGGAATATGTTATTGAAGTACATATTTTAGAAACTTTGATACAATGGTATATGTGCTTCTTTACTAATACATTAGGTAACAATATTTTATCCATATGCCATTCCTAAGGAATCTGCTAGAGAAGTTTCCAATACCAACACGAGTGGAGACAGTGGCATAAGGAACTGAAGCAGTGATCGTAGTGAAGGATTACAGCATAGAAGGAAGGATCATGAGGTATGTACCTCCTGGTGGAAATGCACATCACCAACTACAAAGTATTCTTACCCAAAACATCAAATATGAATCTATTACCACCATGCCTGGCTTTCAGGTTGGACCAGGAATAGAAGCCGGGTCACCCGTGTGGTCCCAGCATGCAGGGCACAATATGTTAGTGACATGGTCAAAGCCTGCTCTCCTCAAAAAATTGAAAAGGTACAGAATTGGGAATGAATTCTTAGAAGCAAGCAATGTTTTAAATACTACAATTTGTGAACTGTTTCACAGGTTTTCAAAAAATTGGAAAGGAAGTTTTTAATTCTATGGGCACTCATTTTGAAGTAATTATATATATTATTAAATACCATATTATCCATTCACTCATTCAAACCTTTAAGTATCTATCATATGCACAATGCTGTACTAAATACTAAGGGAATACAAAGATAAATTTTTAAATCATGCCAACTCTCAAGTTTATGAACTAATAATAGTGACAAGTAGTTTAACAGAAACTGTAGGAAAGGAATTACAAGCAAAAATCTGCTCCTAATTGAGAAAAAACATCTTATTTCTTAATTCAAAGCATAAATTACCAGTTGGGAAATGCTACTATTATATACAACTTTATTGGTTCATCCTTTTTAAAGGATGGTGATTATTTTTAGGAAAAGTCTTATCTTATAACTTTTGTAAGATTGGTTTGATTTTTTTAAACAAAAATATGCTCAAAGAGGAAAAATGATGGATTCATTAAATCAAATGAACATCACTCATAGACGGCATCTTTGCAAAAATATGCAAAAAGTTGAGTACGTTGTATATATATATAAAATGAAATAGTTACATCTGAATTACTTTGGAGGCTTGCCTTAGACAAGTTATTAGGCACAATTTCATCATACTTAAAATGGATGATATTTGCCTCTGACTAAAATTAAAACTCACAGATGCTATAATTATTTCCATCTGTAATAATACACAGGGTTAAAAAAACCTAGCATAAAAATTTCCCCAGTAATTTATATACCAAAATTATCTGGGCTAAAACTAGGGCTACGAAGAAAAAGTGAGGTCAGTTGTTGGCATGGTGGTTAAAGTGGCTGGATCCCACATGTGTGGTTCAAGTCCTGGACCCATGGCTTGAAAAACATGTTGAGCGCATGTGCATGTGTGCCCAAAATTCCAAGAGGAGAATAGAAGAGAAGGGATTACAATGTGGCTATGCCCCTCGCAGGGTGCTTTCTCAGTTTTCCTATTTCTCTTTCTTTCTCTCTGTCACTGTCTCTCTACAGGTGAGTACACAAACCATCTAGCAAATTAAAAAAGAAAAGAAAAAGTGATGATGGTATGACTAACCTAACAGTTAACTCTCACTACAGAAATGAGTATAAATTTACAAGTAGTTATTTTTCCCCATATTTTATTAATTTTTTTCAATGGTTCAGACAAGAAACTTAAAATATCTGGCAAAGCAAGTTGAGAATTCATTTTATGAAATATAATAGAGAAAAAGAATGGGCAAATAGTATAATTTAAAATATTTATTGATTCATGCTTTCCAGTAAATTTTTTTTTTAAATTCAGGCACCATAACCAATATTACTCTCTGCTCTCAATACAAAGCCATTTTCCCCACTCAAAATCATGAAATTATGTATATTTTTATAATTAATGAATTTGTGACAGCTGTGATTTTCACTTTATACAAATACAACTAAGATCACAGTTCCAAACGGACCGTATGTCACAATGAAAAAGCTGAAAATGAAAAAGCTGAATAGGCAAAGCCTTACTCTAACTGACCAAAAGACCAATGAGCTGGAATCAACCTTTACAGGCTACAGATGACTTTACTCAACAGCCCTGCACATATTGGAGGGTCCCAGTAGATGTTCCTAATACCATAAATGTAACTGCTGACACCCCAATGCTGCAAACAGCAGCAAAGAAACAGAAAGGAGACCTTGCTGATTCAGTCTTAGTCTTCAACAGATTTCTCTTCTCCACTTTCATCATCAGGTTCATCTTTTTCCTTGTAAGAATCCTGGCTGTTAGTATCAATAATATAATTTTCTTCCTCATTCTCTCCTTCTTCTATTTTTTCTTCTTCATTAAAGCTAGAGGAAAAAATTTATCAATCTTTCAAAGAAAAAATGAGTTGGGTTAAAAGTAAACAAACCCCTTGCAATGTATGCCATAAGGCAGCCAGTCTTTCTCAAACGTAAAAGCGCCAATGTCAGCAAGACAGTTCTATATGGACCAGCAGATGGTGTAATGGTTACATCACTGGGCTCCCACGTAGTAGACTGCGGTTTGAATCCTGGACCTGGGCTTAAAACTCTTACCAGGCCCATTTGCTGCGTGCCCAAAATCCCAAGAACAGAATGAAGGAGAAGGGATTGCAGTGTGGCCATGCCCCCTGGGGGGTGATTTCTCGCTTTCTGTCTCTCTTTCTCTCTCTGTCTCTCTAGTGAGCACATGTTCCCTATAGCAAAAATCTCTCTCTTAAAAAAAAAAAAAAAATAGACAGCTCGCTCTAGAAAAGTGCCAACGGGAAATGAGATATTCCTCTAAGAACTAATTTATTTCAAAACTTGATTGACTCTTTAAACTTCATTTGAAAGCATGCTCTTTTTTCATTTTTTAATATCAGTCAGAAATCTAAGTTATTCTGCTTTAGAATGCAAATACTTCATCACCATGAAATATTTTGAATGTGTTACATATGTTAAAATATCCTTATGTTTTATAACAGTTCACATGTTCTCAATTTAGGTAATTAGGTAAAAGCTTTTTGAAATAATACAGAATTTTATGCTTTCTTGCAGGTAAGGATTTTTTTAAAGGTAAGCAGTTCAGATATCTTATATATGTTACCTTTCTTTATCTTCAGTGAAACTTTTCGTCTCTTGATTGCTGAGGTACTCAAATACTTTTCCACTTTGGCCTTTCTTTGAAACAAACTCATCAGATATTCCTAGTGCTTTTAAGGTGTTAAAATAATGCTTTTCTGCTGCCATTCTTGCATTTTTCTATAGGAAAGACAAACTTTTTTAGATGAGAATGAAGACTCAACTTCCATTAAAAATATATGGGTTAAAAGGTCCAGCAAAAATTAAGTTCAACAACCACAGTGGGTTGAAAGTACACATACCCTATGGCCAGCAACTACACTCCTACATATGCACCAGAGAAACTCCTACATACGTGCCCCAGGAGACATGTTCCATACCGTACTACCTGAAATAGCCTACCACTGTAAACAGTCCAAATATCTACCAAAAGTTGGATGGATAAATAAACTGAGGTTTATTCACACAACAGAGTAAAATGGAGCAACGAAAATGAATGAGCTGTGTCAATGTGCCACAACATGGATTAATCTCACAAATAAAATACTAAGCAAAAGCAGCAAAGCACCGAAGAATATATATGGTATAATTCATTTATAGGAAGTTCAGAAACAAGTAAACTAAACTATATTGTTTGGAGATAGGTACATAGGTGGTGAAACTGTACCTATGAAAAACAAGGAAATGCTTATTTCAAAAGTGAGAACGGTGGTTATGTAGAGGGTTGTGGTCTAGGAGGGGAAAGAGGGGTTTCTGGGGTGCTGGTGATGCTCTGGTTGTTATTCTGGGAGGCAGACACATGAATACTGTCCTAAAATAATTTTTTTACACTGTACCTAAGTTTTATATTTTTTTGACTGTATAAAGATACCAGGAAAAATTGGTAAGAAAACAAGTTCACGTAATAGTTGTCAAGGGTTTTTTAATTTTAGGTGCCTACTATTAATGTTTATTATTTACAAGCCATACCCTAATCCATCAAAGATGATAAAATCATTAGTGTTGGGCTGACTCCATAGTGCAGCAGTTAAGTGCTATGCTTTGGGAGCTGGATCCCACACAGCCCATTATAGTTTTTTGTTTTTTTTTTTTTTTTTTTTTTCCTATAGGGCGCGTGCGCTCCCTAGAAAGACAGAGAGAGACAGAAAGCGAGAAATCACCCCCCAGGGGGGATGGCCATGCTGCAATCCCTTCTCCTCCGTTCTCCTCTTGGGATCCTGGGCACACACGCACACGCACCCAGTGTGAGTTTAAGCCACCGGGTCCAGGACTCAAACCGTGGTCGACTACATGGGAGTCCAGAGATATAGCCATTATGTCAACTGCTTGTCCCCAGCCCACCACAGTTCTAATCCGAGCCTTGACAGCTTGTAAAGCATGCTAGATAATTGTGCGTGCATGCCCAAAGTCCAGATGGGATAAAGAAATGCAAGAAAACAGGACTACAGAACTATCATGCCCCACTGGGGGGAGCTTTCTCTTTGGTGAGCATGATGCCTTCTGATATTACAAAATAAAAATCATCAGTGTGTTGTTATGTTTACTCTGGGGAGGAAGCAAGGGATTTATAGCTAAAATTTTGGAACTGGGTTTAAATATCCAAAATGTCCTGTCTTTGGGATCTGCAAGTTCAAAGTCATCATAGTTTCTGGGACTATAGGCTTTATGGAGCTACAAGGTGTCTCCGTTTTCACTTATAACTTGGCTTCAGTCCATTTTTAGCTCCTGAATAGTTCTGAACTAAAATTGCCCTCTGGACCCCTAACTAAGGCATTACTGAGAACGGCCCAATTCTAACATACCTATGGCATCCCAAACAAAGAAAGAACCCAAACAATGACCCTGAGAGGTTCAATGGTTTGCTTAAGGCCACAAGGCTAGAGAGTGATAGAATCCAGTCTCTAGACCCTCTCCTGGGCCTTTTCCACTTTATTGTGCAGCTTTTCTAAGTTGGAGTGGTTGTCTGAGAGTTTGAAGATAGCCTAAAGCTAGACTTAGGCTTCACAGTTGCCAGATCTTTGTGTAACCCAGGCACTCCACTGGAATGAGGGACCAAGAAGTCTAGAACCTAGAAAAGAAGCTCTAAAACTGCTGCTAAAATGCATCTATTATGAGCAATTTTTAGAAAAGTAAGTAAAAATGCATTCAGAGGATGTAAATACCAAAGACAAGCCTTAGAGAACTCAAAGGCAGGACCCAAGGGAGAAATAAGAACTATGCCCCAAAGACTGTAAAGAATAAATACCCAAAACCTGCTCTGAATGCATTAAGAACAGTGTATTCCAATTTAAGCAAATTAAATGTAAAAAGATTAAAGATACTCATCAAAATTAATGCTAATAAACTTTCATCAAGTTTGGTATAAAATTCAATTTAACGTCTATTCAGTTAATAAACATTGTGATTTCCAAGAAGCATCGCAGCTTGGTTTGTTCTGTAATGGAGCACGGCTATATTTTTCTAGGGGATAACTCAATAATAGTGAGACCACAATTAACTGCTGTAGATGGGCAATGTATAAAGTTGCAAGTAAATTCATGGTATAGCAGCTGTTCCTCGGTGGTAATAGTCACAGCAAAACAGATTGAAAGTGACAAAACACACTAAATTCATCTCAATGAAACCAAAGCAATGGTGATTCACTGCTACAGTCACTCTATTAATAGAAGTAACTACCAGGAACCAGCAGATGGCATAATGGTTATGTCACTGGACTCCCACACAGTTGACCATGGTTCGAATCCTGGACCCTGTGGCTTAAAACCCACACCAGGCATGTGTGCGTGCATGCCCAAAATCCCATGAAGAGACTAATAGAGAAGAAATTGCAGCGTGGCCATCCCCCTGAGGGGTGATTTTTGTCTCTGTTTCTCTGGAGAGTACACACACCCCATAGCAAAAATCTTTCTTAAAAAAAAAAAAAAAAAAAAAAAAAAAAAAGAACTACCTTTTAATATTTTATAACAAGGTAAATGATGTGTAATTATAATAGGAAGAAATATTCCTCCTTGCATTTCACCATGTAAAAGAACTGTAAAGATGATGAAATAAAATGAACAGTTAAAACAACTGATATTGGGGCAGGCAGGTGGAGTGGTGGTTAAGGGTGCTGAACTCCACATGGCTGACCACAGTTTGGGTCCCAGACCAGGCGGCTTGGTTTCTCACTTGCCCTCTCTTTCTCTCTCTCTCCCTCTGTCCCTCTCTGGCCAAATTAAATAAATAAATAAAGTTAAATAAAATAATTCTTTAAAAAAAACTGATATTGGGACCAGCAGTTAGCATAATGGCTACGTCACTGGACTCCCTTGTAGTCGACTGTGGTTCAAACCCAGTGGGTTAAACTCATGCCAGGCGTATGTGTGTGCGTGCCCAAGATCCCAAGAGGAGAAAGGAGGAGAAGGGATTGTGGCGTGGCCATCCCTTCTGGGGGGTGGTTTCTCTCTTTCTGTTTCTCTGTTTTTCTCTGTCTTTCTGGTAAGTACACGCACCCTATAGCAAAAAACTCTCAGGAAAAAAAAAAATTGATTTTGGGGCTGGCAGGTGGTGCGGTGTGCTGGACTCCCACATGGCCGACTGTGGTTTGCACCCTGGACTGGTGGTTTGCTTTCTCACTTTCTCTCTCTCTCTGTCCCTCTCTGGTCAAATTAAAATAAATAAATAAAGCTAAATAAAATAATTCTTTTTAAAAAATTGATATTTTACTATCAAAAATCTACAAAACAAAAAAACGATCGGCTTTGTTTCTTCTAGAAACTAGCATAACAAATGATGGTGAAATTTATCTTTAATCCGTGCTCTAGTTTGAAGGGAAAGTATATTTATTTTTTATAACCAGAAGTTTAGTTTATAGTAATTCTCTCTGTAATAATTACTGAATACTTATGGGAGGGAGGGTATGGGGACAGGAACATGTTTTGGGCAGAGGGAGTGGCATATGTGTGGGCCAACCATGGGAGAAGAAATATCAGCTATGCAACTCCCTGTTTTCAACATTTAGACTTTCTTTATGTGTTTAATTTCATATACACCATTTATTTTGCCCTATATTCTCTGATGCATAGAAATGGTAGGAATTCATAGCATGACAAAGCCACTATGCAGGCTGAGACTTATCACCAATATGTTACAATAGTACCCTCCCTGGGCTAACCCAAGAAAGAAAAAAAAAAGGCAGTTATCCACCTAATTTGACCATAACTGTTCAGTTTTGGCTCAATAATTTCTTTTTCCTTATTCATGATAGAATACATGCACACACAGTGACTCCATCTGTAATATGAAAAGACCTCCCTTATAATACCCTCTAGAAAAGTTAAGGACAAGACCCCTTGATACCATTCATCAAAAATGAGAGAAGGGGGAGAGAGATGAGCACTCTCTACAGGGTCTGGTCACACCACAACCTCCTTCCTCCAGTCTTCCAGCCATCGGATCTTGGGCACTCATACACATGCCTGATGTGTTTCAAGCTGACTGGGCCAGGGATTTGAAGGGACTTGTCACACGAGATCCAGCTTCTCAGCCAACACATTACTGCTGTGCCTTGGAGCAAGCTGGCCCCAACAAATGTTATTAACATATCCACTGTACTAGACCTTGCCTTAGATGCTAGGAAATCCAAAGACTTGACTACCACCTGCAAAATTAATCAGCCAGAAGGGAAGAAAGACCATAACACAGATAATTTCACGCAAAGCAGTAGAGGCAAAGGCAGAGGTGTGCACAGACTAATAAAAGGACATAGAGGAAAGGGCACCCATCCAACCTGGGGAAACAATGCAACAAGTGATTGTTTGCTGAGACTTGAACTAGTGGGAATTACACAAACATAGAAAGAGGTTCTCAGGGTGCTTAGAAAACCACATGAATAGATTTCAATTCAAAACTAATAGTCTGCTATGGCCAGAAAGTGAAGAATGCACATAGTTGGAATAGGGGAAAGGGGGCAGAAAGAGTGCAGTAGTAGACAGAATAATGAGGTTAACAAGGGTCATGGAAGATTCATCTTCTAGGAGGAGGCAGGACAGCTTAGGAGTAAATTGGGAAGCAGCTTGATTTGGATTCTAGTATTTGTTCTGCTATTTACTAACTACAAACATGAGTTACTTACCTTCTTTGAACATCAGTGACTTCATCTGTAATATGGAAAGACCTACCTTATAGTACCCTTTAGAAAAGTTAAGGACAAGACCCCTTGATGCCATTCATCAAAAATGAGAACAAATGGAATCGGAAAGATGATGTGCCACTGTTATTGGAGGTCACTCCCCTACCTATGGGAAATACTTTGGCAGAGGAATGGGAAAGTCAAAGCGAAGATATAATGGCTGGCTTTGCAAAAAGCAAGGCAGAAAGACCAGTCGAACTATTATAATAATTAGAATAGAAAATAATGGAAGTTTTATCTGGCATTTCACCATCAGGGATGGTGAAGGGAAGATCCAAAAATGATTTCGGAAGAAAATTTGACAAGTCTCTCAGTGATCAACTGGAGATTAAAAGTGGCTCCTAGTCTTCAAACCTGTACATCCAACCAAAGGAAAAAATTAAGAAAACAAGATGAATGTAAGATGCTTAAATCTGGGTGTTGGGTTGTCAGAAAAGTCTTGACACACTTCTGCATAGAAAAACATAGAAAAAAATGTATCATGACTTTTCTGACAACTCAATAGATCTGTCTACCAGAGAAGTGAACATAAAAACTTGCAGTTCAGAGCTGGAGATCATTTCTTTGGGTTAAAAGTCATCACTCCATGCTATATAATCCAGAATAGTTTATAATGATTTTTTTCTCCTAAATGTGAAACCAAGATGTTAAAAAAAGTCCACCTTTTAAAATGAAAGGTATTACATAAAGTTAAATCCAAATCAGTAAGAAAAAGGATGACACAACTTTAAGAGACCATAATATGCTAGGTGTACTTGTCATATATGTCCATTGTATCCATTTAGTAAAATCAAAGTCCACTGTTAATTAGGTAAGTTTGTTTTTCTTATAGGGAAGTCCTTTTACTAAATGTAGATAAGATTAAAAATTATAAACTAAAAAAAAAAAAAAAAAAAAACTGGCAGAAATAAATCTGATTCAATTGGCAATTTTGTTTCATATTTTAATTCTCAGAAAAACCTCCCAATCTTTATCATGAAGCTTCTCTTTTAACATTTGGCCAAGTGGGTACTAAAAAAAAGGCCAGCCATTAAAAAAAAGGTTGTGAAACCAATATGTTGAAGTGAAAATGAATTGGCATATGCTCATCAACAAGATCCAGTGCTCAGATTTTAAGCAAAGTTACTTACTTGGCTGACTTGATGAAACTCACAGAAACGATAACATGTCTCAATAATTATATAAGAAAAATGGATTTTTTTAAAAAAAAAAGCTGACAATAACTCTTAAATTCCAACAAACACAACCTGAGCAACTCTTTCAAATAGTAGTGGCCTCATTTTTAATTTTTCTTCTCTTTCTTCTAGTTCTCGCCGGTATTCTCTTATCCTTTCCTTTTCACTCTTTCTAAAATTAAATAGAAGGAATGGAATTTTAAAAGGTCATCTAAGAAATAAGAATTTCCATAGTGTAATATTTAGCTCAGATGATAAATCAGAAATTATGAGCACAGTTTACCATAGTACCTTTTCCTGACTCGTCAATTCCCATGGAATACACGCTAAAAAACCTTGATTATGAGGCTGCACACACACTGAGAATAGTCTGTGTGCTTCAAGGGTTCTGAAATAGTCAAGGCATAAAAAGGGGCTTCCAACTGGCTTGAGGTGATGAATGAACACCTTCTTATCTCATAAGTATATAAAATCAAGAAAATTTGGCTCAAATGAGATATGTTCTCTTTACGGAATTCCCCCTGAAAACAAACCTTGCTCTTATTTTCCCCCCTAAGTGAAACCTACAAAGGTTGGTGGCAAAGTTAATTAAATCAGAGCAGCTCAAGGGAGAAATGGGGAGTATGGGAGTATAACATACAGAAGAACAAAATCCAAAGCACATAAATTCATTGTAAGTATATTTAACCCTTTGGACAAGATCCCATAATGAATTTAAATTATGCTATTTTCTCTATGTAAGATATATTAACACTGCCAAGATAACAAGACTTCATGGATTAGAGAAAACAATTGCACTTTAAGATGATAATTATGCTTAATTATACACAAGCTGGTGGTACTAAAAAGCTACTCTATTTCCTAACAGTGAATAGTATATTTCTAAAAATACTTTTGCTCGAGTTCATCAAATTAAGCTCCCTCTATCAATGGATTAATTATATTATAAATTAATATTCATTGTAATTAAAAGCATATAGTGATTATAAATCAGGCTAAAAATTAATAAATCATAATACTTACCCAGCTTTACGGGAGATATTTTCCTATTTAAACATGAACATTTCTGTGTACAACATCTAGAATACTGGTTTTCAAGTTTTCTGCTGCAGAATAGTAATGTTCTGTGAAGGGCTCTAGGGATTCTAAAAATTTTTTTATGTTGAAAGTGCAACAAAATACAATATGTACTACAAAACATTAACACACAGGTGTTAATTAACATAACATCACATAATTGATGTTAATTAACCTCAATGTGTTAATTTGCGCTATCGAATTTCATACAAACCTTTGAACAAAGTTCTCTGACATATCTGTTTATTAAAAAATATTTTGAGATTATGGGACCAGCAGGTGGCGTGGTGGTTAAGGTGCTGGACACTCCCACATGGCTGACTGCTGTTCGAATACCGAACCTGGTGGCTTGCTTTCTCACTTTCCCTCTCTTTCTCTCTGTGTATCTCTCTGGTCAAATTAAAATAAATTAATGACTAAATAAAATTAAATAAATAATTATAAAAAAAATATTTTGAGATTATATAGCAAGCTGTTCAAAACCAGCTTTATTGGTACAAATCAAGATTTTTCTCAATATTGTACTGTGTAATGAAAAGTAATATAAAGAAAAAGATCAGATGCTGATAAAAGATTATAGCTATTAACCATAGCCATAGTAGAAATTGTTTCCTTCATCAACATAGCTTTGTGATTCTCACCATGAAGGAGAATATACTGGGTTGTTGGGGAAGTCATGATGCATTTTTGCATAGAAAAATACATCATGACTTCCCCCACAACCTAATACATGTTGGTTTTCACCATGAGGTGAGTATGTATGTGTGTTGAATATAAGTAACTGATAGTCATTTGAATCCATAAACTAAAATAGCAATACCATTCTAATCTGTTCATATGTTGGTATCCACTGAGTTTTTAATAAAAAGAAAGTTTGAAAACCAATGATCTGGAGGTTCAGGATCTTTTCATGATACCTGAGATATTTTACTCTGGACTTAGACATCTGAGCTAAACTTTGATGTGAGTCATAAGCCTTAGCCCGGGTTGTCAGGAGTTTCTGCAATTCTTTTGTTCTTTGCTTCTGTTTAGTTAGGATCCGATTTCTTTCTTCTTCCAACATTTTCTTTTCCTCAAGTGATCTCCTGAGGGCAACAAACTAAGGCTTAATTCACTTTAAGCCAATGAGAATGTTCAGCAAAGACTTAAGGGGATAATTCAAAGGTTGAAAAAAAGGGGCAACCTTTGGAAAAGGATTTGACTTGTAAAATGGGAAATCCAGACTGACTATAACCTTTTTTATCTCCAATTATTCACACAAGGTAAAATACATTCACTTATGGGAAGAACATCCTCTGGAAAAATATTCTATGTTATATAGTAAAAATATCTTACAGATGCAATAATGATTCTTAATATTTTCAAATTTACCAATATAAAATAAACAGAGTTACTTACACTAGCTATGCTACAACTACAAGTCAGTCAGTACTATGTCCTAGTTACTTACCTTATGGCTTGTTCTCGTCCTCTGGAAGATACTGTGGGCACAGGAAGGTTGGAGCTACAAGGCATGGGCTTTGCACTTGCACACTTTACTGGTGATTTACTATGCCTTGGAGACAAAAAAGGCCAACGTGTTTCTTTTAAATTATTTTCATCTGCTTTAATGTCTGCCAAAATTTTCTCTCTTTTAGTAGATGCACGTGAAGATTCATGAAGATTAAATGGCTTACAGACTGTCAAGAGTTTTGGATATGTGTGTTCTGAGAGGTGTTTCTGGTATCTCTCAGGAAGGTCTTTACAATCAGGAGTTTGGCACCTAACCTTGTGTTTACACTTCAACTTTTCAGCCTGTCCAGAGTACTTGGGATTCCTGAAACACTTGAAAGCTGGCCTATGAGATAGAGGGGAGGAATTCTGTGAACGCTCTTGGGCTTTCAGTTGTGTCCTAATGTTTCTATAGAGCTCTTCCTCTTTTAACTTGTCATTGATAGTTGAACTATAAGTAGATCGAGGTATAGGTCTGGCTTTAAATCGATTTGTTTTCTTTTTAGACTTCAAAAAGTCTCTCAGCTGCTTTTCCTGGGCTGCCCGCTTCTGTTCCTCCCTTGCAATAAATTTAAATGGCTTTTGTAAGGCCAAAAGAGCTTGTTTGTTTTTCTCCTTCATATTCTTCCTCCGTTCTTCATTTTGCTTGACCATGTCATGATAAAGAGGGAGTAAGACACATTCAGGGACTGGATTAGCTCGGAATTTCTTCTTACACTCTAAATCATCTTCTTCTTCTCTCTGCAGTTTCTGTACCATTTCAATATCTGATTTAGATTTCATGGTCTCTTGTCTTTTCTTCTGTTCTCTAATCATCATTTGAAAAGGTTTAGGTATTGTAATTGTTGGCACCCATTCTTTCGGTTTCTTCTTTGGTTTTTCAACTGCTTGGAAGACAGTATTGTCACACTGAATATAATCTTCCACACAAAAGTTTGTCCACATGTTGTTAATCAGCTCCTTAGCATACGTCATAATTCTGTTTTTTCTGGGATACCCATTTTCTAAGTTGGGCAATTCTTCTTCTGAGGAGGAAAACTGGCCTAAGTCAGGCTCCGAAACTGATATTAAGGAGACAGGATGAGAGTTCTTTTCTGATACAGATCTAAATGAGAATAATTAGGTTATACTTTCAACTGTATGTGAACAAATAAAAAATTAAAATAGAGTTATATATTTTCTTTTGTTTAAATAATTGTTTTATCCAATTTCATTCATTATCATCAATATTTTTTAAATTTGAACAGAGAAAGAAACAGAGAAAGTGAGAAAGCAAGTTGCCAGGTCCAGGACTTGAACTGTGGTCAGCCATGTAGGAGTCCAGTGCCTTAACCACCATTCCACCTGCTGGTCCCAAGTTCTGTATTTTTTAAGACCAGGATATCATTGGTGAGAAGGGAGGAGCTAGAGACGGGCAGCAGGTGGCATGGAGTGTAAGATGGCTGAATCCCACGTGACCAATACATGTTTAAATCCCAGACCCTATAACTTGAAAAATCACACCAAGCACTTGTGTGTCTGGGCTCAAAATCCCAAGAGGAGAATAGAGAAGGGATTGCGGCATGGCCATCGGGGGTAATTTCTTACATACTATCTCTCTGTGTGTATATATATATATATACACATATAATATATGTATATGTATATATATACACACACACACACATACATACATATATATATATATGTATATAAACACTTTCATACAGAATAAACCTGGGAGATGCCTATAAAATTATCTAGTTGCCTTATTTTGCAGGAGAGGAACCTGAGATGATAGACTCCTTATATCTAACCTCTATTAAATTCTTCACACAGTATCCAATCATTGTCCTAAAATACATTTCTGATCACATTACTCCCTTACTTGAAACTTACGATGATTCCTCACTGCTACAAAGTGAAGTCTAAATTATAAAGTTCCTCAAAATGGGCCCATCTACCTTTCTAGTCTTACCTCTCAATCACTGCCAACCCCACACATCATTTTTTTCTTAAAGTTTATTTTAGTCGTTATAGTGAGTGCCTGTATACATACAAGAGAGAGAAAAAGACAGAGAGGGTTACCCCCCAGAGCAATGACCACTGTGCAATCCCTTATCCTTCCAGGATCTTGGGCATGCAGGCACATGCGCCCAGCATGAGTTTCAAGCCGCTGGCACTGGGACTTGAACTATGGTCAACTATGTGAGAATCCAGTGACACCATTATGTCATCTGTTGGTCCCTGGGATCCAGTTTCTGTTGAGTAGTCTATCATTATTATTATTTTTTTTAAGAGATTTTTGCTATAGGGCACATGTGCTGGCCAGAGAGCTAGAAAGGAAGAAATCACCCCCACCGCAGGGGTGAAGGCTACCGTACGATCCCTTTTTCTCCATTCTTCTCTTGAAACTGGCACTCATGCACACATGCCCAATGTGAGTTTTAAGCCAGGTCTAAGACTCAAACCAATTGAGTATATGGGAATCCAGCAACATAACCATTACACCATCTGCTGGTCCCTAGCCTTATCATTCTTATATCATATCCAATCATATCAGCTTCCTCACATTCACCATTATTTCTTACATTGCCTTGCCTCTGTGCACAGCTTCTGCTACCTAGAAAGTCACTTCTTTTTTTTTTTTTTTTTTTTGAGAGGTTTTTCGCCAGTGAAAGACAGACACACAGAGAGAAAGAAAGTAAGAAAGCAAGCCACCAGGTCCAGGACTCAACCGTGGTTGGCCATGTGGGAGTGTCCAGCTCCCTTAACCACCATGTCACCTGCTGGTCACCCCTGCTCCCCTGCCCTTGTACTAGATCTTTAAAAATAAATAAATAAATAAATAAATAAATTCATATTTTATTTTTATTTATTTATTTATTTAAATTTGACCAGAGAGGGACAGAGTAAGAGAGAGAGGGAAATTGAGAAAGCAAGCTGCCAGGTCTGGGACTCAAACCGAGGTCAGCCATGTGGGAATCCAGCACCTCAACCACCACACCACCAGCCAGCACCCCATACTAGATCTTTTTTCTTTTAAACTTTTTTTTTTTTTTTGAGAGATTTTTGCTATAGGGCGCATGCGCTCGCCAGACAGAGAGAGACAGAGAGAAAGCGAGAAATCAACCCCCAGGGGGGATGGTCACGCCGCAATCCCTTCTCCTCCATTCTCCTCTAGGGATCTTGGGCACGCATGCACACGCACCCAGCGTGAGTTTTAAGCCACCGGGTCCAGGACGCGAACCACGGTCGACTACATGGGAGTTCGGCGACATAGCCATTACGCTAACTGCTGGTCCCCCTGGACTAGATCTTTAATGAGCTCATGAGTTTGTTCTTTTTTTCTGGGTTGTGAAGATTTAAAATAAATTTTACTGTGCATATTTAAGATACACATGGTCTTAATACAGAATACATATATGGGAAAATGGTTACCATAAGTGAATTCACATTAATCTACATAATATAAAGGATTTTTTTTTTAAAGTTTTGCTATAGGGTGCATGAACTCTCCAGAGACAGAGAGAGGGAAAGTGCGAAATCACCCCTCGAGGGGATAGCCAGACAATAATCCCTTCTGCTTCATTCTTCTCTTGGGATTTTGGGCACGCACACACATCCAGCATGATTTTCAAGTTGCCAGGTTCAGGACTTGAATCGCCATCAGCCATGTGGGAATCCAGCCCCTTAACTACCATACCACCTGCTGGTCGCCAAATTAAATTTTAATAGTGATTATTTAAAATGGCCCAGACTCAGTATGTTTTCTTTTTTTGGGGGGGAGAGAGGTTTTTGCCTTAGGACACATGTGCTCACTGAAGAAAGAGAGAGACAGAGAGGGTGAGAGAGAAAAGTCTGAAATCATCCTTCAGGGAGGATGGCCACGCTGCAATCTCTTCTCTCTGGATCTTAAGCACGCACACATACATGCCTGGGGTAAGTTTTAAGCCACCAGGTCTAGGACTTGAACCGCGGTAGGCCATGTGGGAGTCCAGTGACATAACTGTGATGCCATCTGCTAGCCCCAGACTCAATATTTTTTTTAAAGAGAGAGATTTTTGGGACCAGCAGGTGGCGTGGTGGTTAAGGTGCTGGACACTCCCATGTGGCCGACCACGATTCAAGTCCTGGACCTGGTGGCTTGCTTTCCCACTTTCTCTCTCTCTCTCTCTCTTGCTCTGGTCAAATTAAAATAAATGAATGAATAAATTAAAAAATTAAGAAAAGAATATTATTTAAAAAAATGTTTAAAGAGAGAGATTTTTTGTTATAGGGTGTGTGCACTTGTCAAAGAGACAGAGACAGAGAGACAGAAAGCAAGAAATCATCCCCTGACGTGACTGGCCTTGCCACAATCCCTTCTCCTCCACCCTCCTCTCAAGATCTTGGACATATACGCACACACTTCCAGCATGAGTTTTAAGCCACTGGGTCTGGGACTCAAACCACGGTCAACTATGTGGGAGTCCAGGAACATAACCATTACTCCATCTGCTGGTCCCCAGACTCAGTAATTAAAATTTTTTTTTTTTTTTGTCAGAGGCATGTACACTTATCAGAGAGACAATGAGTCAAGGAGAAAGGGTGAATGTATTCCCCTAATAGGGCATGGTCATGCCACAATCCGTTTTCCTCCATCTTTCTATGCTGTTGGATTTGGGGCACACACACACGTGCCTGACATATATATATATATATTTTTTGTTGTTGTTGTTGTTGTTGTTGTTGTTTTGTTTTGTTTTGTTTTGTTTTTTTGGAGAGGTTTTTGCTATAGGGTGCGTGCGCTCACCAGAAAGGCAGAGAGAGACAGAGAGACAGAAAGCGAGAAATCATCCCCCAGGGGGGATAGTCACACTGCAATTCCTTCTCCTCCATTCTCCTCTTGGGATCTTGGGCATGCAAGCACATGCACCCGGCGTGAGTTTAAGTCACCAGGTCCAGGACTCGAACCGCGGTCAACTACATGGGAGTCCAGAGACATAGCCATTACGCTAACTGCTGGTCCCATGCCTAACATGCTTTCAAACTGATAGAGCTGGGAGTTGAACTGTGTGGTCGGCCACATGGAATCCAGCTCCCTTAACTTCTAGGCCATGGAGCCACCCCAGATTCAGTATTTTGATACAGGTTTACAATTCTGTGAGTGGTGGGTCAGAGAGAAAAAGATGAGTAGCCACCAACTGACCTTCAAAGCAAGAAGTCACTTAAAAAGCTGACAGGCCATTCATTAAACCCTTTGAATAAAATCCCACCTGTAGCCAGCCACTGCAGTATATTAGTAATTACACTGCATAACTAATGTACTACATTAGTAATCCAAAACCCAGAGTATGTGCCCAGCATGATTTGAAAATCAAGCCTATGGGTCCAGGACTTGGCGCATGTGCGTGAGTGCCCAAGATCCCGAGAGGAGAGTGGAAGAGAAGGGATTGCGGTGTGGCCATCCCCCCTGGGAGGGTGATTCCTTGCTTTCTTTCTCTCTATCTTTCTGGCTAGCACACAGACCCTATAGCAAAAACCTCTCCCCCCCCCAAAAAAAAAGAAAGATTAAGAAAAAAGAAGAATGTAAAAGGATATTTGAGAAAATATCCTGAAATAATTTTATTTTTTTTATTTGATTTGATTTTTTTAAAGAGAGATTTTGCTATAGAGCACATGTGCTCACTGGAGTGACAGAGAGAGACAGAGAGAGTGAGAAACCACCCCCGGGAGGGATAGCCACATTGCAATCCTTTCCCTTCTCCATTCTCCTCTTGGGATTTTGGGCACATACATATACATACCCAGATTGAGTTTCAAGCTGCTGGGTCCAGAACTTGAACTACAGTCAACCATGTGGAAGTCCAGAGCCTCAACCACTATGCCTCCTGCTGGTCTTAGTCTGCCTTTTAAAGTATACATTTTATTTTACAGTCCACAAATGACACTAGGTACAAACTTACCTGGAAGAAACACTAGGAGAGTCTTCCCTGATGACCACTGGGTGAACTTCCTTTAAATTTAATTTATTCTGGTACATTTTCTCTAATTTTGCCATGGTTTCTATATGGGCAGCCTTCAGCTCTTCTAGTTTCCTGAAATACTCTTCATTAGAGTGGTAAATATCAGAAAAGTTGGTGTTCAAATCAGCCTGGTGGGGAGGGAAAATCCATTATATGGTGTTTGGAATTGAAAGACAAGTTAAATTGACACTGATCTTAAAGAATCCACCTAATTAGGTTTTAAGTTATCGGTGGGCTATGTGCATTTTCCTTCAATGATATTTCCTTTTTTTAAGAAAGAGGTTTTTTGCTATAGGGCATGTGTACTCGCTGGGGAAAAAGAGAGACAGAAAGCAAGAAATCACCCCTTGGGTGATGGCCACACCACAATTCCTTTTCCTCCATTCTCCGCTCGGGATTCTAGGTGGGAACGCACACACATGTGCCCAGCTTGAGTTTTAAGCAACCGGGTCGGGGACTCAAATCCTGGTCAACTACATGGGAGTCCAGCGACATAACCATTACACCATCTGCTGGTCCCCTTCAAGGATATTTCTGGAGCAGGAGGGAATGAGACTAAGCTACCAGAAAATAAACTCTATTTAATCCATTTGATAAAGGATAGATGGCCAGATAACCCAACAAAAGGCATTTAACCCACTGTATTTGCACTATCATAGAAAATAGTAACAAGTGAACTCACCATTGAAAGTAGTTAGATTATGTAAGAAATTGTGTGATCAATACAATGTGGGTGGGAAAGGAATGGAAGACAATTGTAGACACCAGAGATAGTGTGAGAAGAGGGTGGGAAAGGACAGAGGGTCAGAAAGAGGGGTAAAAATAATTCTAGGAACTAGAAATGGAAAATTTTTTATAATATGCATGATTAAGTCACTATGCAGTATATACTGGATGGGAAATCACACTTTGTATGCTGTGATGATGCTTAGGGAAAGAATGTAAATTAAGTTACAAAAAAAAAAGTTTCAGGAAAAAAAAAATTATTCAATGACTGCAGTAAGATATATAGCCCCAGCTAGGTGCTACTTTATAGGATGCGTAAAGTTAGACTTGTGTTCATGGAAATGTATATATCACTTGTGTTTGCTATGAAAATATTTAGATTAATTAAGGTCTTTAGTAATTCAATAAAATGTGGGGGGAAAACAGTATAGAAAGCAAACATAGATACCAGAGACAGTGTGGGAGGAGAGTGGGAGATGGCAGAGGGTAAGAGATAGGGAATCAAGGACGGGGGGAAAAAAAGAGCAAAACATACAGAAAACAAGAAATGGAAGATTATTTGCTGACAATAACATGTTTGTTGATCTGCTTGATTGAGACAATAATACAGTGTACTCTGGATGGAAAAATCCCATTTTGTATGCTGTAATGATGTACAGTGTATGAATGCAAATAAATTGAAATTAAAAAAAAATAATAAAGCAAAGAAGTAAAGGGTTTCTACAACATAAGGAGCTTGAGTTTAGTTATAACAGCAGTTTTAACTGCAATCCAAGCACCATAGCCCGATGTCCTCCCTCCAGATGAGCTCTTGCAGTGTGCCCGAGGAGAGAAGGCAGAGGATAGAGGAAGAAAGGTGGGGACAAGACAAGTTCTAGTGACTCCTCAAGGATCCAGGGAAAAGTCCTTCCCAGAGTGAGGCAAGTCCTCAGAAGGGAGTAATAGGACAAAGGAGAGGGTGGGAGGGACCTCCAGAACAGCTGCCCCTTGGGCAGCAAGAACCCCTGTGGGTAACAGTCCTTTGGGATTGACAACAGAACAAGGAGAAATACATGGTTGTGATGATTCCATATACAGGTCATCCTTGAAGGTTCTGATGGGCCTCTTTCCCTCACTTCTTTGATATATTTTTCAGTTCTTTTCACTGAACAACTAAAGAGATAAAACCCCATTTTCTCCATAAATATAAAACATACAATTTGTTCTGAGTCAAGAAACAGTTTGAATTAGTTATGATACTATGCATAAAAGACTACCAATCATGGCTTTAAATTTAGCCTATGTCTAGAACAGACTCAAAATGAAAAATAAATATTTGCTATAGAAAATTATAGATCCAGGGACCAGCAGTTAGCGTAATGGCTATGTCGCTGGACTCTCATGTAGTCGACCGCGGTTCACATCCCGGACCCGGTGGCTTAAAACTCACGCCGGGCGCGTGTGCGTGTGTGCCCAAGATCCCAAAAGGAGAATGGAGGAGAAGGGATTGTGGCGTGGCCATCCCCCCTGGGGGGTGGGTGATTTCTAGCTTTCTATCTCTCTGTCTCTGTCTGTCTGGTGAGTGCACGCGCCCTAGAGCAAAAACCTCTCCAAAAGAAAAAGTAAAAAAAAAAAAAAAAAAAAAAAAAAAAAAATTACAGATCCAATCTGATAACTCCAGAAAATAAATCTGTTTATCTTCTCCCAACAGCAAGTGAGAAAAGTTTGTTTTATTTTATTTTTATATTTTGTCTTTAAAAAAATTTTTATTATTATTTTCAAATTTGTTATGAGGTATGTGTGCTCACCAGAGAGAGAGAGAGAGAGAGAGGGAGAGAGAGAGAGAGAGAAAGTAAGAAAGCAAGCTCCAGGTCTGGAACTCGAACTGTAGTAGGCCATGTGAGAATCCAGTGCCTTAACCATCATGCCACCTGCTGGCCTCAGAAGAGTCCACTTTAAATAACAGTTATAAACAGAGTCTTTTTTTTTTTTTTTTAATTATTGCCAGAAGATACTTATGGTCACCAAAGAGAGAGAGAAAGTACCCCCAATAGGGTGTGATCATGCAGCAATCCCTTCTCTTCCATTTCTCCATCCTGTTGAAATTTTAGAACATACATGCATATGGGGACCAGCAGGTAGCATGATAATTAAGGCACTGGACACTCCCACATGGCCAACCATGGTTCAAGTCCCAGACCTGGTGACTCGCTTTCTCACTTTCCCTCTCTCTCTCTCTGTATATCTCTCTCTGGCCAAATTAAAATAAATGAATGGATAAATAAAACTAAATAAAATGATTCTTAAAAGAAAAAAAAGAACATACATGCACATGCATCCAGTATGTTTTTCAAGTCACCAGAGCTGAGATTTGAAGTGCACAGTCAGTCATGTGGAATCTGGCCCACGTAACCATGGGGCCAAGCAGTATTTTTTTTTTAAGCGTTATTTAATTTTATTTATCATTATTATTTTTAAATTTGCTATATGGCATGAATGGTCATCAGAGAAAGACAGAAAGAGAGGGAAAGTGAGAAAGCAAGCCACCAGCTCCAGGACTTAAACTGCGGTAGGCCACATGGTAGTTCAGTGCCTTAACCACCATGCCACCCACTAGCCCCATTTGGTTTTTTGTTAATGGGTTAAAATTAGTATGTAAGGGGCAGTATTATACCATTTGGTGTACCTTACACAAAACAAATGAAAAACATATTTGCTTTAATACAACTTATATGTAGAAATTCGCTACTGACAAACCTATGAATCACAACACTGCTTTATGTATGTCAAACTTAAGAGAATTCTCTGACATCTGCTATTTCTGTATGTGCTCTTCACTTTACCTTCCTATCTATGGGACGAGTACTTTGTTAATTTACTTATTCAAATATGTGGGGAAACCACCATTCAGCTAGTTGCTGAAAGATACAAAATCGAATGAAAAACTGGGCTGGCCTGTAGTGCAGCACTTATGCACTGTGGGAGCCAGATCCCAAATGGCCAACCAGCTTGAGTACTGGGCTCAGAGGCTTACACTTTAGGGGCACATGTGAACATGCCCAGGCTCCTGACAGGATGGAGAATTGGAGGAAAAGGATTACAATGTGACCAGACCCCACTGGGAGTGCTTTATGGCTCTCTCTCTGTTTGGCAAGGGCACACGCCCTCTGGCAATCAAAATAATAACAATAATTTTTTTTAACTTCACTTTTGAGAAGCTTCCAGCTAGGTTAGGAAAGGACATGCACATAAATAATTGACAGCAGACTTAGAATAAGACAGAACTGGTTCTGGCCCACGCGCTGCTTCTAGCTGAGCAGGGAGGCAGATGCGTGACCACGAATATCACAGAATCAGAACTATAAAATGAAAGGGCAGAATTTGTAGAGGTGAGCCAGACTAAAGATGCAAGTTTAAATAAAGACAAAGTTTGTTAGATAAGGAAGACAGGAAAAAAGGAACCAAGAACTCCAAGATACAGTACTAGAACAGTTATTATACATTACCTCATGATGAGTCGACCCACAGGTACTCTGTTCTCCACAAAGAAACTAAAGCTCAGAAGAGTTAGGTGACCTGTGGCAGGCACACAGCCACTAAGTAGTAGAGTTAAGATTCAATTCTAAGTCTGGTAAGCTCCAAGACCTACCGCCCTCCTCCCAAGGGCAGGGAAGGATTATACAATAGCCACAAGAGGCAGAAATGGGCATGATATGCCCACAGAGACATAAATAGCTTGGAGAAGGGCTGAAGAACAGGGCATATTTGTCCCCTACGATGGAGAGCTTACAGTGGGGGTGAGGGAGACAAAGCAAAAAGTGCAAGGCAAGTAAAAAACCCAACAGCTAGGCTCCCAGCAACAGGAGTGTTGAAGGCGGTGAGGCAGAGGACTGACATGGTCAGTAATGGCCAGGTTCTTCTGGTAGCAAGTAGGGTGGTGTACAGGGAGACAAGGCTGGCAGTTGTTAGTGGGCTATGACAATGGTGTGGGTTAGGGGAATTAGGGACGGAATTAAGGGAGCAGAACCAGGGATGAGAGCAAGAAGGCTGCCTTTAGAGAGAAGGAGGGATCACCAACTTGATAATGGTTTTGAGTTGGGGGTGAGGGAGTGAAAAGATTTCTGTTTGGAGTTATGTCTGTCTAGATAGGTGATGTACTGACACTGATGAATACAGGGAACACAGCGGAGAAAAGTGTTTCAGGGAAAGGATAGTAAACACCTCAGCCATGCTGAGTTTGGAGGGGATAGCGGGGCGGCCAGATGGAGAAGTTCAGTAAACAGGTGGGTAAATATGTCTGGAGGACTGGCAGGAAACTGGGTTGAAAACAGAGATTCAGGAGGTGCCAATGTATACAACAGCGGCAAGAAGAGCCTTGAACGTGGAGAAGACTGCTGGGGGGGTACAGGGTCAGAACCTGAGGATAGAAACCTTAGAGAACACCGACATTTAACTGAACACTGGAATGAGGATTAACAAGAGTAGGACGTGATCTTAAGAGATGCAAAGACCAAGTGATGAGGGTATTCAAAGGGAAGGAACTTTGGTTTGGTTTGAGTTTGGTAGATAAAGGAAAGCTTCCTGGAGAACTGATACTAGAGTTGAGTCACCAAAAATATCTTAAAATCTTAGAGTTTGTAGGAAATAGGGAAAAGGTACCCTAGAAAAAATAAATGACATTAGCAAGAGTGGTAGGATGTGGGGAGAGCAGAGTACATAAAGATGTAGAATAAAAGGAGGGTAGATGCGTAAAGCAGGTTTGCTTTTTTTAGAGGTTTTTGTCTTAGGGCATGTACACTCGTAGGGGAGAGACAGACACAGTGAGAGGGAAAGTGAGAAATCACCCCCCCAGGGGGATGGCCACACTACAATCCCTTCACCTCCATTCTCCTCCTGGGGTCTTGGGCACGCACGTACATGAACCTGGTATGATTTTCAAGCCACTGGGTCCAGGACTCAAACTGCTGTCAGCCATGTGGGAGTCCGGCGACATAACTGCTACACCATCTACTTGTCCCTCATAAAGCAGTTTTAGAAACAAGTCTGGAAAGAGAAGTTAGGATAAGCAGGAGGGGGTTTCTACTTTTCATCTACCGCTGGCTCCTGACCACTGGTTACCTGGTTTCAGCCCTCTTATAGCCCTTCAAAGATGAAAAGGTTGGATGGAACTTAAATAATGTTCAGTTTGGAATGTTCTCACAGGTGGGGAGAAAGACTGTGGCATCAGAATACTCATTCCAGCCTGATTCTGCACTACTCGGCCATGGGATGTGGGGACTAAGCACCTGAACATTAAGATACATACAGTAGGTGCTCAACTACTGCCTCTGCTCCATCGCCCACCCTTCTCTTCTCAGCTTGTGATGGTAGAGCTGGAACTCTGCCAACTACATTTGTGCTTCACCAGCTGCTCCCCATTAGACTCTGCCAAAAGTGGGGCTAGAGGGAGATTGCATGGCTGGAGGAGAAAGAAGGGACTTATTCCTTCCTGTTAATTCTGTCTGCTTCTTATCTGCTGTGTCACCTAGCAATGGTTCTTCATCTGGGGAGCAGCAGGTCATTTTAGTAGCAGTGGCCGAGTCCACTGTGCGGTTTGTACTTCAGCAGAACCACCCTAGGGCATTTGCATGCACTGTCTCCCTATCATAGACTGCTCTTCCTCCAGATCTCTGTGCAGCCCACTTGCTCGCTCCTTCAGGTCTTTATTCAAATGCCATCATCTTAACTCTCAATGAGGTCTTCACTAACTAGCCTATTTGAAATGACAACTCTTCCCACTTTGCTGTCATCCCCATTCCTTCATTATTGCCAGTACCCATCACCAACTTAATCTTCTACATGTCTTTACTTATTTCTGTATTGTCTGCCTGCCCCTACCAAAAAGTCATCAATCATTACAAAGGCATGCTTTGTTTTATTGCATGTGTCGCTGGTATCTAGAAAAGTACCTGGCCAAGCTGGCCTGTGGCATGGTGGTTAAATGCAACTGGATCCCGTATGGCTGATGGTAAGTTTCAGTCTTGGACCTAGGGGCTTGAAAAACATGCTGAGTGCATGTGTGTACATGTGCAAAATCCCAAAAGGTGGGAGAAATGGAGGAAAAGGAATGACAGCCTGGTCATTCCCCTAAAGGGTGCCTTATCCCTCCCCTGACTCCTCAACCCCTCATGTATCTCTCCAGCAAGTGTGTGAGTCCTCTAGCAAAACTAAAAAAAAAAAAAAAAAAAAGAAAAGAAAATTACCTGGCCAATGGCAGGTGTTCAAGAAATATTTGTTGAACAAATAAATGTACAGTTAAGAAATAATATAAATTTCCACCAAGGGAAAATAATAGTTATTCCCTTTCAAAAGTCCAAATCATGCAAAGAAATACTGACTGCTCCAAAGAGGCATATTCCACTCAGTATTAAAGAAAAGGCCTATTCTCCAAAAACTAATTAAAATAAGAAGCATATTTCAAAGAACTGTTTTTAGGCAAAAGCATGTATGTGCTCTCATTCAGTTTTAGAATCTCTCTTAAAAGTAGGTCTTGGAGCCAGCTGGTTAGGGCAGCTGGATCCCATACCACAGAATGCGTGGTTCAAATCCTGGACTTGTGGCTTTAAAAAGCATGCCAGGTGCATGTGTGTGCCCAAAACTCTAAGAGGAGAAAGGAGAAGAAAGTACACCATGGCCATTCCGGGGGTAGGGAGTGATTTCTCACTTTCCCCCTCTCTGTTTCTCTGGTGAGTGCATTTGCCCTATAGCAAAAATTAAAATAAAATAAAATAAAATAAAATAAAAAGAGGAGATCTTTTAGCAAGCATTTATGCAAAAAGGATCATATTTATTTACACCTGAAATAATTGTTTGAAAAAGATACAAAAGGATGAGTATCTGCTGAAGAGATGTATAGGTTTTACTCATTCCATTTTCAGCTTAATATTGTTCACACTAGCTTCAACTTTTCAGGTAAATTGATCTCACAATGTTTTACCTAAAACAGACTAATGGCTAATAAATGACTTCCAAGTCTAATTTCCTCTTTGTCTATATCCAGAAGATATTTAGTATGTCAAACAACTAGTTCATGGACACTATTTTTTCAAGAGCCTAAAACAGTACCCTTTCCCTTTAACTGTTTGGCTTTTTGTGGAATGCTGTAAAAGCACTAGATTAGAGGATAATCTTCCCTAGATTAGCTTGACCCATTTGGATAATGAATCCTTCTAGCACCTGTTGTTTCATTAGTAACTTCACTATTACTCTTTGAGGTAGTGTATATAGTTTTGTCTGCAATTCCGGGATTAAAAAAAAAGTATTCATTTATTTCATTTTGTTTATTATTATTATTTTTTAATTTAGCCAGAGAGAGAGAAACGGAAAGTGAGAAAGCAAGCTTCCAGGTCTGAGACTCGATCTGCTGTCGGCCATGTGGGAGTCCAGCGCTTTAACCACCATACCTGCCAGCCCAATTCTGAAATTTTTATTAAAAATTTTTTTTTCATTGGAAAAGATTTGTAAGGAACGAGGCAGAATTACATACTAACATGGGTAAGCCCCCAAATGAGAAAAAAAGCAAGTTGAAGAACTATATACCTATATATACAGTATGCTACCATATATTCAAATATTATATAGGGGACCAGCAGGTGGCGTGGTGGTTAAGGCACTGGACACTCCCACATGGCGACCAGGGTTTGAGTCCTGAATCTGGTGGCTTGCTTTCTCACTTCCTCTCTCTCTCATTCTCACCCTCTGTCTCTCTCTGGTCAAATTAAAAAAATAAATGAATGAATAAATAAAAAATAAAATAAATAATTATTAAAAAAATTATATAGATAGGAAAAGTCCAAAGAATAAAATACATATCAATTTCAAAATAGCAGTTAACAATGGAGAGGGAGAGTTACCCAGATTTTGTTTCTTGGGGTAAGAAGAGACAAAATAAAAGGGCCTAAACTTCATATGTAACATTTGATAATTTAAAAGGAGAATGTATTCATGTATTATCAGCATAATTGAAATGCAACTAAAGAAAAAAATGTTTTGTGACTATTAATACTAAATTAAACCCTGAACAATGTATAACAGACTCTTGGCCTGCCTAGTACCTCTTAGATCCTTCTGGAAGATGATCTCCACTCCCCCTGCAATACTGCTTTTTCCTCTAACTACTCCCATCTCACCGCACCATTTCCCACTGATAACCCTGACTTTTATTTCTTGGAGCAAACAGAAACCATCAAAGGAAGTTTCCTCATGCACAAAAATAAGCCTTAGTGCTCACCTCTTTACAAGGCTGTTAAATACTGAAGTTCTTAAGAGCTCTATCTTAGGCTCTTTTTCTTCTTTTTCTGTACTTTCTCGTGAGGAGATCTTACCCATTCTGGTTGTTTTAGAAATGTTGGAGCTAGCACATGGCACAGTGGTTAAGGCACTGGACTTCCACATGGCCAATCACATTTCTAGTCCTGGACCCAGAGGCTTGAAATATGCTAGGTGCATGTGCTTGTGTGCCCCAAAAAAATCCCAAGAGAAGAGAGGAAAACTCACCCTGGGAGTGATAGATTTCAACTCTATTCCTCCCCTAGTGGTCTCCAATTCAATACATGGTATTATCTTCTATGCAGCTATTCAAATCAGACACTTGGGAATGAGCACCCTTGACCTCTTATTTCTTGGCCCTCACATTCAACCTAATGATTAAACCTGTCCATTCTAAAGAAATCTGTCTGCTCTTGCCTCTTGCACCTGAATTAGTGCAACGGCCTCCTAATCAGTCTCCTTACTTCTGTTTAGTCAAACCCTCCGATCATTCTCCATAAGCAATCAGAGTGATATTTAAAAAAATAGGAACGTATCTATTAAGAGCTTTCAGAAGCCTCCCACTACTAAAATACCTAAACTCCCTACTTGGTCTACAAAGTCCTCAATAAACAGGCCCTGCCCACCTCTCCAAACTCATCTCCTCCCACTCTCTTTTCCATTCCTGATGGCTTTCTTTCAGATTCTTAATCATACAAAGCTTCTTTTCTTCCTATTTTAAAGCCTCTGCATATGCTGTTCCCTGAATGGGGATGTTCTTCCCAGCCCCATTCTTTTTTTTTTAAGTTTTTGCTACAGGGTGTGTGAGCTTGCTAGAGAGAAAAATAACCCCCCAAGGGGGATGGCCACACTGCAATTCCTTAACCTCCAGTTTCCTCTCAGGATTTTAGGCACACATGCATACGTATCAAGCGTGAATTTCAAGCCATGGGGTCCAGAACTTGAACTGCACAATCTCCCATGTGGGATCTGGCTCCTTAACCTCCATGCCACCTGCTGCCTCCCACATTCTTCTTCTTCTTTTTTTTGTTTTTAAGAAAGATTTTTGTGGGGCAAGCAGTTAGTGTAATGGCTATCTTGTTGGACTCCCACGTAGTCGACCACGGTTTGAGTCCTTGACCCAGTGGCTTAAACTCACACTGGGCACGTGTGCATGCGTGCCCAAGATCCCGAGAGGAGAATGGAGAAGGGATTGCGGTGTGGCCATCCCCCCTGGGGGGTAATTTCTCACTTTCTATCTCTCTGTCTCTCTCTGTCTTTCTGGCAAGTGCATGCACCCTATAGCAAAAACCTCTCAAAAAAAAAAAAAAAAGGATTTTTGCTATAGAGCATGTGTGTTTGATGAAGAGACAGAGAGATAGAAAGTGAGAAATCACCCCTCGGGGGAATGGTTACACTGCAATCCCTTCTCTTCCATTTTTGGGATTTTGAGCACACATGCACAAACACCCAGCATGAGTTTCAAGCCACCAGGCCTGAGACTGGAACCACAGTCAGCCATGTGAAAGTTCAGCAACATAATCATTACGCCATCTGCTGGTTCCAAGCATCATGACTTTTCTGACAACCCAATACTACTGGATTTACTCATTAAATCGTCTTTTTTTTTTTTTTTTTTTTTTAAAGAGGTTTTTGCTATAGGGTGTGTGCGCTCGCCACAGAGACAGAGACAGAGAGACAGAAAGTGAGAAATCACCTCTGAGAGGAGATGGCCACGCTGGAATCCCTTCTCCTCCATTCTCCCCTTGGGATCTTGGGCACGCGTGCACACACATGCGCCCGGCGTGAGTTTAAGCTACTGGGTCCAGGACTTGAACCACGGTCGACTATATGGAAGTCCAGCTACATAGCCATTATGCTAACTGCTGGTCCCTCATTCTTTTTTTTTTTTAATTAATTTTTTTAAAAGAGGTTTTTGCCCTAGGGTGTGTGTGTGTTTGTGTGTGGGGGGAGAAACAGAGAGAAGGAAAGTGAGAAAATCACCCCCTAGGGGGGACGGTCATGCCATAATCCCTTCTCCATTCTCCTGGAATCTTGGGCATGCATGCACAGGTGCTTGGTGTGATCTTCAAGCCACTGGGTCTGGGACTTGAACCATAGTTGGCCATGTGGAAGTCCATCGATATAACCGCTACACCATTTGCTGGCCCCTTATAATTTCGTCCTAGTCTGCTTCTACAATTTCCCTGACTTCAAGATCGTTAAATCCAAGTCATTTCTTGGTGTTTGATCTTATTGACACTGTTGACCTTTCTTTCTTACTTTAGCTTCCTTTGCTGGCTCTTAAGTTTTTTTTTTTTTCTATTTCCTAGAATGTTTCATTTATCTTTCCTTCCCTGCCTTTCCTTCATTCTTTCCCCCTAAGTCCTTCCTACTCCTGTGGGATTTTTTTTTTTTTTTAATTATTTTTTGCTATAGGGCGTGTGTGCTCACCAGAGAGCCAGAGAGAGATGGAGAGAGAGAAAGTGAGAAATCACCCCCCAAAGGGGATGGCCATGCCACAGGCCCTTCTTCTCCACTTTCCTCTTGGGATTATGGGCATGTGTGGCATGAGTTTTAAGTCACTGGGTCCGGGACTTGAATCGCAGTTGATCGTGTGAAAGTCCACTGACATAACCACTACAGCATCCACTGGCCCCTCAATAAATAAACTTTTTAAAAAGTCAAGATGGAAACTCAAGCCATTATGAAGTCAAAGCCTGGCTCCTACACTCTCCTTCATGCCTCTTCAGCTCTTCTTTTCCAGCCCCAGTGCCTTCTATCTGGCTTATGGTGACAGCTTCCCAAGACTGACTTTGGATCTTTCACGAATGTTGGTCTCAGAACAGTATCAAACTTGTAAGACTTAGCTTCCATTTTTGTGAGGAGAGGGGTTCATATTCAGTCCCAATCTGCCTTACTCTGGAGAATCCTGTTATTCCTCTTGGTGTGGTATTGATCATAAAAGGTGTTGCTACAGGCTTCTCTTATTAACAGCTTTAGTGTACAACAGCTTAAAGAGATTAGAATTCCAAAATATCCAGTGTTTTCTATCAGTCCTAGCCTACAATGTTTTTATCTGAGAAGTTGTGGACATATGACATTAAGAATTTTTCACTTGAGGCATGGTAATTTATACCTGTAGGTTGCTAGTTTAAATTCAAGGTTTCCATCTTTTTAAGTGCCTTCTACGTTGGACAGTTGTCCACAATACATTTGACACTGAAAACTGACGGTAAAAAGGCTCTCAGAACCCCAGTAATTTCTTCTCTGGATGCGTATCTATTATATATCTGCCTCTGGTGGTCTTAAATTCCCACCTCTGACGTTAAGATGACTAATAATCAAGAACAGAAAGTGATACTCAAATACGCCCGGTAGTACAACTGATTCATCTGGGTTTTCACGAATATCCACGCTGGGCGTACATCAGTTTTTCTCAAGTTTAAAAAAAGGCGGGAAGGGGATTATCCATTCCCAACAAACGCTGGAAAGCAAAGTTCTGTACTTTGCACTTTCTAGAAAGAGTAACATAAATGCTCTCCGAGAAATTTTTACAACGATCTCTCGGGGGGAAACTAGAAGACTCTCCAACGCCCCCGTTTTGCGTATTTCCTGCGGGGACAGAGGTGGTGGACCCGGAGCAGCGGGTAGGACCAGCCCCGGCTCCTTCCCCAGCCCGCACCCAAGGCCAGCCCCCGCGGCCCGCCCCTGCATTACCCGCACTTTGCCCTCTTTTTCCTCCTCCAAGGTCGCCGCTGCTTCCGCCAGGGACTCCAAGGGGCCTCTGAGTTCGTACTGGGCGACCTGCGCTCCGGTGTTGGCATTTCCTGGGGTCTGGAGACTAGCGGCCGCCGGGGCGGCCATCGCCCCGCCTCAGGCCTGAGCGCCCGCGCTGGCCCGGGGCGGGTAAGCTGGCGCAGCCTTTGGCGACCCGGCGGCTACCTGGCTTGGGGTGGGCGGTTACTAGGGGCGCGGTTACTAGGGGCACGGTTACTAGGGACGCTACAGGGGCCGCGAAGGACCAAATAGTGCACCAAATCCTCACAGGCTGCCAGAGTCCGGAGTGGGCGCTCTCTGGATGTCGTGAGTCCGTACTGCGTCCGTGGGTGGAGAAAGTTGGCGCGCGGAACCCGGCACCTCCGCCTCTCTCCCCAAACAGCCTCCACACATTGTCCCGATGAAAGTAACTCCTTTTATGAAGAAAAGAGCGCATTTTTATTAACTGAAATCTCATGTAGGGGACAGCAGCGGAAGAGGGGCGCACGGGTGTCGGTGTGTGGCGGTCCCACAAGGGCAGCCAGGCTTGCGTCTGGCAACCTAACATGGCTACCCCGGGTGACAGGAAACCGGCTGGTGTGTGGTACCTTCTATTCTGATTGACTTCAGAGCTAGCACGAATGGCCCAATCAGAAGGCGGCTACTCGTCCCCCTCGGTTCATCAGCTTGGGAGTAGCAGGGCTGCAGGGTGCGGGTGTCCAAGCGTGACGGCAGACATACCCCACCTCCACCTCACGCCCAACGATTCTTCCCGTTCGGGATTTAGGTGCTTCAATTTCGCCTACCTCCTGCACCACGTGTTAGAGGCCAAGCTTCAGTCACCGGCTGCCCAGGCTTCTGCTTTTTGAGGGCGAGGTTGCCGCTTCCTGTCTTCTCCCTCCCGCCCTTGGTTATCACCCCCATAAAATTATAATAGTATTTTCCCCGTTTGGCGGGGCCCCTCGTCTAGAACCCATCTCTGAGGTTTGAGCCCTTTTTTACCATGACTGCCTTGTTCGCTTGCCTGGAGTGTGAACAACTGAAAAACTGCCTATCTCTCACCTTCTCACCTGTTTTGTTTTGGCTGAGCGTTTGATTCGCACAGTGGAACAGATGTTGGCTAGATTCTGGGCAGAAGCCGGAGTTGGAAGCCCACGAGATAGAGATGCTAAAGTGACCAGGGCAGGGTCTTTCTAGGCATGTACTAATACGTGTCTCTCTGAAATTTGATGTACGCCTGACCCCAAAACAGCAAGACCAATCTCCGTGTCAAAGCACTGCAAGTGGTAGAATAAAATAAAATAGTAAGTTAAGGAGGACTCCTTGTGTGTGTAGAAGACCAAGAAGTTTCTGTTCACCAGCGATATTCAAACTTTGCAGGCATCTAATAACAGCCTGAAAATATATAAAGGAGTGGACAGAGCTACGAGAAAAAAAAATTCTCTTAATCATAGGAAAAATTTGTTTTATTGTGCTTATATTGATAGTGAATTCTGACCAACTATGTACACCTATAAAACCATACCCCTATTATTTAATTTTATTCATTCATTCATTTTAATTTGACCAGAGAGAGAGAGAAAGAGAAATAGAAAGTGAGAAAGCAAGCAAGCAAGCCACCAGGTCTGGGACTCAAACCAGGGTCAGCCATGTGGGAGTGTCTAGTGCCTTAACCACCAGGCCACCTGCTGGTCCCCCATACCACTATTAAATACACATTATCCTCAAAGGTCCCCCCTGCCCCTTTCTGGTCTTTTCACCATTCCATCCACTATAGAGTAGGACTATCAGCTTCTGCTTAGCATATCAACTTCTGAGATTCATCCATGTTGTGCATGTTCTTTTCTGATTCCTGAGTAATTCTTTGCCAAAACAGGAAAGAGTTCCAATACGGGAAGATATTTCCTCAATTGTTGATGCTACTCATAATTAAAGTTACAGACAAGTATCCTTTTAAAAGTTTGCTAGAGGACTTGGGTGCTTGAGGGAGGAAGCAACCCCTATGAGGGATAGTCATGCTGCAATTGTTTCTCCTGGGATTTTGGACTCACACCCACATATGCCTGGCATGTTTTTCAAGTTGCTGGGTCAGGAACTCAAATTGCAGTCAGCCAGATGGCATAATAATGTCTATGTCACTGGACTCCAATGCAGTTGACTGCTGTCTGAGTCCTGGACCCAGTGGCTTAAACTCACACAGGGCACGTGTGCGTGCGTGTCTAAGATCCCAAGAGGAGAATGGAGAAGGGATTGTGGTGTAACCATCCCCCCTGGGGGGGTGATTTCTCGCTGTCTCTTTCTGTCGAGTTTACGCGCCCTATAGCAAAAGAAAAAAAAATTATTTAACTTATTTGTTTAAATTTGACCAGAGAGGGACAGACTGGGAGGTGGCAGTGGGAGGCGGGGGGATGTGAGAAAGCAAGCCGCCAGATCTGGGACTTAACCATGGTCAGCCATGTGGGAGTCCAGCACCCTTAACCACACCATCTGCTGGCCCCAGCAAGTATACTCTTTTTTTTTTTTTTTTGGAGAGGTTTTTTTTGCTATAGGGCGCGTGCGCTCGCCAGACAGAGACAGACGAGAGACAGAAAGAAATCACCCCCCAGGGGGGATGGCCACGCCGCAATCCCTTCTCCTCCATTCTCCTCTCGGGATCTTGGGCACGCACGCACACGCGCCCAGCGTGAGTTTAAGCCACCGGGTCCGGGACTCGAACCGCGGTCGACTACGTGGGAGTCCAGCGACATCGCCATTACGCTAACTTCTGGTCCCTATACTCTTAATCTGTACATTGTACAGGTTAAATATTGTCACTTTTCATTATTTTATCCATTCATCTGTAATTTATCAAATTCTTGTGAAAAAGAGAGGTCTTTGTGCCAAGATACTGTTGGACATCTTAGAAATGAGGGGAAGAGGGGCCAGCAGGTGACATGGTTGTTAAAAGGCGCTGGACTCCCACATAGCCAACCACAGTTTAAATCCTGGGCCTGGTGGCTTGTTTTCTCACTTTCTTTTATACATACTCTATCTGAACAAACTGGAAAATAATAATAAAGTTAAATAATTATTAAAACAAAAAAATGAGAAGAAACAATAGTTTGAAAGGATGAGATTCAAGCTAATATAATGCAGCTCTGAGGAAGTCAGCCCTAGGACTCCAGTATAAACATTGAGTTCTGCAAACAGAAATAGCCCATTATTAGCTCTCCCATTTCTTTTTCTTTTTTTTTTTTTTTTTAAAGACTTACTTAATCTCAATAATTGTTATTTTTTCTATTTGACCAGAGAGAGGGGTCAAGTCAGAGAGTAAGCTGCCAGGTCCGGGACTCAAACCACAGCCAGTCATGTGGGAATCCAGCACCTTTAACCACGCCACCTGCTGGCCCAGCTCTACCATTTCAACTACTGGTTAGAGCTCTGTGGGAAAAGTATGTTCTCAGATGCAACATTGGGTAGAATCCTAAGTGCTGTGGCTGGAGGCCATGAGCCAAGCAGTGTGCTGGTAAGTGGTTAGTTAACAACCAGCTTGCTCTCTCTCTCACAAATTGTGTATGTTGTGTGTGCATGCGTATAAACTTACAAAAATCCCAGGAGTATAGAGAAGTTATTTTGTGATGGCCATCCCCCCTAGGGGGGTCATTTCTCATTTGTCCTCTCAGTCCTCACTCTGTCTCTCTCTCTGGTGATTACATGTGCCCTATGGCAAAAACCTAAAAAAACAAAACATAAAACCACGAGGCCTTGTGAGTGCATGCCCCCATATCCTGAAAGAATTGTGAAGGGATTTAGAGTGGTCATTCGGGGGGGGGGGGGGGGGAAGGGGGGGGAGTGCTTTCTGTCTCCCTCTC
Organism: Tupaia tana; assembly: GCA_026018925.1. Taxonomy (NCBI): domain Eukaryota; kingdom Metazoa; phylum Chordata; class Mammalia; order Scandentia; family Tupaiidae; genus Tupaia; species Tupaia tana. Next base: position 173,241,165 of record JAKSZU010000003.1, on the reverse strand, counting down.
TCCAGCTAGCATATACTCTCTGGCAGGATTTTAAAAATTATGAAAAATTGTATTACACTTTTAAGTAACAAAATATACAGCTCTTTAAAATCCTCAGTCTGTCTCCCAGAATACTGTTCTTTTCGCTGTTCTTCTATGGCTGCAATGAACTGTGTAGTTCAAATACAGGTTGCTGTTTTTGAGTGAAACATCCAAGATGTGTGTCACTTATCAACGTGAGCAAATTGCCAGAGGGCCATGGCCTTGCCAAGAAAGCACTCTCCAAGATGTGCTCACACAGGAATCCCTTCTTTATTTCTCCATCCTGTGGGGATTTGGGACACACACCATGTGTCCGATGTTTTCTTCAAACCACCAAGGTGGAGATTCAAACTTTGGTCAGTTATGTGAAATCCTGCCCCCTTAACTGCTAGGTTATGCCACTGGCCCAAATGCCATATTTAATATGTATAAAACTTTTTCAGATTTCATTTTTGGATTTTTTTTTTTTTTGCTATAGGGCGCGTGCGCTCGCCAGAAAGACACACAGAAAGCAAGAAATCACCCCCCCAGGGGGGATGACCATGCCAAAATCCCTTCTCCTCCATTCTCTCGGGATCTAGAGCACACACGAACACATGCCCGACGTGTTTAAGCTGTCATGTCTGGGACTCGAACTGCAGTCGACTATGTGGGAGTCCAGTGACATAGCCGTTACGTTAACTGCTGGTCCCAGACTTCTTAACCCCCTAGGGTAGATGGCCATGCCACAACCCCACGTCCTCTCGGGATTCTGGACATGCATGCATGAACACATGCTGTTTGTTTGTTAAGCCACTGGGTCTGGGACGTGAACCAGTCAACTACATGGGAGTGCAGCGACATAACCATTATGCCATCTGCTGATCCCATTTTTCAGATTTTTGTCACTGATGCTTTTGAGAGTTGTACTCTAACATTCACTGAAGTCCTGTGGTTTCGACTGCACAATTTTGTGTACCATTACTGTTTGCTCCATGTCATGTTATAGACCTGACTATATGGAAAAATGTCAATTTTCAAAGATAGTGCAAGGATATAAAATGCTCATATCCTTTAACTCGCCCTACATATTTTTAAACTTTCGTAGTAAGTTGTGGATTGGGGCTGGCAGGTGGTGTGGTGGTTAAGGTGCTGGACTCCCACATGGCTGACCATTGTTCAAGTCCTGGACCTGGTGACTTCCTTTCTCACTCACTCTCTCAAATTAAAAAAAAAAATAATAATTCTTTAAAAACAAAGTTGAGGGTGAGAAATAAATAGAAAAAAAATCCAAAAAAAACAAAAACTTACAAAACCTCTGCTGCTTACAGTGCACAGGTTTTCATTATTAAAAGTATACTTTAAAAAATGTTCTTTCGGGGGACCAGCAGTTAGTGTAATGGCTATGTCACTGGACTCCCATGTAGTCTACCGTGGTTGGAGTCCCGGACCTGGCGGCTTAAACTCATGCCCGATGCGTGTGCCTGCGGTGCCCAAGATCCCGAGAGGAGAATGGAGAAGGGATTGTGGTGTGTCCATCTTCCCCGGGGGTGGGGGTGGGGGGGGTGGTGGTGATTTCTCGCTGTCTCTTTGTGGTGAGCACACGTGCCCTATAGCAAAAAAAAAATACCTCTCCAAAAACAAACAAAAAACATTCTTTCAGAATTAGCAGGTGGCGTGGTGGTTAAGGCGCTGGACATTCCCACATGGACTGTGGTTCAAGTCCTGGACCTGGTGGCTTGCTTTCTCAATTCCCATCTCTCTCTGTGTGTCTACAGTCAAAATAAATGACTGAATAAATAAAATTAAATAATTCTTTAGAAAATAAAGAAAAAAACAAAAACATTCATGAGAAAGTATATAGACACTCTAGATGGGGTCCTCATGCACAATCCTCCCCTCAGCCTGTGCAGTCAGGATCACAGGCTCACCTCACATGCTCAGGTAGACCTAGGATGTGAATCTGGGAGCTTTTGTATGGCCACTAGCATGAGAAGTGCCTCTACCACATATGCCAATAAGGCTGGGCCTAAAAGTATACCTTTTAAAGGTTTAACATAAGATTCCCTTTCACTGCTTTATAATTATACAACTATACCAAATCTATTTGAGGATATTCTCATTTGCTCTTCCATTCACCAAATGGGTTCAGATTATATTGTGAACTGTTGTAAGTCAAACCCTAAAGTAGTGGTTTAGTATTATACCAAAGGGGGACCAGCAGTTAGTGTAATGGCTATGTCGCTGGATTCCCACGTAGTTGACTGCAGTTCGAGTCCCGGACCCGGTGGCTTAAACTCACGCCAGGCACGTGTGCGTGCGTGCCCAAGATCCTGATAGAATGGAGAAGGGATTGTGGTGTGGCCATCCCCCCTGGGGGGGGGGCGATTTCTCGCTTTCTCTCTCTCTGTATCTGTCTGGCGAGCGCATGCACCCTATAGTAAAAACCTCTCCAAAAAATAAATTATAACAAAGGAAACTGGGACAGCCAGTGGTGTGTTAGTGAAGGCAGATAGATCCTACATGGTTGACCACGTGGTTCAAGACCTGGACCTGGATATTAAAAGACCCTGTGTATGGGAGCAGCAGATGCAGTAACGGTTACTTCACTGGACTCCCACGTAGTTGACTATGGTTCAAGATTCAGACCTGGCAGCTTAAAACTCATGCTGGGTGCATGTATGTGCCCAAAATCCCAAAGGAAATGGAGAAGGGATTGTAGCATGGCTACTCCTCCCAGGAAGGTGACTTTTCAATCTGTTTGTCTGGCAAGTGCATGCACCCTATAGTTAAAAAAACAAACAAACAAACAGAAAAACAAAACCATGGGTGCATTTATGTGCACATGCTCCAAATCCTGAGAATGGCCTGTGGTGTGTCCATTCAATCCCCCACTCCTCGGGATGCTTTCTCACCTTCTCTTTCCACCTTGTGCACTCACCCTGTAGCTAATGGGGGGGGGGGTGGGGAGGCAAACTGAATAGAACCAATGATTAGGAATCATTTATCTTTTTTTTTTTAGGAATCATTTATCTTTAAAAAGTTCTTCTGTTACATAAGTTATTGTATACTTAGACACAGTAAGACAGAAAAACCTTGTGCTGAATAACTGATTAGTCGAATGTAATTTTTTTAAAATATGCCAGATTCAAGTGTTATATGGCAATAGAATTGGCTTATTTTACAGAAAACTCTTAATAAAGAAATTGTATTATATTCCATATCTAAAAATTGTGAGACTAGTTAGCAAATTATCTAATGATTGCATAATTAGTAATTTACTAATTACTGTGAGAGAGCTTCTGACTGGTTGGCTAAAGTTCTTTTCCCATAAATGAGGGGTTCAACTGCTTTAATCAAACTCCTGATGAAATACCCAAGAGGAAATGGTGGGTGAAGTAACAAATTGGGCAGGACAAACTTGTGGTTCACCTTAAAGGTCTAGCCTTTAAAATCCTAAAGTATAGGGGCTGGCAGGGGGTGTTGTGGTTGAGGCACTGGACTCACGGATGGCCGACCACAGTTCAAGTTCCAGACCCAGTGGCTTATTTTTTCTTCCCTACCCCAGGTCAACTTAAAACAGCAAGAGAAAATAATTTTTTTTTTTTTTTGAGAGGTTTTCACTATAGGGCACGTGTGCTGGCCGGACAGAGACAGAGAGACAGAAAGCAAGAAATCACCCCCCGGGGGGATGGCCACACTGCAATCCCTTTTCCTCCATTCTCCTCTCGGGATCTTGGGCACGCACACACACGCGCCCGGCATGAGTTTTAAGCCACCGGGTCAGGGACGCGAACCGCGGTCGACTACATGGGAATCCAGTGACATAACTGTTACACTAACTGCTGGTCCCGAGAAAGTAATTCTTGGAAGTTCCAATTATTATGTGGTTATACAGGGACTAGTCAGTGGCACGGTGGATAAGGTGGCTGGATCCTACATGGCCAACTGCACAGTCTGAGACTGCTGGGGTGACTTCATTTTCCCTCTTTCTTTCTCTATCCAGCAACCATAAGCATACTACAGAAAACTTTAAAAAAAAAAAAAAAAAGTTACTCTTAGGGAAGGAAACAGGATGACAGGGTAAGAAACAGAAACAGTGAGAGGTAAAGTCAGAAATCATCCTGGGGGTGGGGAGTAGTTGGCCATATCACAATCCCTTTTCTTCCATTGTCCTCCCAGGATCTTGGGTATACACGTGCACACACACGTGCCCAGCATGATTCTGAAGTCTGGGACTTGAACAGTGGTCAACCATGTGGGAGTCCAGTAACTTAACTACTATGCCACTTGTTGGCTCTTTACTTTTTACCTTCATCATTAATTTCTGAAATAGTACACACATTTTTTTTGTGCTTCTTTAAATTGTACTTTTTTTTTTTTTGAGAAGTTTTCGCTAGAGGGCGCATGCACTCACCAGACAGACAGACAGAGATAGAAAGCGAGAAATCACCCCCCAGGGGAGATGGCCACGCTGCAATCCCTTCTCCTCTATTCTCCTCTTGGGATCTTGGGCATGCATGCACCCGCACCCAGAATGAGTTTAAGCCACCGGGTCCAGGACTTGAACCGCGGTCGACTACGTGGGAGTCCAGCAACATAGCCATTACGCTAACTGCTGGTCCCTGTAAATTGTATTTTAAGTTTTTTCAAAACAAGGTCCTAGAAACCTCCAGTTTCAAGTCTGCCCCAGGCTTGGTCCACTCCTATGGGAGTCTTGGGGAACCTCGTACAAGTTTGGGTTATCCATTGACCAACATTAAAGCCCAGGACAGATGTGATGAAGCAGGGTTCCCTCCTCCGTGGCATATGCTGAATATCAGAGAAGGCAGCAGCCAACGTGGAAAATGCTGGAATTTTTCTTTGCAACAGGGCTGTGATGCGGGGTTCCTATTACGAACATATACTACTATGTTCTCAAGACTCTTCCTTTTCAGTTTCTGAAATTGGACCAGATGATAATCTTCTTTGAAGATACAATTCAAAAAGCCAAAAGCACACCTTCCAACATACTGTGCGTTCAGGTATTCTGGATCTAGTTCAGTTGAGGGATGAGCTGATTGATGCGTTCACCTCGATAGCCAGGTGAGCCCATCTCCTTGAGGAAGCCCACTTGGTTCTTGGTGGCATGACGAGTCACCAAAAGGTGAAAAGGGCACAAGAAACATGAGATATCTTGGAAATACTTCCCCGGGAAGGCAATTTCATGAATGAGGTCTTCTAAACAAATGACGCCAAACCTCCCTAGATGCTCTTCAATCACTGTGTTGTCGGTTAGAGGAACGGTCGGTCTTATTCTTGACCTTGGCTTGCCCACGTTTCAAGATGAGTTCCTGGGCAGATTTCAGATTTGGAAATCCCCAGGTCACATAAGTTTCCACTACTCGCAATGTTTTTAGGCTCTGAGGAGTGACTTTGACAAAAGCACCACTGAAAATTTTCTTCAGATGCAGTCTCGCGTTGGTCTTCTGTACCACTGAACTGACCCCATCAGTCCTTTTGATGTGTACAACAAAGGCCAATGAATGTTTATCGGGCATTTCCAAGGCATGAGGTTTCACTTCAAGTCGTCTGAGACGTACCATGTCATGCTTCTGCCACCAGGAATCATTTAAGAACGATTCCAGTCGCTTAAATGTGGGCCCTTTCCCTTTCCTCTACTCTCTTCTTGCCAAAAGTGCTTGCTTTGCTTGGGTGGCCTTGAGGGCTTGATAAGCTTTTCTCTTTTTCAGGAGATTTTCTGGAACCAAAGGGATCTTTTTCCTTTGCTCAGGTTCTGCCATCTTTGCGGTGCTGATACTGCCAAATAGTACACACACTTTGATGTTTCTTAGGCAATGAACATTTATCAGTGACATACTGATTTATTTTTCTTCTAAATACTTCCTTGTATTAAAAAAAAAAAAAAAGATGCCTACATAGCAGAAGAGAGGTAAGTGCCTCTTTTATGTATTTTAATTTTGTTTACTCATTCATTTATTTAAATTTGACAAGAAAGAGACAGAGAGAGAGTTAGAAAGAGAGAGAAAATGAGAAAGCAAGCCACCAGGTTTGGGACTCAAACTGCACTCGGCCATGTGGGAGTCTCCAGCACCTTAACCACCATGCCACCTGCTGGTCCAGGTAAGGACTGCTGTTTAAGCCTTTTAAGCTGAAAGTTAGTCAACTGGTAAACTCAATTTTTCCCTTTACATAGGTTTTTTCAAAGTACCATAAATATACACCAGCTGTGGTGCCACAGTACTAGCCTAAAGCCCTGCAATGCTGGAAGACCACATGGGAAGTTGGAGTTGATTGCTGGGTCAACTTACATACACTGGAGCGCACAACATGCCTGTGACCTGGGAAAAGCTGGGGAGGAGAAGACCAGCATAAGACCCTGTTAAGGGTGCTTGTCTCTTTCCCTCTTATGAAAGAAATAAACAAACTTAACTAATAAATAAAAGGTACAAGACGTGGAGGGGAAGGGAGTAAATTCATTTGCCTTTTGAAACCCAATGTTTAATATTTTCATCAATTTGTTCAATACAACTTCAAGTGGGTGCCAACTGGAAAACCAAGCCCAGTAATTCAGAGAGGAAACAATCTTCCAAACCAAAAGGGACATCAAGATAATCTTCTTTCACTCGAGCCGTAATACTGGTGGTCATAACAGTACCAGTTAGCCAGTAGTTACCCAGATTATCGAGTGTTAACCTGGCAAGAGAAAAAATTAGGTTTAAAAGTCTAATAAAAAAATTGTTACTGCAATTAACTAAATTCCCTCAACTTTTACAGATGAAATAAAGGTCTAAGTATAAACAATCATTACCTTGATGACTGACAAACACCAAAAATAAAAACCTTCAGTTACATACCTTTTTGACCTTGTAGGAAAATTAGTAACATACATAATACTTACCACATCATCAATTTTCAGAATGCTCCGGACAGTCTCAGTTGCTAGGGTTAGAGCACTGACTGAAACCAACAGAGGTTGGACAACCAGTTCTTCCAAAATGTTGGAAATACCACCCTGAAAATCAACACAAGTTGCTTTTTAGTATCTGTAATTACACATCGATAACCACACTATCACCAGCATGCCTCATGACATTTTCAAACCTAATTTTTCCCTGGTCTAGGTACACTATACTAAGATACTCTGCTAAAGCTCTTCTCTACACTATAGGTCACTTAAACTAAAATTCGGGAGAACTGAATTAACACTGAATTCCTCCAATATTAACTCTAAAACATGTACATCTTAAATACTGATCTAAAGATATCCTGACACCGTGGCCAGTTAGTGGCTTGGTGTTTGAGCAGCTAGATCCCACACATGGTTGACAGTTCAATTCAAGTCTTTGAAGGACATGTCTCTGCAAGAGACTGCAATGTGGTCATCCTTCCTGGGGTGATTTCTCACTTTCCCTTTCTGTCTCTCTCCAACGAGGAGCATGTACGTACTCTATAGCAAAAACTGAAAAAAAAGAAAAGAAAAATCCTGTTAAAATCAGGTAGATGATCACAGTAGTTAAAAGTTTAAGATCTTTAAGGTTTAAATCACCTCTAAATTAAAAGAAAGACTAAATTTTATTTATTCATTCATTCATTTATTTATTTAAAAAAATTACTTTAACTTTCTTCATTGTGCTATCTTGCTTCCCTTTATCTCAGGATTACTGCTAATGGCTGTAATGGGTATCCTTGCCTCCTGTCTTCCCTCCTTATAATACTCATCACAGCCTAATTCTAGATTTTATCTGATCTTTTTTTTTTTTTTTTTTTTGCTATAGGGCGGGTGCACTAGCCAGACAGACAGAGAGATAGAAAGCGAAATCACTCCCCAGGGTGGATGGCCACGCCGCAATCCCTTCTCCTCCATTCTCCTCTCGGGATCTTGGGCACGCACGCACACGGGACGCGAACCGCGGTTGACTACGTGGGAGTCCAGCGACATAGCCATTACGCTAACTGCTGGTCCCATATCTGATCTTTCTAACTTCAAAGTCCATTATGTCATTAATATGTAACCACTGCTCTAAACAGGTTGATTAAGTTCTTTGTCCTGCTCACTTATAAACCCCTGCTCCCTATTTGAAATTTCCTCATTCTCTACCAAACTAAGTTGCTTCTTCATAAAGCTTTTCTTAACCAGGTAGTGCCATCCTTTGGAGTTCTGTACCATTTAAGACAATGTCACCTTGGATTATTGTTTTTATCCTATACGTGTTGTCTCCACAACAAACTATCAGCAACAAAGAGACCGTTATTACCGGTCTGGGTATTCATCCTACATGAGTGCTAACCGGCCCTCACAATAGGAGTAGCCATTAATATTTACACAGCATATACTTATGCCAATCATGGATCTCAGAGCTTTCTCAATAGTGAGGGATTTAAATCTCACAATGGGTCTACGAAGAAACTATTAATTACCCCAGTTTTACAATCGACAAAACTGAAAAAGACTAAGTAACTTGCTAAAAACCAGTCAGTAAGTGATGGAATTAATGAACAAAATATTACTTTTCACTAAGCCATCAACATCATCCTTTGTCAATGGCATACATTAATGTGATCAGGCCTCATATATAAATCCAAGATTACACTATTTTTAATTATAAAGCTTTCAATATTTTTATATTAATCAACATTTTCTGCAATAATTAAAAATCAAATTACCTTTCTGACATTGATGCCTGTAGTTTTTTCTCCATGAGCGTGCCGGTTTCTTAGTTCTGTTACTGTAGAAATAGGATTCAGGCCAGCATTTTCAGCCAGTGTAGATGGAATGACTTCCATAGCATCTGCAAAAGCACGGACGCAGTAGGATTCCATACCACTCAGTGTTCGTGAATATTCAGTTAATCGTAGGGCCAATTCTATTTCTGGGGCACCACCTCCTGCAATAAGAGCTCTGAAATTCACAATTTTTTTTTTAGTTTATTTTACCCAACAGAAAGCTATTTTTAATAATTTATTATGCCTTAAAAATAGTCAAAATTGACATGCTTTTAGGTTCAAAATGTTACGTAGTAATGTAACATTTACATTACCTTTTTTTCACTAAACAGCGAATAACACATAGGGCATCATGAATGGAGCGCTCAGCTTCTTCAATCACCAGTTTGTTAGAACCTCGAACAACAATTGTAACTGTTTTTCCAGGGCTTGCACAGCCTGTAATCTTTAGAAAACAAATTCCAAATTATATATTAGAAGTAAAAGTTACCAAAAAGGCCCAGGCAAATATAAGTTTAATTATAACATTATTACCTTCAGCAGTTTACCAGAACCATTTAGATTGACCTCCTCAGCTATCTCAGCAGAACCCAGCATGTCAGTGGTGAATTGGTCGATATGAGCAACTGGTTTGGTTCCAATTGTCTGGAAAAAACATTCAAGTTCTCAAATCAAGACATTTATTTAACTGATGGACATTTTCACATACATAGATGGTAATACTTTACCTTACAAATGAATTCAATGTCTTCTCTCTCAATATCCTTAATTACCATAATCTTCATTTTGTTCAGAAAATGTAATGCAAGGTCACTGAGAGCATCTCTAAAATATAAAAGAAATGACTATATCATTGCTAGGTTTGAAAAAAAAAATTGGATTCGACTGCTTTTGAGAGGTTTTTGCTATAGAGCACATGCGTACGCCGGAAAGACAGATAGTTAGAGAAATCACCTCCCAGTGGCCACACGGCAATCTCCTCTCCTCCATTCTCCTCTCAGAATCTTGGGCATGCATGCACACACGCCCAGCGTGAGTTTAAGCCACTGGGTCCGGGACTCAAACTGCAGCCAACTACATGGGAGTCCAGCGACATAGCCATTACGCTAATTGCTGGTCCCAGGACTCAACTGCTTTTTAAGGGTTATTTTACTGTTGTTTAAATGGTCACATTAGCAAAGGCAAATGCTTTAAATATTTAAGTTTATAAGCTCACATTCTTTCTTCTTTAAATAATTATTTTTTAATTAATTTATAATTTTAATTCCCCAGATGGGGGGAAAGAAAGTGAGAAAGCCTCCAGGTCAGGGACTCAGAACTGTTGTTGGCCATGTGACAGTCTAGCACCTTCACCACTATGCCACCTGCCGGCCCCAAGCTCCACACTCTTAAAAGACAATTCTACTGGAAAATTTTTTTTTGGAGAGGCTTTTGCTATAGGGCGTGTACGCTTGCCAGACAGACAAGAGACAGAGAGAGAGAAATCATCCCCCAGGGGGGATGGCCATGCCACAATCTATTCTCTATTCTCGCCTCGGGATCTCGGGCACGCGTGCACGCACGCACACACATGCACGGAGTGAGTTTAAGCCACCGGGTCCAGGACTCAAACCACAGTCGCCTACATGGGAGTCCAGCGACATAGCCATCACACCAACTGCTACTCCCTCTACTGAAAACTTTTTATCTTCATCCCAATATTAAAAGGTACCCTACCTTTCACCCACAGGTACAACAGGTATAGTGGCTATGGTGTTGGACTCCCACACGGCCCACTGTGGCTAGAGTCCTAGACCCAGTTGCTTAAAAATCATGCCAGGGTACCATAAGATGGTGTAATGATTATGTCGCTGGACTCCCATGTAGTCAACTACGATTCAAGTTTTGGCTACAGCAGCTAAAAACTAATGCCAGGCATGTGTGCGTATGTGCCTAAGATCCCAAGAAGAGTGTGGGAGAGAAGGGATTGTCACATGGCCCCTTTGGAAGTGAATTCTCGCTTTCTATCTCTCTGTCCAGCATGTGTATGTACCCTATAGCAAAAAATCCCTCAAAGGAAGGAAGGAAGGAAGGAAGGAAGGAAGGAAAGAAGGAAGGAAGGAAAGAGAGAGAGAGAGAGAGAAATTATGCTGGGTACACGTGTGTAGATATGTCCAAAATGCTGAAAGGAAAATGCAGAAGGGATGTGGCTTGGTCATCCCCTCTGGAGGGTCATTTATCACTTTCCCCTTTTCTCTCTTTCTGTTAAGTGCATATGCCCTATGGCAAAACAACAACAACAACAAAACAACCCTAAAAACAAACAAACAAAATGTACCCATTCTCGGGCCAACAGGTGGCATAATGGCTAGAGGAAGCTGGATCCCACATGGCTGACCTTGCAGGTAAAGCCCCAGATCTGGTGGCTTGAAAAAAACACCCTGGGCGCCATGTGTTCTCCAAATATCACCAGAATGGAAAAGGGACTGTGGTATGGCCATCAGGGTGTATGTGTGGGTGATTTCTCAATTTCTTTCTCTCTCTGGCAAACACAGGCACCTTATATCACGTGCGTGCACACACACAGTTACTTCCCTCAATGACACTATTTTAGTTTTTTGCCATAGGGTGCATGCACTCAGAGAGAGAGAAAGTAATAAATCACCCTCCTAAGGTGGATGGCCATGGTAAAATCCCTTCTTCATTTTCTTCTTGCCATTTTGGGTACACATGCACCCATCATGATTTTTTTCTGGTGAAATAAAAGATCACCATTCTTACTGAGCTCATGCAGAAAACTGAAAGTTTATTGATACTTCTTGAATTTAGAAGTATGATTAAAATTTACATTTCCCCTAAAATTGTATGAAATGATCTTAACACCCTTGTAATACTAGAAAGGCATATTTTACTATCTCTGTTGTATGGAAAAGCAAACTGAGTTTTGGGATCAATTTACTCAACATCCACCAGCTATTAACATGACTCGAGATTAGAACCTTGCCTTCCATTTCATTATTGAGGATAAAACCAAAATGCACAGTACTTTCTGGTATAACATATCAATTAAGTGAATGGGAATGTGCCTATTAGAATAAAACACCAAAAAAAAAGGGATTATTTTGGAGAATTCTTTTCCCTTTTTAAGACAGCATCTTGCCATGACAAAACCTTCCTCCCTTAGCCTCCCAAGCAGCTGTGACCATGATGTGTGTACCAGCATATCCAGCTTTTCTTAGGGTGGGCTGGAAATTAAACCTCCGATGTAGCTTCAGTGTGTCAAGGAGCTGCACCTACCAAGACATGCTACCATGGCTGGACCAGAAATATTTTGATCTTCAGACTGCAAACAATTCCCCCCAAAAGAACTTCGATATTTCAAGGGAAAGGATTTCATAGACCGTTAAATATCTTTTAGCTAACTAATTTTAGATCAAACTTAGGATCCCAATCTTACAAAGATTATATTCCCCAGGTTGAAATAATAACAGAAAAAGGTGAATCTATTTTTTATTAATCAAAATATAAAAATGTCTATGAATACAAACCCATTCTAGATTGCTGGTGATTTAAACATCCCGAATGTTTCTTTAAAAATTGCTAGTAGAAAAAAAAAAAAAAGAAAGAAAGAAAGAAAAAGTCAAAAGGGACCAGCTGGTAGGGTAATGGTCACATCACTGGACTCGAGTCATGGTACGAATCCAGGATCTGGTGGCTTAAATCTCACGCCAGGCACGAGTGCATGTGTGTCCAAAACCCTGAGTGGAGAATGGAGAAGGGATTGCAGCACGGCCACCCCCCCCTCCTCCCCTCCCCCCCAGGTGATTTCTCGCTTTCTGTCTTTCTGGCAAGTACACTTGCCCTATAGCAAAAATCTCTCTCTCTCTCTCAAAAAAAAAAAAAAAAGAAAAAAGAAAAAAGAAAAAAAAAGCTAGTAGGGATCCTAACCCAATTATCATTAACAGATGAACAAAATAAACAGCCCCACACCTTAGAATAGACTTCTGTATGAGAAGAACATTACATCCTGTTTTTTTGATTTGCTTCACTAAATTTAAAATATAGGCTCTTTCTTCTCGCAGCACTCGGTCCATCTGGGCATAGTCAGAAACTACTATTTGGTTATCCATCTGTTTGGGGACAAAAGTATTAATAATTTGCACTATAAAAGACTCAGTGAGAAAAGGCATTTAAAGTGAAAATACTAAAGGAAATTAAATAAAAGTAAAATATATCAAGAAAAAATAAATAAGATAAAAATATTGTGTACAGTGTAAAGTCAACCCAAATCACACCAAACAATAAATTATAAAGGCATAAGTAAGGGTTTGGAAAGAAACATATAGGCACCAAACTTGAGTCTTTCGACTATATCCATTTATGTCTTTTAAAAAAGTTTTACATTTTTGATAATCACAAAATGTAATGATCTTGTTTCCTGAATGTCAATCTTATACATACAAACAGAATATGTAGTACACAAATTTCATTTGTATCCTTTTCATTCTACAGGTTATTATAAAAGTGGTACACCGAGAAGACTTGTTTTTATCAAAGACATAAACAATATTTAACTTTTGTCTGAGTTAAACCTTTGAGGATCAAACTACTAAACAGGAAACCTGTTAGTTATAATGCAAAATGAGAGCAGATCTGACTTAGGTACCAACCAAACCTATTAGAGAATGGCACCTTTAACTAAAAGATATGAAAATACATAACTGAAAGATAATTTCTCTATATCGGTTTAGTATTTATAATCTAAAATTCCATTTGTACAAATGTAGAAAAGATCTGTAAGCTATTGGCTGGGTGAAGCCAGAATCTGGGGCTGGAAAATTAAGATTAGGTCCACGTGCGCACACACGCCCACAATCCTGACAGGATGGATAAATGGAGAAGGGATGCAGTGTGACCACATGCCTTCTGCCCCCCCACCCCCAGCAAGCTATAAACTGACAATTCCATGTATGCAATAATTTACTCTATTTTTATTCCATACATATCCCTAGTCGTTTTTGTAATCTGTGAAATAAGTCAGCATTCAATTTCAAGTAACAGCCAATTAAGGCTATAGATTTGTTTTACTTGTGGTACCAACAATTTCTATTTTTGTCTCAATTCTACTAATTCTTTGATCTATGCTTTTCACTTACTAATACCAGTTCATCACCAATTTCACCTTTTTTATAATTATTAGGGTTTTTTTTGGCCACAGGGCATGTGAACTAACTGGAGAAAGACAAAGAGGGAAAGTGAGAAATCTTCCCCTGGGAGGATGGCCATGCTGCAATCCCCTCTCCATTCTCCTCTTGGGATTTTGGGCATGTACAAATGCACTTGGTGTATTTTCCAAGACTCCAGGTTCAGGACTTAAAACTACATACTCGGCCACGTGGGATTCAGGGCCTTAATGACCATGTCACCTGGCTGGCCTAGTATAAGAATTTTTTATTTTTACTAAGCAAGTATCTTCATTATTAGAAAGAAAAACATAAGCACAGAACAAATTTCACTTGGATTCTACTTACATCTGTTTTGGGAGCGGATAAGCAAAACTGAATGAGCCCAATCTTAGCTTTTTCAACTCTGGTTATGCCAGAATTTGCCACTTTTTGAGTGAGAACCAGACCTTCCACCAACTCACAGTCATCAATTGTCCCACTAAGAAAAAAGATAAGAGATAGTTAAGGGGTAGAAATCTGCTAGTTGAATAAACTGCTAACAGATTTAAAAAATCACCAGTTCAATTAAATGTGCTTTCGCCTCCCTCTTATTAGTGCCCCACTCGTGGACCTCTTTGATCCAGTACTGCCCTAACATCAGAAGGGAAATAGAAAACAAAACAAGGAAGCTTTGTGACTTTTACCTAGATATTTTCCCTTTAACCTTATTTTTGCAAATAGTTATGCTCATTTTCAAACTTTTATTATTAAATTTAAAATTAGAGATGCTTACCCAAGCTTCTTAACTATTTTAATATCTCTAAGATCTACACTGGTAGCTGTGGCTGGGTCAATCACTTTCATCACTGCATTTACACTCATTGGAGAAAGCAGACTTGAATACTGAGATACAACCTAGAATTAAAAATAAAAGTTAACTTTATAGAAAAATTTTCTTCATTTTTCAATGACAAGACAGTCAGGACATTTAGTGACTTTTTTGGGTGATGTGAAATGGCAAGTGGTGAAAGGATAACATGAAGAAATTCCATAAAACTGCCTTTTGCACTCAGAATGTCAGTCACCGAGGGTTCAAAATAAAAATATACTTGCTTTTACTAATATAGCAATTGCAACTGTCAAGATTACTAATAGCCTGGGACCAGCAGTTAGCATAATGGCTATGTTGCTGGACTCCGATGTAGTTGACCGCAGTTTGCGTCCCGGACCCGGTGGCTTAAAACTCACGCCGGGCACATGTGCGTGCGTGCCTAAGATCCAGAGAGGAGAATGGAGGACAAGGGATTGCGGCATGGCCATCCCCCCTTGGGGGGTGATTTCTCGCTTTCTGTCTGTCTCTGTCTGTCTGGCGAGCACACGCACCCTATAGCAAAAACCTCTTAAAAAAAAGATTACCAAAAGCCTTATAGAAAATTAAAATTAAAAAAAAATCTAATTTAAGTGGAAGTTTTATATATAACATGAAAGTGTGACAAAGTATTAATATTATATACATGCACCCCTAATGCTGAGGAGCTGATAACAATAACTGTTGGCTAATATTTATTATGTATTACATGCCAAGAAGTGGTTTTACTACTTTACATATATTAATTCATTTAATCTTCAGATGACAGAATTAAAACATTAAGTCATTTACCCAATTCATATAGCTTAGTTAAATGGTAGAGCCAACACTGAACACAATCCACCTGGGCTCTTCAATTGATGCTTGCAACCATTACGTTTAACTATCTATATTAGTTCTGGGGACATTCAATGATATCACTCAGTGTCACTACACCATCTAGCTTTCCACTTAACATGCAAAGAAAATGTATAGGTTTTTTTTGATAGCGGGTATGTGTGCCCAATAGAAAAAGACAGATGGAAAGTGAGAGGAGAGGGAGAAAGCACCCTTAATAGGGCATGGTCAAGCCAAAATCTCTTCTCATTACTCTACATTGTCAGGATCGTGGATATGCATGCACATGTGCTTGGCGTGTTTTAGAAGCTGCCAGGTCCAGGACTCAAATTACAAGGCAGGCCACATGGAACTCATTTAACTACCAGGTTATGGGCTAGCCTGAACATATGGGTCTTAAAACTGGTAAGAAGGGACAGCCAGTGGCACAGTAGTAACACAATGTTCTGTGATGCTGAGTCCACATGGGAATGTCCCATGTTCATGTCCTGAGGTCTACCTCTACACATCAGGCATACACATGTGCTCCTATGGTCTTGGTGGCTAAGGCTGGGGGTGGATTACAATATGAAGATCCTATTAGGGATGCCTATTTCTCTCTCTCACATGGGAAAAAACACAAACAAGAAAAAAAACAAAACTGATGAAAAGGAAAAAGAACTGATAGATGAGGGAGATGATATAGGACATAAAACAGAATGTAACAAGAGTGTCCGAGAAATTCAGAAGTACACGATTGCTTTACATTTGATAACTAGAAAAGCAATACAGATATTAGTTGAGAGATGAACCATGGACGGGCAACTTATTCTAAGTCAAATCTCAGTTCCATTTAAGGGGCCTTGGATAAATTACTTGAAATTATCTTTCAGTTATGTATTTTCATATCTTTTAGTTAAAGATCTATTCTCCCTTCTGTAAAATGGGGATATGACTACGTATCTTAAAGCCTAGGAGAGACAAATGTAAAAAATTTACTATAATAATAAAGCACATTAAATATTCAATAAAAATTAGCTGTATTGTCAGACATTTTATGGGAGTCTTTCTGATTTGGGAGATGGAAAGATTTCTAGCAGGTAACTTAAACTGAATTATGTAGCTTTATCAAAATTCACTGACTTGAAAAGCCACAAATAGATATGGCACATATTATTCTAATTCCTTAGCTTATTAGCCTTATAGCTCATTTCACCTCATAATCTTACTCAAATCGATTCACTTACACAAATTACTTCAGTTACTTTCAGACTTAGTATCTGTATACCATACAGTAACAAGAATCACAGCATAAGAGTAACACACTAATTTCTATCTTCACAGTCAGTGCTCCTCTCACCTTTGAGTTCAATGAAGTGGTTGCACTATTTAACAAGGTTTCTCTGTCACTCAGTTCCACAGGTCGAGACATGTCAGTCAAGATCTCAATTCCCTTTTCCAAAGCCTTCTGGAATGACTCGGAAATTATGGTTGGATGAATTCCTGTCATTTGTGGAAAATCTAGTTATTTAATTATAATTGATAAACTATACATTTAACACAATTTAAAATTTTTCTACTTATTAAAAATGTCAAAGCACCCTAAAATTTTACTATTTATTGCAAACTAACTTATACTTCAGTAAATATAACAGCTTAAGTAAGCTAACTGATAATCATGGCTAATAACTGCCGTTTACTTTGAAAAAGATCAATCGTATCCTCATGTGTTAGGTGATACGAGGTTAAATATGAATTTTATACTTTTCAAACATCACAAATTGGGACCAGCAGTTGGCATAATTGCTATTTCGCTGGACTCCCATGTAGTCGACTGAGGTTTGAGTCCCGGATCCAGTAGCTTAAACTAACACCAGGCATGTGTGCATGGGTGCCCAAGAGAAACATCACGAGTTTATGTAATAGGTATAGTAATTAGTCATTACTATGACTAAACATTATTTATCAAAGGAAGAATCCTTACTTCCTCTCCCAAATCTCCTTTCTCATTTAGAGTTTAAAGACTAGTAATACCACCACCAATCCTATTTAACAAGCAAGAGCCTGAGCCAGCCGGTAGCATGTTAGTTAAGGCAGCTGAATTCCGCAAGGATTATGAGATTCAAGTCCTGAACTCAGTAGCCTGAAAAATGCACTGGGTTCATGTGCATGTGTGCCCCATATCCTAATAGGAGAAATTGACGATTACAGCATGACCCATGGGGGGGGGGGTTCTTTCTCCTCTCCCCCACCCCAATCTCTCTCCAGCAAGCACAAGTGCCCGTCAGCCAAAAAGAAAGCAAAATCCTGTGACATTTCATTCAAAAAGAAGGCTGACAGAAATAGGAAAACTTTCGATTTGTATTATAAACATAGAAAAATATAAAAACATGAGAATTCCTGATAAAAAGTTTCAAGTCAGGACCAGCAGGTGGCTTGGTGGTTAAGGCGCTGGACACTCCCATATAGCCAACCATAGTTCTAATCCAGGACCTGGTGGCTTGCTTTCTTACTTTCTCTCTCTCTCTCTGGTCAAATTAAAATAAATGAGTAAGTAAATAAAATGAAATAAATAGTTTTGGGGGCCGGCCAAGTGGCATGGTGGTTAAAGGTGCTGGATTCCTACACAGCCAACTGAGGTTTGAGTCCTGGACATAGAGGCTTGCTTTCTTGCTCCCTTTCTGTCTGTCTCTGGTCAAATAATAATAATAATAATAAGTGGAATTAAATAAATAAATAAATAAATAATTCTTAAAGGAAAAAAAGTTTAAGTCATTACATTAAATCTTAAATCCAGTATCATTTAAGCATAGGTTGGTTTGGGTGACCAGCAGATGGTGTAATGATTATATCACTGAACTCCTACGTAGTAGACCGCAGTTCGAGTCCCAGACCCGGGGGCTTAAAAGCTCACACTGGGGACGTGAATGAGCAAAATTCTGAGAGGAGAATGGAGGAGAAAGGACTGCAGCATGGCCACCCCCTCTTCGGGGTGATTTCTCACTTTCTGTCTCTGTCTCTCCGGTGAGCACACGCACCCTACAGTAAAAATATTTCTTTTAAAATAACAACAACAAAAGGTTGGTTTGGGGCAGCAAATGGCATGGTGGTTAAGGTGGTGGATCTCACATAGCCAACTCTGTGGTTTGAGTCACAGACTCGGCTGTTTGAAAAACACATCAGGTGTCTGTCATGTGTGCCCAAAATCCTAAGAGGAGAATGGGAAAGGAATGTGGCATGGCCAACCCCCTAGGGGGGTGATTTCTCACTATCCCTCTCTGTTTCTCTCTCCTATGAGTCGACACACCTCATGCCCAAAAACAAAACAAAATAAAAAAGTTGGATTTTCGTCTAGTTTTTCAAATACATTTGTCTTTATTCGGTAATAAAGCACATCTCACCTTTCTGAAGAAGTTTGGTACAGGAATCTAAAAGAGAGCCAGCAATAATGACCACTGATGTGGTGCCATCTCCTGCTTCTATATCTTGGGCCTTGGAAAGCTCCACCAACTATAGGAACAGAACACAAGCCAAGCTGTTCAGTAAGAAACATGAGAACCTGGTAACATCTAATTCAAACCATCACATCAGTATCACAAAAACAGAATTTGAAGATTCAACATCAGTCTTTAATCCTTACTTGTTTTCTTGGGGCTTCATTTAAAAATGAAGACAGACACATTTGTGGTATACAGAATTCTACTTACAAACATTTCCCTAAGAGGCAGTATGGATTTTGGTTCAGATTGTGGAATGTAAACTCGTTCCCACACACTCCCCCCCCACTCAAAATGAAAATTCCTAAATTCCTATTAGAAACCTTAAATGTTATATCATAGGTAACCTGCAGACTTGGAAGCTTGAAATGGGGTATACCAGATGAAAACAGAGTATTAGTTTAAGAGTCCTTTGTCAAGTTTATCTGAACTGATCCAATGTGAGCATGATCTGACTCATTTAAATAGTCACCTTTGCAGGGACCAGCAGTTGGCGTAATGGCTATGTCGCTGGACTCCCATGTAGTCAACTGTGGTTCGAGTCCTGGACCCGTGGCTTAAACTCACGCCAGGTACGTGTGTGCGCGCGCCCAAGATCCCAAGAGGAGGGACGAGCAGTTAGCATAATGGCTATGTCGCTGGACTCCCAAGTAGTCAACCATGGTCCGAATCCCGGACCTGGTGGCTTAAACTCATGCCGGGCGAGCGTGTGTGTGCGCCCAGGATCCCGAGAGGAGAATGGAGGAGAAGGGATTGCGGCGTGGCCATCCCCCCTCAGGGGTGATTTCCTGCTTTCTGTCTGTCTCTGTCTGTCTGGCGAGCGCACGGCGCCCTATAGCGAAAACCTCTCAAAAAAAAGAAAAAAAGATCCTAAGAGGAGAATGAAGGGGAAGAGATAGTGGCGTGGCCACCCCGCCCCCCCCCCCCCACCAGGGGGTGATTTCTTGCTTTCCGTATCTCTTTCTGGCGAGCACACGCACCCTTATAGCAAAAACCTCTAAAAAAAAAAAAAAAGTCACCTTTGCATAATTAAAAGACTTTAACGCGTAAGAATCACTTTCGGGGGGGGGGGGGGGGGGGGGGGGGGTGGTGGTGGCTGAGAATGCCATATAATGGCATGTGGCTGATTCTGATTTGAGTCCTGGACCTGGTGGCTTGCTTTCTCACTTTCCCTCTCTCTGATCATATTTTTTAAAAAAAATTATAAATAAAACTAAATAAAAATCATTTTCTAAGCATCTTTTGCTAAGATGGTGAATTCTTAACACCAACTAGCATATCATTATGCTCCTTAGTTAAATAGTAATTAAATAAACTTTAGTGCAAATTCGGACACTATTTTGCACATTTTTTTTCTTTCAACAACCATTAAACTAATAATCTATACTAAAAAAGGTATCGTTTATGCTTTTATCTTCTTCTTCCTCAACTGTATGGCAGATTTCTATGGACAAGGAAACTTGATTTATGTTTATTATATTACACTGTAAAGTACAATGCTAAACATACAATACACCCTAAGAATATGCCTGCTTAACATAGTTTTTATCAGGTTTAAGTATCATATGATCAAATAAATAAATTCAACTATCAAATATCAAGCAATGCACTTTATTAAAAAAAAAAAAAGGGACCAGGGGACCAGCAGGTGCTGTGGTGGTTAAGGCTCTGCATGGTTCGAGTCCTGGACCTGGCAGCTTGCTTTCTCACTCCACCCCCCACCCCATGACTCTCTCTGGTCAAATTAAAATAAAATCAATGAATAAATAAAATTAAATAAAAGTAATTTTTAAAATAATTTTTAAAAAGAGACCAGCAGCTAGCGTAATGGCTATGTCACTGGACTCCCACGTAGTCGACCGCGGTTCGAGTCCCAGACCTAGTGGCTTAAACTCATGCCGGGCGCGTGTGCGTGCGTGCCCAAGATCCCGAGAGGAGAATGGAGGAGAAGGGATTGTGGCGTGGCCATCCCCCCGGGGGGTGATTTCTCGCTTTCTATCTCTCTCTGTCTGTCTGGCGAGCGCACATGCCCTATAGCAAAAACCTCCCCCCCCCCCCCCAAAAAAAAAAAAAAGGGACCAGCAGATGGCATAATAAAAATCACTGGACTCCCACATGACCAACCATGGTTCAAATCCCAGGCCTGGAGGCTTCAAACTCAGGCTGGGCATGTATATGTGTGTATATGCCCAGTATCTCAAGAGGAGAATGGAGAAGGACTGCAGCATGGCCGTGCCTTGTGGGGGGTGATTTCTCCTTGTCTCTCTCTTTGTGACCTGTAGCAGAAATCTCTCTAAAAACAACAAAAACCCTCACCTAAAATTATACTTACCATCCTAGCTGCTGGATGTAACACTTGCATTTGTTTCAGAATAGTAGCTCCGTCATTGGTAATGGTCACATCACCTTTTCCATCTTGAATCTGGGAAAATTTATTTTTAGTTATATTTAAATGTGACACACCAGAAGTTCTATTAAATCTTAATAATTTGCACTGGAGAATTTGTTTGTGTAGTGCTTAATTTCAAATTCTTTTTCCCTATGTTAGTATAATAATTTAAGACTATGCAATTGAAGTTCTAACAAACAAAAAACAAAAAAATCTGGCTTTGTTCTAGGGTACTTTTAAAGATAAGGAATCCAGACACCATCCCCTTCCCCCCAAAAACGAAGGAAAGATTACACAAAGGATGACTCTCATTCTTGTTTCATATTAATAACTAGAAACACAGTATTACTACCAGGAATGCCCAACAAGCACCACGCAAGTGATGAATGCAATTATTACATTCAACACAGTAACTTGGTTTGCAGTACCCTAAAAAAGAGCAACATTATTAGAAGGGATACAGTTTAGAGTATCTGGGGAAATAATCATCTAAATGTCCAGATAATACTCCATATTCTCTTAGCTTTCATTTTGGTTGTTAGCTGGCATGTCACTCAACAGTTACTAGAATGTATCTGTTTGATGCTATAGTCAACCAAGCAGAAGTTGAAATCCCACAGACCCATGTTAGGATACCACAGGATCACTGAACACATCCTGACACCTGGACTCACTATACTTTCCATCTAACTACACAGTAGCAACTACTACTTTACATGTACTCTGTTTAAAAGGCATTAAACAAACAAAATATGAACTATACTGGGTTGTCAGAAAAATAATGACGTATTTTTCCTTTTTCTATGTAAAAATGCATCGTCACTTTTCTGACAACCCAATATTAGCCATGTTCATGCTACGTAAGCTCTGCCTCCTCTGAACTTTTAGGTACCTAACAATTTTACACAGCACATCTTAACCCTCTATCATGACCTAGTAGTGTAAATAGTAGTATTCCTCGGGTATTGAATGATTCAGCTTTTTACCATTTTATCCATTCCTTTTGGTCCAAGGCTTGTTCTAATAGCATCAGCAACCGCTGTAAACAAAAAGGGGTGGGAAGAGACAAAATTAAGTCTTTAAACAGCAAAATATGTCTTCTCAAATGATCATTTTGTCCTTTTAGGATACAATGAACAGTTCACTATGCCCACTAAAGAAAATGCATTGCCTTAACAGTTACTAGAAATGGATGGTTTTATTACTTTTAAATGTATGACATTCCACTTTTCTTGTTAACATTGCTATACATGGGCCAGCCTGTAGCCTGGTAGTTAAGGAGCTGAATCCCATATGCTTGGCTGTGTAGTTCAAGTCTTGGACCTGATGGCTTGATAAACATGCCAGGGGTGTGTGTGCAAGCCCAAGTTCCAAAAGGAGGCAAGGATGGAGAAAAAGGGACTGTGGCAAGACTATTACCAAGGGAGAATGCCTTCTCCCTCTGTGAATGCACACACTCAGTGGCACATTAAGAAAAAAAAAATTGTTATACATAGTATTTGTATCCTCCCTATAACAGAATACATTTTGAGGATTTACCTAGTCATCCCTTAAATATCTAAAAGATACAATGTACTTATAAGCTCCGATTACATTATTTTCTCCATCCCTTTAATGGACAGGAGCAATAGTATAGGATAAACAGCCAACAGTACAGGCTAGACTTTCTAACATACTATGTAATTCACTCACTTGCTTAATCTGAGAGCAAAAACTTTTTGTTCATTAATTCAAACACGGCATATAGATAGCCAGTAAAAATTAACATTTGGCTAGCTGTTGGCATAGTGGTGGAGGTGGCTGGATCATACATGGCCTATTGCACAATTCAAGTCCTGGATCTGGCAGCTTGATAAACATGCCAACAGTATGTGAGTAGATGCTCAAAATCCCAAAAGAAGGGACTGCAGTGTGGCCATCCTTCTTAGGTAGGTGATTTTCTTTCTTTCCCTTGTGAGTGCGCTCACCCTATAGCAAAATTATAAACATCTGACCACCAACTTACCCATTGATAAAAAGCAATCAACAAAACAAAACCTATGAGCAAAACAAACTTCAAACCCTCAGATCACATGGCTTTTAGTCACTATTATCAGTACATTATAAAACACTTCTGGATATGCAGCCTACAATTCCAAAATTATATTCTTATTTATTATCTAAGTTAATATTTCTCGGTCCAGCAGGGGGCATGGTGATTGAGGCGCTGGACTCCCACATGGTCGACCCCGGTTCAAGTCCCAGACCTGGCGGCTTGGTTTCTCACTTTCTCTCTGTCCCAATTAAAATAAATAAATTAATAAAGTTAAATAAAATTATTAAAAATAAAAAATCAAAGAATGACAATCATGTGCTTTTTTTTTTTTATTTAAGAGAGCTTTTTGCTATGGTATGTTAAGACAGAAAAAGACGGAGGGAAAGTGAGAACTCACCCCGCAAGAGGGATGGCCATGCAGCAATCCCTTCTCCATTCTTCTTTTGGGATTTTGGGCATGCATACACATGTCCCCAGCATGAGTTTCAAGCCTTTGGGTCTAGAACTCAAACCACGGTGGGCCATGTGGGAGTCCAGAGCCTCAACCACTAAACCACCTGCTGCCCACTAAAGTTATGTTCTTATAAATTGTCCAAAAGAATATTCCTATTTTATCAATTGCATTATTTTATTTATTATTATTATTTTCCAGTTTGATCACAGAGAGACAGAGAAAGAGAGAGGAGGAAAACGAGAAAGCAAGCTACGAGGTCCAGGACTCAAACCACAGTCCGCCACATGGGGAGTCCAGCACCTTTCACCACCCCACCATCTGATGGCCTCTAGTCAATTGACTTATAATTATTTTCTAAGAGAAATTGGAATTGACGAACAATACTTTATCCCCTCTTCTCTGAGAAGTCCAAGACAAAAGATTCAATTGTCCATGGAGGAGGGGGGCGAGTTCTCACTTTTCCTCTCTGTCTCTCTCCAGTAAGTACATGGCAAAACATCTTTAAAAAAAGAAAAAAAAGATTAAGTGCAGATTCTTATAATTTTGAAACTATATTTGACCTGATTATTTTGTAACTTTGGTTTACTCTAATTATCCAGTCAGAACAATCTGTTGAGTGATTTTAGTGGATATACACGGCCATGGTTCTGTAAGAGGAACTCACTCACTCTCTCTCTCTCTCTTTTTTTTTTAAAGGAATGACTTCATTTTATTTATTTCACTTAATTTGCTATAGGGCACATGTGCTCACCAGAGAGTGAAATAAAAAGTGAGAAAGTAGGCCTCCAGGTCCAGGTCAAACTGGAGATGGCCACGTGGGAGTCCAAACCAGCTGGCACTGGCACTTACTTTTAAATGCCTTTAAAAGAAAAAAAAAAAGAAAGAAAGAAAAAAAAAGGGTTTTTGCCACAGAACACATGAGCTCACTGGAGAAAAAGAGAAAGTGAGAAATCACCCCCCAGGGGGATTGCCCTTCTACATTCTCCTCTCGATTTTCGGCAAACCTGCATACACGCCCAGCATAATTTTCTTTTTCTTTTTTTTGAATTATTTTTGTTTGTTTGTTTTTTTTGCTATAGGGCGCGTGCGCTCGCCAGACAGAGAGAGAGAGAGAGAGAGAGAGAGAGAGAGAGAGAGAGAGAGAGAGAAAGCGAGAAATCACCCCCCAGAGGGAATGGCCACGCCGCAATCCTTTCTCCTCTATTCTCCTCTCAGGATCTTGGGCAAGCATGCACATGTGCCCGGCATGAGTTTAAGACACCGGGTCCGGGACTCAAACCGCGGTTGACTACATGTGAGTACAGCGACATAGCCATTACACTAACTGATGCCCAGCATAATTTTCAAGCCACTGAGTCCAGGGCTTGAACTGTGACCAGCCATGTAGGAGTCCAGCACCTTAACCACTACACCATCTGCTTTTTAAAGATAAGGGCATTATTTAAGGACATTACTTAAGGGCATTCTTAAAGTAAACTCCCCTTGTGGAACCCACTACCCAAATAAAGAGTTCATATTTATACGTCATGTATCTTTAGAAGTGTCTAAAGTTCAAAATACGATGGGGCACAAAGTAGCATCTGTTAAATAACTCATGCTGAACAGTACTAGAATTACTACTAACTTGTGTGTGGTTTTGCTCATCAATAACAAATGGTACCATTATCTTTTGATAATACTAGAAAAAAACTGGGTTCCAGAATTAAACTGAAGATAAACCTGGCAGCAGTTTTCCCTCAATCATTTTGTAGGGTGTTTACTTGAAAACACTAGTATCCTCCCTCTGTTCTGAGCTCTCAGCACTTAAGATACATAGGGTCGGGACCAGCAAGTGGCATGATGGTTGAGGCGCTGGACACTCCAATGTGGCTGACCACGGTTCAAGTTCCAGACCTGGCGGCTTGCTTTCTCATGTTCTCTCTCTCTGATCAAATTAAAAAATAAATGAATGAATAAATAAAATTAAATAATTAAAAAAAAATAGATACATGGGGTCATATAATTTCTTCTTCCTTTTTTTTTTTTTTTTTTAAGGATTTTAGGATTTTGCCCTAGGGCACATGCACTCACTGGAGAGAGAGTGAGAATTCAGAAATCTGACTCCCCCCCCATGGTGGTGGGGGGATGGCCATCAGGCAATCCATTCTCTTCCTGGGATATTGAAAGGTGGGACCTGGGACCAGATGACGTGATGGTTCCATCACTGGACTCCTATGTACTTGACTGCGGTTTGAATCCCAGACACAAAGGTTTGAAACTCACGTCAGGCATGTATGCCTAAAGTCCCAAGAGGAGAATGGAGAAGGGACTGTGGCCTGGCTATCCCACTGGGGGTGATTTCTTGCTTTTTTCTGTTTCTCGCACTATACAGCAAAAAAATCTAAAGAAAAAAAAAAGGCCAACAAAAAAGAAAGGTGGGGCCTTGGAAGAGATTAGGATTAAAGTTATTAGGGCAAGGTCCTCACGATTAAACTTGGTGGATTTAAAAGGAGAAGCAAGAGACACACTTATGCACGGGTCAACAGGTGGCATAGAGATTAAGGCAGCTAGATCCCACACAGTCAATTCTGCAGTTTGAGTCTTGGACCCAGCAGCCTAAAAATCATGGAAGGGGGAGACCAGCAGGTGGTGTGGTGGTTAGGGCATTGGGCATTCCCACATGGCCGAACATAGTTCGAGTCCCGGACCTGGTGGCTTGCTCTCTCAACTCCCCCCCCCCCCATTTCTCTGGCAAAACTCATGTGAAAATAAATAAATAAATCGTTCTTTTTTTTTTTTTTTTTTTTTTTTTTTTTTTTTTTAAATCATGGCAGGGAGGGCCAGCAGATAGCATAGCAGCTATGTCATTGGACTCCCACATGGTGGACAGCGGTTCGAGTCTTGGGCCTGGTGGCTTGAAACTCATGCAAGGCACATGTGCATGCTTGCCCAAGATCTCAGAGAGGAGAAAGGTTCGTGACATGGCCATCACCCAGTGGGTGATTTCTCACTTTCACTGTGTCTCTCTACTGCGAGTGCACACGCCCCAAACCTCTCAAAAGGAAAAAAAGAAAATCATGCCAGGCATGTATGTGCGTATGCCCAAAATCCCGAGAGCAGAGTGGAGAAGTGACTATTGCATATCTAATATTACCCCCTCTGTGGTTTCCTTCGGTCTCTCAGCCAAGACACATTTACACGGATGCATGTGCTCCTGTCCTTTACCATAACTTAACGCAGCCAAAAGACCCACATTGGTTGTAGCCCCTCAACCTTCAAACCATAAGCTGAAAAAATTTCTTTTCCTTTTTGAGAGATTTTTTTGCCATACAGTGTTGTGCGCTCATCAGAGAGACAGAAAGGGAAAAAAAAATCACACCCCCCCCAGGGGTATGGCCACCAGGTAATCCTTTCTCCTCCATTCTCCTCTTGGAATTTTGGGCACGTGCACCCTGTGTGAGTTTTAGGCAGGCAGGTTCAGGACTCAAGTCGCAGTCGACTACATGGGAGTCCAGTGACATAACCATTGCATCATCGGCTGGCCCCAAGCTGAATAAATTTCTATTTTTATAAATCACCCAGTTCCAGGTACTTTCTGCTATTAAAAAAAGAGAATGAATTAGAACAGGGCAGATGCAGAAAGAATTTAAATTTCTCAGTTTGTATTAATATCTCCCTTTCTAAAAAAATCAAACACATTATGTATTCTTTTGGTCACCTAAATAGCCCCAGAATTTATCTTTCAACATCCCGTTCCTAATATAAGAAATCTAAGCATCAACTATGCTCCTCAGACCAGTGGTCCTCTAGCTTTACAGCAACTGAAGTAATTAAATTAAATAATTCATTTTTTAAAGATTTGTTTAACATGTATTTATTTCAATTTGACCAGAGAGGGACAGAGTGAGACAGACAGTGAGTAAGCTGCCAATTCTAGGACTCAAACCACAGTTGACACATGGGAATCCAGTGCCCTTAACCACCAGGACCTGCCAGTCCCAGTGTACTTATCTTTTAGCATCACCACAATCCAAGTCACATGGGCTGATAGTAACACGAATAAGGTGATATTTATACACGAGTCTTTCCATATTTTTTTCACAACTACTCTACAGATTAGTTATTACTCTACTCTAGTGAAAAACAATCTAAGGCTGTGGGAGAGTAACCCAATGTTCTCAGGCACCCAGACCCTTCAACATCTAGCATCAACTTAACTTTCCAATCTCATTTGTAAATGAATTTTGTTCTCCAACCAAAATGAAATGCTTACTCTATTCAATATACACGAAGGCAAGATCGTTGCTCTCGCTTTTCTTTACAGATTTTTCTCTTAGTATCTTCAACTCTAACACGCAAACATTTCCCTAAATTTTGTAGGTAAAGAAATTTTGGCTGACAGATTAAAAGTCACAGGCCACGAACTAACAGAAGCAATACAAGGCAAGCTCAGGTCTTGATTTCCACTATGTGCCACACCGTTCCACAGAAACCAGTAAACTGCTTCCTGATTTGCTTGTTTACACAGAGTCTAAATTAAACAGTACACGTTTCCATAATTATTCAAAAACAAGACAAATAAATCGGTTCCCTACATACATTTCAGTACAAAAGACCCCGCCCCAATTTAAATATGCAGTTTATCCAATTCTTCTCAAAACTTAAACAGCATTTTTATTAGAATAACAACGGTGAAAAATACTGTGCATGTATTATACAAATGAATCAAAAACTGGTAGGGACCGCTGCATGCAGTCCTGGGTATTTTAGACTCAATTGCTTTCGGCTCCATGTGACGAATAACGCACAAGCCGTAACGTTAAAGTATAGGTGACTAAAACAAGAATGGGGACGGTCCCAAAGCCTCCATACTCCGAGTTCGGAGTTATCGGCAGAAAACAGCTGAGAAGACAAAAGGGAACCAACAGAAACAGGAAGTGGGCCATACCACCCACCACCAGGATGAGAGGAGAGCCCGACTCCGTGGTACTCGGGGCAGCCCGGGGGAGCGATACCTTTGGCCGCGGATATGTTGCTGAAGCGGATCTGGGCCGGCTTGTCGCGGTCCTGATAGGCGCCTTTCCCGCGGCCGCCGGCAGCTCCGGCTGGCGCCCCGCTCCGGGGTGCCACGTTCTCGGGCATGATAAACTGAGCTGGGTCCGCGAGGGCTCGGGAAGGACGGATGGACGCGGATTTCGGTCCACCTCGGGGTAACGGTACGCGTTCACCGCTTTCACGAACCTTCCAGAAAGCGACACCGACGCCGGGCGGAGACGGAGGCGGAGAGGGGGCTTAGCTGGAGACGCGGCGCTGATGTGACGTAGGAGGCTGTCCGCCGCGTGCCGGGCGAGGTGGTGGCGGGCGGGAAACGCCGGGCTTTTTGGTTGTCAGCCCGGGCGCTGGGGTTGAAGAGCATATTGCGGCGCTTTCACACGAGGCAGCAATAACAACGCGCAATTTTAAAGGTGGTTGTTGAAGACACCCATATCTCTCCACTCCCCTTTGTGTGAGGCCCCCTTTATTAACTCAGTCTTGACTTGTCAGTAGGTGTGGCTTAGGTCACTTTTTCCTGCCTGGGGACATGTGCGTTTAACTTAGTTTTATTCATTTTGAAATGGAATCCGAGGTCAGTAGATGGGTTGGAGGTTGAGGTGACCGGGTCCACATGGCTGCCTGCGCGATTTGAGCCGACCTGGGGGTTTGAAAAACACGCACGGCGTGTGTGCCTGCGTGCCCGCTCAAAACCCAAGTGGAAAAAAAAGGGATTGCGGCGTGGCTCTCCTCCCTGGCGGGATGCTCTCTCACATTTCATCTGTGTCCCTCCTTTTCCAGGAGGGGCCCGAACCCTATAACAAAGTTAAAAAGAATATAAAACCTGAGGGAGTCGGAAAAGAGATTTGGAATGGTTAGAAACTGTCCTTCGCAAAAAAAAAAAATAATAATAATAAATAAATAAAAAATAAAATTAATAGTAAGAGAGGGAAAGAAGGGAGCAGCAGTTGGTGTAATGGCTATGTCGCTGGACTCCCATGTAGTCCATGGTGGTTTCAGTCCCGGATCCGGTGGCTTATACTCAGGCCTGGGCGTGCCGAGATCCCAGAGGAGAATGGAGGAGAAGGGATTGGGCTGTGGCCATCCCCCCTAGGGGATCATTTCTCTTTCTGTCTCTGTCTCTATCTTTCTGGGAGTGTATTCGCCCTATAGCAAAAAACTCTCAAAAAAGAAAAACAAACTTGTGCTGGGGCCAGCAACCGTGGTGTGGTGATTAAAGGTGTTGGATTCGCACATGACTGACCACGGCTGGAGTCCTGCACCTTGTAGCTTCCTTCTCACTTTTCCTCTCTTTCTCTGTCTCTCACTCTGTCCCTTTCTGGTCAAACCAAAAATAAGTGAGTAAGCAAATAAAGTAATTCTAAGTTTAAAAAAAGAAAAGAAAAGAAAGGAAAGGAACTGTCTTTGGATGCCTCGCATTGTTTGATACTGAGGAGGGAAGTTGAGATGAGTCGGCCTGACATCTGCCAATCTGCAGCTGCAAGCCAACTAGGTTCTCATTTCGCACTCAGGAAGAATTAAAAATTGAAAAGGGATAGCAAAGGAAGTTTATTAAGAGGAGAGGAGGAACACCCAGGGAGGGGTCCCAAGAATGGGTTGCTGAAGAGCTGGAGGGAGGGGTTTTAGCCCACCAAGGAGGAACCTGGCCACTTATTTTCCTAGTGGAGATGATGTGTCAGGTAATTTACTTCATTGTATTTGGGAATGGGTTTACAAATCCCCAACTATAGGTATTCAGACCTTAGTTAATTAACATCAGCCCTTTGTAGCCTATGGCCCATAAGGTTTCTAGTTTTTACAGTGTTTTCCAGAAGTCTTAAGATGAAGATTTATCCTTTGATACATTTTTTCTTTTAAGCTTCTAAGATGTAAACTCATTTAGATGCCCTTATTTTGCAGGTGCAAGCCTGCAGTCATTCCCATTTCTGAAAGATAGCTCATGGTGAGTTATTGTTCAAGATCCTTTGCTTTCTTGCTCTGCAGACCAAGAGAGATTATACTTTGTTTGGAATGTAGCAATGATATGGAAAATGTTAGTTTTTGCTATCATTGTCTGGAGCAGGATGTAAGCAGCTCTGAGGAAAAGTAGTTTTTTTTTGGGGAGAGGTGTTTTTTTTTTTTTTTCTTCAATAGGGCGCGTGAGCTCGCCAGACAGACAGACAGAGACAGAGAGACAGAAAGCAAGAAATCACCCCCCGGGGGGATGGCCACTCCGCAATCCCTTCTCCTCCATTCTCCTCTCGGAATTTTGGGCACACATGCACATGCGCCCGTCGTGAGTTTAAGCCACTGGGTCCAGGACTCCAACTGCAGTCGACTACGTGGGAGTCCAGTGACATAGCCATTACACTAACTAGTGAGAGCAGTGAATGGTTGTTATTAAAAACTTAACCAGTTACTCCATCTTGTAAATCAGCTCCATTTCATGGGTTTGTACCCTAACTATCTGCTACCTCAATACTATGTGGTGGGTAAAGGTTTAAATATATCCTAGTCAAATCCAGAGAATCTTAAAGTTTAAAGCTGTAAATACCACCAAATCAGGACTACCTGTCTAGTTACTACAATGCCTTGGTTTTACACTTATTTGTGCTATGTAACATAGCCTCGGGCTAGCTCTTAGGGAGCCTAAACATTGTTATGATTATTTAGATCAGTTATCTTCTAGATTCAGTGCTAAATCTTTCACATATTTTATATAATTTAATCCTCACAATAATCCTTTGAAATAGGTGCTAATCTGTTTACTTGGTAAGGGAGCTGGAGCCCAAGATAAACCAGTGAGTAGGTGGAAAGTTTCCAGTACAGTGCAAGGACTCCTGAAGTCATGAGCTCAACTATTGGTTACCTGTCACCACTGTACTTGAGTATGGAGGTTTATGCTGGCTGAATATGGAAGTTCATTCACTATGCATTTGCAAATAATTGTTAAATGCCCATGAAGTGACAGATGCTTACAATAGGCTCAAGTTTGATTGAGTGGTACTTAATCCTTTTTTAAAAAAGAATTATTTATTTGGGCTCTTTCCCACTATACAAGATGGCAAGTGAAAAAGCTGCGAAGCAGGATAGTAAGGAAAAGAAACCTGAAGCCAAGAAAGCTGATGCCAGTGGCAAGGTTAAAAAAGGTGACCTCAAGGCTAAAAGGACAAAGAAAGGGAAGCCTCATTTCAGCCGAAACCCAGTCCTAGTCCGGGGCAATGGCAGATATTCCTGGTCTGCCATGTATCCCAGGAAGGCCATGTACAAGAGGAAATACTCAGCCACTAAATCCAGGATTGAAAAGAAAAAGAAGGAAAAGGTTCTTGCAGCTGTCACAAAACCAGTTAGTGGAGAGAAAAATGGTGGTACTCAGGTGGTTAAACTTTGCAAAACGCCTAGGTATTATCCTGCTGAAGATGTGCCTCGAAAGCTGTTGAACCACAGCAAAAAACCCTTCAGTCAGCATGTGAGAAAGCTGCGAGCCAGCATCACTCCTGGGACCATTCTGATCATCCTCACTGGACGCCACAGAGGCAAGAGAGTGGTTTTCCTGAAGCAGCTGAGCAGTGGCTTGCTACTTATAACTGGACTGTTGGTTCTTAATCAAGTTCCACTGAGTAGAACACATCAGCAATTTGTCATTGCCACATCCACGAAAATTGATAGTAGCAAAGTAAAAATCCCAAAGCACTTTACTGATGCTTGCTTCAAGAAGAAGAAACTGCGGGGACCAGCAGTTAGCGTAATGGCTATGTCGCTGGACTCCCATGTAGTTGACCGCGGTTTGCGTCCCGGACCCGGTAACTTAAAACTCACACCAGGCACATGTGCGTGCATGCCCATGATCCCGAGAGGACAATGGAGGAGAAGGGATTGCGGTGTGGCCATCCCCCCGGGGGGTGATTTCTTGCTTCTGTCTCTCTGTCTATCTGGCGAGCACACGCACCCTATAGCAAAAACCTCTAAAAAAAAAAAAAAAAAAAAAAAAAAAAAGAAGAAGAAACTGCTGCGGAATCCCAGACACCAGGAAGGTGAGATCTTTGACACAGGGATGGAGAAATACGAGATTTCAGAGCAGCGCAAGGTTGATCAGAAAGCTGTGGACTCACAAGTTTTACCAAAAATCAAACACTATCTGCGATCCATGTTTGCCCTTACAGGTGGAGTTTATCTTCACAAATTGGTGTTCTAAATATTCTGCCAATTACTGATCATATAAAAATAAAAGGATTATTTATTTGGGACCAGCAGGTGGCGTGGTGGTT
Source organism: Tupaia tana (assembly GCA_026018925.1). Taxonomy (NCBI): domain Eukaryota; kingdom Metazoa; phylum Chordata; class Mammalia; order Scandentia; family Tupaiidae; genus Tupaia; species Tupaia tana. The sequence goes on along the minus strand of JAKSZU010000003.1, from coordinate 173,207,957 downwards.
GAGGTGCTAGACTCCCACATGGGAAACTGTGGTTTGAGTCCTGGACTTGGCGGCTTGTTTTGCTATAGGGTGTGTGTGCTTGCCTGAAAGACAGAGACAGAGGGACAGAAAGTGAGAAATCACCCCCCGGGGGGATGGCCGTGCCACAATCCCTTCTCCATTCTCTTCTCAGGATCTTGGGCGCGCACACACACACACACACACACACACACACGTCTAGTGTGAGCTTAAGCCACCAGGTCTGGGACTTGAACCACGGTCTACTACATGGGAGTCCAGCGACATAGTCATTACTCTAACTGCTGGTCCCAGAGATGGAGGTCCCTACGTGCTCTGATCAACCAACCTCTGGGGCAGATTTCCCTTCAAAGGACCAGATTACTTCTAGGTAGCACATAGACATTCTATGATCATTTGTTTAGGTAGCTAATGTAATATGATGGAAACAAAAGTGTGATTATGAATATAGCATTGATTTGTGATTTGAGTGCCAGCTCTGCTACTTAGCACTGTGATTGGGCAAGTCATTTAAGTTCTCTGGGTTTCATTTACCTCATCTATGAAATAGAAGGATTGAAGTAAGTGATCTCTAAGGGTGTATTAAATTCTTTCAATGTAAGAAGTAGATCAGCTATGGAAGATAGCAGAATTTCAATGATGTCATTATTGCCTTCTTGGGACATTCTCTCTCTCCTTTTTTTTTTTTTTTTTTTTTGCTAGAGGGCACATGCAATTGTCAGAGACAGAGAGAGAAGTTGAGGAGAAAGTAATCCCCATGGGGAATGGTCATGCCTCAATCTCTTTCTTCTTTCCCTACCCTTGGGTTGTGGACACACATATTTTTCAAGGCAGTAGGTCCAGGACTTGAACCCTGCAGTCAGCCATGTAGGATCTAAATGCCTTAACGAGCAGGCCACAGAACCAGCCCAATTGCTTTAACTATCTGCAATGTTTCAAGTTATAAACATATTTTTCTTTCTAACAACTGAAATTGGAATTATTTTGTTTCTGGCATCATGCTAAACATTTAGTTGCATTAAAGTGTTGATGTGCTTTAATTCTCCATTGAATAGGATTTCTTTCTTTCCTTTTTCTTTCTTTCTTTTTTTTTTTTTTCTAGAGAGCATAGATATTGACTGGAAAGAGAAAGACAGACAAAGTGAGAAAGCATGGAGTTTCTTCTCCTCCACCTCTCCAAGTTTTGGATTTTGGGTACCTATGCACACACATATGGGGCATGTTTCTTCAAGCCCCAAGTCTGGACTTGAACAACTGAGCTGGCCATGTTCGATTCAGCTGCTTTAACCTCTAGGCCACAGGCTGACCAGGAATCATTAACTTCATAGTACTTAGAATGGAAATGTATCTGGTCACAATGAAAAATAAGCCTATATACAGGGAGGTCTGCTAGTTAGGTATTTCTGGTTCCCCTTTTGAGTCAAGGCATCCAGGCCTTTTCTTAATGTTGTCTTACACTAGGCAATTCTTTTAATAGGCTTGGGCCCAGGTTTGTTATCTACTGTACAGCACAGATTGTGTTTTGAGATCTAATAAAATAAGCTTGTATTATGACTCTTTTGTTTGAAAGGCATTCAAAAAATTTGGCCTTTATCAATCTTTAACAGTTGCATTGACAATAGCAGCCCCTGGTGGCACAGGAATGAATTTCTTTTGTCTTGTTCTGTTCTGTTCTTTTCTGTTCTGTTCTTTTCTTTTCTCTTTTGTTTATTGTTTTGTTTTGTTTTGTTTTTCTAAAATTTTATTTATTCATTCATTCATTTTAATTAGACCAGAGAGAGATACACAGAGAGAAAGAGAGGGAAAGTGACAAAGCAAGCCCCCAGGTCCAGTATTTGAACCGCAGTCAGCCATGTGGGAGTGTCCAGCGCCTTAACCACCACGCCACCTGCTGGTCCCCTTGTTTTGTTTTTAAAACAAGCTTTATTATAGAAAAATGTTGCATGATTTACTTTTCACCGGTCTGTTCAGGCATACTTCTAATGATCTTGGAACCACCTGGATCAATGATAGCCAGTGTGCATACTCTGTCGTATTTTCCACATGCTGTGCCCAGTTCAATATTATTTCCACTGTAGTGGTGGACATCAGTTTTGGCCAATATGGCATAGTACTCTATTTCAGATTTCCTCAAAGCTGGGCAGTTGTTGGCGTGGATGACCAACTTAGCTTTGCCTTGTCTGATCATCTTCAGAGTCTGCTTATACCCCAGGACGTACTTCCCACTTTTCATAACAAGTTGGAGCCGAGAGTTGATCGACTCCAGTGACTTTTTCATCTTCTTTGCGGCCACCATCTTCCTGTTTTAGTTACGGGACAGCTCACAACCAAAAGCAGCTGCCAAGATGGCCGGGAAGCAAGAAAGCTGTTCTTTTCTTTTTACGATAGATTCAGGGACTTCCCTGCATTGCGTAGGTTTGCCCCAAACTTGCAATCCTCCTGCCTCAGCCTCTTGAGTAGCTGGGATTACAGACACATGTCATCCTGCCAGGCAGGAATGAACTTCTTTTATTGGTCACATTCTGGTGTTTTGAATTTGCTGTAGGCTCAGGCAGGTGATAGTATGTCTAGTGCTATGTGGCAGAATAAATATGCCTCTCCAAATATGCCACTTTGGCATAGGATTATTTCAAGTTAATGATACTTAAAAAACAGAAGGGGAGACTGGAGGGTGGAACTGTGGTGAAACGGAACACTCTGTGAGGCTGACCCACATTGCCAAATTCAGCTTTGTGTCTAAACCCATGTGCGCTTGATTCTGGACTGGCTGATACTGGGGACTGATAGCCATGTCAAGATACTTGGAGGGTGTCTGACTCTTTCTATATATCTTTCTTACTTGTATAAGAAATAGAGAAAAATCCCAGAACACAAGGTATAAGAAAAGCATCCTGACCTTCCCCTTTTTCTTTCTTAAAGCAGGAGATCCAACTCCAACATGGGGCCACCAGGTGGCGTGGAGATTAAGGCAGCTGGATCCTACACGAGTGACTGTGTGGTTCAAGTCTCAGACAGAGTGGCGTGAAAATCACGCTGGGCACGTATGCGTGCACGTTCAAAATCCCAAGAAGAGAATGGAGGAGAAAGGCTTGTAGTGGGGCTATTCCCCCCGGGGGCTGCTTTCTCACTATCTCTTTCTGTATCTCCATTGAGCACAGATGCCCAATAACAAAACTTTAAAAAAAAAAAAAAAAAAAAAAAAGGAAGATGTCCTGTTTCTAGAAGGAAAGTAACTTTTTTTTAAAAAAAAGAATTATTTATTATTATTATTTTAAAATTTGATCAGAGAGAAAGAGAAAGGGAAGTAAGAAAGCAAACCACCAGGTTTGGAACTCAAACCAGGGTCAGCCATGTGGCAGTCCCGCACCTTTAAACACCATGTCACCTGCCTTCCCTGGAAAATAACATTCTTATCATCAAGGATAGGAAGCTGAGACAGAGTATTCTGTACAAATTGTTAAAATATTACCTTCTGGGGCCAGCTAGTGGTGTGGTGGTTAAGGTAGCTAAATCCTCCAAGGCCAACTGCACAGTTTCAGTCCCAGACTGGGTAGCTTGAGAAGTATGCCAGGCAGTGTGCTGGGCTGTGTGTGTGCCCCAAATCCTAAACAGAGAATAGGTAAGGGATTGCAGCATGGTCATATCCTGGGGAGTGCTTTCTCTCTTGGGTGAACACACGTGCCTTATAGTGAAAACCAAAAAAAAAAAAAAAAAAAGAAAGAAAGAAAAAGAAATCACTAAAGTGATGGAAACCACCTATAGAAAATGGACAAGAAAATGGAAAGAAATACAAGCATCAATGAATATATTTTTTAAAGTGTTCACTCTCAAAATATAAGGAATGCAGGGCTGTGGAAAGTGGCTGGATCTGGGTAGAACAATGACAGGCTTTAGAAATGAGTAAAGGCACAGTTTCCCACAATTAGTGCCTGCATTGCAAGGCCGGCAGAGGTAAAGAAAAACAGTGTATCAGCCAAACTGGGCCAAAAAAGTAAAAAAAAACAAAAAAGGCTAGAACTGCAAGACAGGATGTTCTACAGCACCTGCTTACATATGATAAGGCATCCAGCTTCACATCATGTACCACCCCTTTCTGCCCTGTAAAAGAATAAACCTGGAAATGGGGTGAAGGCCATGGCTGCCTCCATCAGAGACGACTGGACCACCTGATCCTTGTTTTTCTCTACTTGCATGTTTGTGTGTCTTATTTCTAAATCTGCCACTGCTTCCCCTCAGGTGTATGTCTTCCCAAGTAGAACTCGACATAGGTCCAGCCTCATAGCCTAGTGATTAAAAGAGCTGAATCCCACATGGCCAACTGTGGTTTGAACCCCAGCCTAGTGGGTTGGAAAACAAGCTGGGCAGATGCGTGTGCCCCAAATTCTGACACAGTGGAGAAATGGAGAAGAGAAGTGGTTGCTACGTGACCACTCCCAATTGGGGGATGACCCCCTCCATGAGTGCATGCACCCTCTGGCAATTACAAAATCTTAAGAAGTGCAAATTAAAGGAACCAGCAGTTAGTGTAATGGCTATGTCGCTGGACTCCCACGTAGTCGACCGCGGTTCGTGTCCCGGACCCAGTGGCTTAAAACTCACGCCGGGCGCATGTGCGTGTGTGCCCAAGATCCTGAGAGGAGAATGGAGGAGAAGGGATTGCGGCGTGACCAACCCCTCTGGGGGGTGATTTCTCGCTTTCTGTCTCTATGTCTCTCTCTGTCTGTCTGGCGAGCACACACGCCCTATAGCAAAAATCTCTCTCTCAAAAAAAAGTGCAAATTAAAACAATAAGATAATATTTATCGTGTATCAGATGGCAAACATGAAGAGAATAATACCTGTCAGTATTACTCAGGTTTCATAGAAATAAGTGGCTACAGCTTTCTGGTGAGTAGTTACGTGTTTATCAGTAATAATGCTGTTTCTTAGGGCCAGCGGGTGGTGCGGTGGTTAAGGGCACTGGATTCCCACATGGCCGACTGTGGCTCAAGTCCAGGACCTGGTGGCTTGCTTTCTCACTTTCCCTTTCTCTCTCTCACTCTGTCCCTCTCTAGTCAAATTTAAATAAATAAATAAAATAAAATAAAGTTAAATAAAATAATTCTTTTAAAAAATAATAATGTTGTTTCTTTCCATTAGTATCCCTTATGTTACTTTTTCCCCTTATATCAGCCATTCTCTGAAACTTCTGTAGGCATACGTACAATGAATAGTTTGTCCTTTTTTTTCTTTTCTTTTTTGTTTTCCAGTTTACTATAGGGCACATTTGCTTGCCAGAGAGAGACAGGAAGAGAGAGAAAGAGATAGGTAAAGTGAGAAATCTGCCCTCCCTGGGGGCTGGAGTAGGATGGCCATACCACAGTCCCTTCTCCTCCATGTCCTCTCAGGATTTTGGGCATACATGTCCCTGTGCCTGGTGTGATTTTTTTTTTTTTTTTTTTTGAGAGGTTTTTGCTATAGGACACGTGTGCTCGCCAGAAAGACAGACAGAGACAGAAAGTGGGAAATCACCCCCTAGGGGGGATGGTCAGGCTGCAATCCCTTCTCCATTCTCGTCTCGGGATCTTGAGCATGCAAACACACGTGCCCAGTGTGAGTTTAAGCTACCAGGTCCGGGACTCGAACCGCAGTCGACTACATGGGAGTTCAGTGACATAGCCATTACGCTAACTGCTGGTCCCCTGGTATGATTTTTAAGCCAGGTCTAGGACTTGAACCATGCAGTTGGCTACGTAGGATCCAGGTACATACACGCCTTAACCTTCATGTCATCTGCTGGTCCTAGGTTTGCTTTACTTGTGGCTGTGAAAGCATCTCTGAATTGTGTTTTAGAAAATTATTTTAGGGAAAGAAATATCTCTTCTAATATAAAGAACATCCCTTGCAAAAAAAAAAAAAAAAAAAGTACCTTGCCTTCTGGAAAACATTGGGCTAAGATTAATTAAAGCACTCTAGATCAGTGGTTCACTTCTAGATCACGTCACTGCCTTAAAAGGAGCATTTCAGTTGTCCCATTAATGGAGGGCAAGAAATAGTACAGGTTTGACAAATTCCAGGAAAGTAAGATAACCTGCCGTGGAGGAGACATTTATGTAGGTAGAAAATCACCCTGGTTTTTTTTTGTCTAAGTGAAAAACCCAACTCTATTTTACGTATAAACACAATATATTCTTAGCTTGGCTTTAATACGTGCAGAACATTCCATATTTGCAATTACCATGTAAAGTGATAGAAGAGTGGTTTTTTTTTTTTGCTGTAAACTTTACCACTCTTTGCTCATATTTCAGTATATCATGTTACCAATAGCAAATTCTCTCTGGAGTCACCAGTATGTGCACCTGTATCAGTTTGCATTTGTAGGAGTCACAGGTGGTTCTACACGAAGATACAGACATCTGGTTAGTTCATATGTCTTCTAGTTTAGTTGTGCTTAAACACACATTGAAATTCATATGAATTACTTTCCTTTTTTTTTTTTTTTTTGGAGAGGTTTTTGCTATAGGGCATGTGCATTCTCCAGAAAGACAGAGATAGACAGACAGAAAGTGAGAAATCATCCCCCAGGGGAGATGGTCACGCCACAATCCTTTCTCCTCCATTCTCCTCTCGGGATCTTGGGCACACACGCGTATGAGCCCAGTGTGAGTTTAAGCCACCAGTTCCAGGGCTTGAGCCATGGTCAACTACATGGGAGTCCAGTGACATAACCATTAAGCCAACTGTTGGTCCCACTTTCCTTTTATTTTTAACTTAAATTCCAATAAGTTAAAAAATACACTTATTTTACTTTATTTTTTGCCAGAGGGTGCATGCCCTTGCCAGAGAAGACAGAAACTGAGGAGAATCACCCTTGCCAGAGACAGAAACAGAAAGGGAGAATCACCCCCCACACACACACATGCTGGTATGATCATGTTGCAATCCTTTCTCCTCCCTTTCTCCATCCTATAAGATTTGGGGCACACATGCCCATGTACCTGGTATATTTTCCTAGCTGCCAGGTCCAGGGTTCAAACTGTAGTCAGCCACATGGGATCTCCCTTAACCAGTAGACCACAGAGCTGGCTTTTTAAAAAAATTAATTTAGGTTTTTGCCATGGAGTGTGTGTGCTTGCCAGAGAGAGCCACAGAGAGGAAAAGTAAGAAATCACCCCTCAAGAGGATTGGTGACACCACAGTCCCTTCACGTCCATTCTCTTGAGATTTTGGGCACACACACACATGCACCCTGTGTGAGTTTTAAGCTGCCAGGTCCAGATCCAAGACTCGAACTGTGGTTGGCCGTGTGAGTCCATTCCATAAGTCTGGCCATGTGAGAGTCCAGTGACATAACCGCTACACCATCTGCCATCCCCCCCCACCTTTTTTTTTTAAGATTTTTTTTTTTTTTTGGTCTTAAGGCACTTGACCTTACCAAAGAGACAGAGACAGTGAGAAGGAAAGTAAGAAACCACCCCCCAGAGTGGGCGGCCATGCCACAATCCCTTTTCCTCCATGGGATCTTAGGCATGCATGCACACGCACCCAGTGCTATTTTCAAGCCACTGGGTCTGGGACTCAACTATAGTCAACCATGTGGAAATCCCAAGAGGAGAATGGACGAGAAGGGACTGTGGAGTGACCATCCTTCCTAGGAGGTGATTTCTCACTTTCCCTCTCTCTGGCAAGTTCACACATCGCACGGCAAAAACTTAAAACAAAAACACCTGTTAGTGGTGGTTAAGGCAATTGAAGTTCAAGTCCCAGAGCCTTGAAAAACAGCTCTGTGTGTGTGTGTGTGTGTGTGTGTGTGTGTGAGTGTGAGAGAGAGAGAGAGAGAGAGAGAGAGAGAGAGAATTGGTCCAAAATCTCAAAGGAGAAATGGAGAAGGGATTGTGGTATCATTTCCCATGGCGAGGTAGTGGGTGCTTGCTTTCTCACTTTCTCTCTGTCTGGTGAACATATGTACCATCTAGCAAAAAAAAAAAAAAAAAAAAAAAAAAAAAAAAAGAGTTACAGAAAGGAACACTGGGTCAGAACTACTGATCTAGCTGGAAACAAACACATGGCACATGTATTACAGGAAAAGGCAGTTACCGCCAGCAAATATATTATGTTCTCAGGAGAGCATTAAATTTTCATGAACAAAGGGTCAACAGGTAAGGATCAGTCAGATTAAGTCTGAGTGATAGATTCTTTTCAGTTCATGGCCTAGAATGAGACAGTTATCCAAAGTTGAACCGTGGCCTTTACAGGACACTCCTTCATTTCAAGTGATCTCCACCAATGGATTTTTTTTTTTTTTTTTTTTTACATAAATTAACCCATTTATTGTAGGCTAGTGATATTCCAAATGTCTATGGAGCTTCTACTGGTCTTTCAATTCCTTCAGTCTTCTGATGGCAGACTTTGCTGTGACAGCCAAAGTTGTGGTGTAGGTCCAGGCACCACCAGCTACCGTTTTCAAGCAGGAACCACAGTGCCAGATCCCCACAGCCCGTCCCTTCATCTTAGTTTTGCCACAGAAGGAGTAAGTGTACTTGGCGTGTTGGCTGATTTCAATTTTCTCCACCATTTTCGGGAGGGAGGCGCCATAGCCGGGCCGTATTTACCGACGATGCCGACCTTCTTGGTGCGTTTAGCCATACCGCTGCCAACTAGGTCCGAGCCCAGAGAGCCGGATGGTTTTAAGTAGATGTGATTAAGGAGGTGGGCGGAAACAAAGAAATTGTCGTGGGAACTGACTTTTCCGTGGTGGCATCCCAAGGGGATGGGTTTTGCTGAGCAAAGCTGGGAGCTGCCGGCACCCACTCTGGGGGAGACCCGCCTCGTTTGCACATTCCGCGTGTGCCTTTCCCTAGGCTATTTAGGCCTTTCTAGGCCGCCGTAGCGGGCCCGCTCAGCTGACGGGAGGTGGTGCCTCTGCACACCATGGCGGGTGAACTTGAGGGCTGCAAACCCCTGAGTGGGCTGCTGAGCGGCTTGGCTCAGGACGCCTTTCACGGGCATCCGGGCATCACGGAGGAGCTGCTGCGCAGCCAGCTGTATCCCGAGGTGCCACCTGAGGAGTTCCGCCCCTTCCTGGCGAAGATGAGAGGGATTCTTAAGGTACTGCGGTTCCCTGCAGCCTCCGGCGCGGAGCCCAGCCCCTTCCCCGCCTCCCTCAGACTCAAGGTCCCCTTTTCCCTAAACTGAAAAAACTTTCCTTCCCTGACCTCTATTCCGTGGGCTTCGCAGTGCGCTTTTTCAGGTCTGGGAGCTCGCTCCGTTGCCCCGTCTCACTTTCCCAAGGCTGACGACTTTTCTCAAGCTCCCAACTGCCCCCTACCCGCTACCTCTTCCGCAGGGCTGATGGGCACCCGCTATAGGTATTTTTCTCAAGACAGCTCTTCTCTTCTGTAAGTTGTATAGTTAACATTTGCGAGTTTCCTTTTCCGATCTTTGGGTTCTGGACTTGGCAAAATTAAGAGCGATAGGTCGTCAGTTCTCCAGGATCTTGGAAGTAGGGAATATTGAAATGAATACGTATCCGCTGGGATAAAGGGTGGATTAGCGGAGTAAGCACTTGTCAAGCAGTCCGCAGTGTGGTCAGGAGAGCGTATAGAAATAAGTATTTTAATTCGTCCGAGGGCGCTCCCTGGAGAGAGACAGAGCCACGCTGCAATCTCTTTTCTGCCACTGTCCTGTGGGATTTGAGGCACGGTGCACACGTGTGTCGCGTGTTTTTCAAGCCACTGGGTCCTGGGTTTGAACTGCCCTGTTGGTCATTTGGGATCCAGCTATCTTAACCACGCCACATGCTGCCCCCTAAGAAAGCGTACTTACCAGCTTGAAATCTTAAGGATAGACCGGGGTGTCCAGTAGAAAAATGTGAGCACCGAATAAAATAAGTGAAAAGTTTTTTAAAAATATGCAGTGCGGGACCAGCAGTTAGCGTAATGGCTATGTCGCTGGACTCCCACGTAGTCGACCGAGAGGAGAATGGAGGAGAAGGGATTGTGGCGTGGCCATCCCCTCTGGGGGGTGATTGCTCGCTTTCTGTCTCTCTGTCTCTCTCTGTCTTTCTGGCGAGTGCAAGCGCCCTATAGCAAAAACCTCTCCAAAAAAAAAAAAAAATATATATATATGCAGTGCTTCATGAATTTGTGTGTTATCCCTGTACAGGGGCATTGCTAACCTCTGTATCGTTTCTATTTTACTGTATATGCTGCCAAAGTGAGCACAGGTGAAATTAATTTTAATATTTTTAATTTTTTTTTTAGGGGGTAGAGGTTTTTGCTGTAGGGCGCATGTGCTCACCAGAAAGACAGAGACAGACAGAGAGACAGAAAGTGAGAAATCACCCCATGGGGGGATGGTCATGCCATAATCCCTTCTCCTCCATTCTTTCGGGATCTTGGGCATGCATGCACATGTGCCCGGCGTGAGTTTAAGCCACCGGGTTTGCGACTCGAACCACGGTGGACTACACGAGAGTTCAGTGACATAGCCATTACGTCAACTGCTGGTCCCTAGTATTTTTTTTAATTTAATTCAGCATATCCAAGATATCATTTCACATGTAATTAGCATACAAAATATTTTTTTTTCAAGTTTTGGAATTACACTTAAAGCACATCAGTCCTACTAGCCACATTTCAAGTGCTCAGTAGTGTGGCTAATGGCCACTGTATTGGAAAACTCTGAACTAGACTGAAAACTAATGGAATGAATCTAGTGCAAAAGTGTACTCTAGAGAAAGACTAAAAATAATTACTGATGGGGCCAGTAGGTAGCATAGTGGTTAAGATGCTGGACTTCTGACTCAGGGGTGCTGGGTGGTCAGAACTAGCACTTGTGTAGGTTCTTGTCCCATGCTCACGAAGAATTAGAAACGTGAACAGATGGACAAGATATTAAGCAAAGTTTATTAGCAAAAAGCTTCTAGTTAATTGGAAGGGGCGCCTGAGTGGGTTACCCACTGAAGGTAGGAGTAGCCCTGACAAGAAAAAAAAAAAAAAAAAACCTATGTGAAAACTTTTTGTCTAAGGAGAAGGGAAAAAAGACTACTGGGAAAAAACTACTTACTTTTAAGAGATGCCGGTGCAGGTATTTCAGGCCACTGGGGAGTTTCAGGGTAATCGTTGTCCTCGAGTTGGACAGTGCTATAGCTATTTGTCATTTCTAGCCTAGTCAGCAAGTAGTCATATGAAAGAAGAGTATATTGTTCAAGGTCCTTCCCTCTCCTGTTCCCCAGACCAGGAGAGTTTACACTCTTGGTTTGGAGTGTAGTAATAATAGGAAAAATGCTAGCTTCAGTTGTCATTGTCTCAAGCAAGCTGAAAGTGGCTTTCTGTGAGCAAATAGTGAAAGCTAATAATTGATTTCTAGTGAGAGCAGCAAGTGATTTTTATTAAATGCTTGATTATAGTGACTCCATTTTGTCTCATATTCTTTGTTCATGGATTCCTAACCCTGTCTACCCAGCCAGAGATCTTAATCCTGTCTCATTCCCACAAGGCCAACTGCAGTTTGAGTCTCAAACCTGGTGCCTTGAAAATCACACACTCTTGAAAATCATGGTAGTTAAGGTGGTTGGATCCCAAGTGGCTGACATTGCAGTTTGAGTCCTAGTCCTGGCAGCTTGAAAAACACACTTGGGGGCCAGCAGATGGCATAGTGGTTCCGTTGTTGGACTCCGACATTGTTTGAATCTCAGACCTGGTGGCTTGAAAATCATGCCAGGTGCGTGTGTGCCCAAGATCCTGGGAGGAGAATGGAGGAGAAGGGATTGTGGAATGACCATCCCCTTTGGGGAGTGATTTCTCACTTTCCCTCTCACTGTGTCTATCTCCCTCCCTACCCCCACCACCAAGCACATTTAATGCAAAAACCTCTTAAAACAAAACACTGATGTGTGTGTATACATACCCAAGATCCCAAAAGGAGAATGGAGGAGAAGGGATTGCAGTGTGTCCATCCCTCACACTCCCTTCTCTCCTCACCCCTCTTCTGTCTTGTGCATGTACTCTCTAGCATATTAAAAAGAAATATCATCTTACTCTCCTGCTCTCAATCATTTCCTATTCAAGGCTTCAAATCAATCGTAAAACAAAATCCAGTCCTTGGGACCAACAGTTAGCGTAATGGCTGTCTCTGGACTCCCATGTAGTCGACCGCGGTTCACGGCCCGGACCCGGGCTTAAAACTCACGCCAGGCGCGTGTGCGTGCGTGCCCAAGATCCCGAGAGGAGAATGGAGGAGAAAGGATTGCGGTGTGGCCATCCCCCCGGGGGGTGATTTCTCGCTTTCTGCCTCTCTGTCTCTCTGTCTGTCTGGCCAGCGCACGTGCCCTATAGCGAAAACCTCTCAAAAAAAAAGAAGAAAAGAAAAAAATCTAGTCCTTTTGCCATAACCCACATTTCCTTACCTTTATCTGTTATCTTATTTTCTTATTTGCAGCACAGCAATCTTCGTATCTTAAACTGTTAAGTGCTTTCTGAACTTTTTCAGGGCCTTTGCACCTGGTCTTCTGTAGGTTCTCCCTTCAGATATTTATATGTATTGTTCATTTGCTTCATTCATTCATTACTTTTTAAAAATTATTTTACTTAACTTTATTCTTTTTTTAAAAAAATTTGAGCAGAGGGGGACAGAGTGAGGGAGAGTGAAAGTGAGAAAGCAAGCCACCAAATCCAGGACTGAAACCACAGCCATGTGAGAATCCAGTGCCCTTAACCACCATGCCACCTGCTGGCTCCGTTTTTTTTCCTTTTTTTAAGAGAGATTTTTGCGGACCAGCAGTTAGCATAATGGCTATGCTGCTGAACCCCCCCTGTAGCTGACCGCGGTTCGAGTCCTGGACCCGGTGGCTTAAACTCACACCAGGCGCATGTGCGTGTGTGCCCAAGATCCTGAGAGGAGAATGGAGGAGAAGGGATTGCGGTGTGGCCATCCCCCCAGGGGGTGATTTCTCACTTTCTATCTCTCTGTCTCTGTCTGTCTTTCTTGCAAGTGCACATGCCCTATAGCAAAAACCTCTCAAAAAAAAAAAAAAAAAAAAAGAGAGATTTTTGCTATAAGGTATGTGCATTCACCAGAGAGTCAAAGAGAGACAGAGAAATAGAAAGTGAGAAATCAACCCCCAGGGGGATGGCCACCCCCCAATCCCTTCTCCTCCATTCTCCTCTCGGGATTTTGGACACACATGCCCACCATGAATTTCAAGCCACCAGGTCCAGGACTTGAACTGTAGTCAGCCACAAGGGAGTCCAGCACCTTACTTACTATGCCACCTGCAGGTCCTGCTTCATTCATTCTTTTTTTTTTTTTAAAGAATTATTTACCTTTTTAAATTTATTTTAATTTAACCAGAGAGGGACAAAGTGTGAGAAAGAGACAGAAAGTGAGAAAGCAAGCTGCCAGATCTGGGACTCGAACCATGGTTGACCATGTGGGTGTCCAGCACCCTTAAACACCATGCCACATTCTGGCCCCTCATTCTTTATTGAAATCATTTATTATGAGTTCTTCCCTCGTTCTTCAGGTCGTTCATCCCTGACCTGTATAGCCTTATTCTTCCTCCCTCTTTTTCACCTCTGCTTTGCTTTTGTTTAAAAAAGGAATTTTTGGGACCAGCAGTTGGCATAATGGCTATGTTGCTGGATTCCCATGTAGTTGTTTGCGGTTTGAGTCCCGGACCTGGTGGCTTAAACTCACATCAGGGTGTGTGTGCATGCGTGCCCAAGATCCCAAGATGAGAATGAAGGAGAAGGGATTGCGGCATGGCCATTCCCCTTGGGGGGTGATTTCTCACTTTCTGCCTCTCTCTGTCTTTATGGTGAGTGCATGTGCCCTATAGCAAAAACCTCTCCAAACAAAAAAAAGGAATTATTTATTTCATTTTATTTATCATTATCATTATTTTTAAATTTTGCTACAGGGCACATTCACTAGAGAGAGAAAGAGAAAGAGAGAGAGAAAGCTGCCAGGTTTGGGTTCTGGACTGCAGTCAGCCATATGGAAGTCCAGTACCTTAACCACTACACCACCTGCTGCCCCCTACTTTTTGTTTTTTGGAGAGGTTTTTGCTATAGGGCACATGTGCTTGCCAGAAAGACAGAGAGAGAGAGAGAGAGAGAGAGAGACAGACAGACATAAAGCGAGAAATCATCCCCCAGGTTGGATAGCCACGCCTCAGTCCCTCTCCTCCATTCTCCTCTCAGGATCTTGGGCACGTGCACATGCACATGCACCCAGTGTGAGTTTAAGCCACCGGGTCCGGGACTCAAACCATGGTGTACTACATGGGAGTCCAGCGACATAGCCATTACACCATCTGCTGATACCCCTGCTACTTTTATCTTCATACTTAGTATACTTAACACTACCTGAAATTATATTATGTACTTATTTTGCTTATTTGTTGACTTTCCTACTGATATGTAAATATTACGAGGGCAGGACATTATTATTACTTTTTCTTATTTATTCCTAATACCTATTTCTGACCTGTGATAGGCAGTTAGTAAAAATTTATAGAATTAGCAAATGAATGGATAGTGCTTAAATGTGAAGACTACCATTAAAAAAATAAGTAGTTGGGGCTGGTAGGTGGCATTGTGGTTATGGGTATTGGACTCCCACGTGGCCTACTGGCTCCGGAACCTGGCAGCTTACTTTCTCAGTTTCTTTCTCTCTCTGTCCCTCTCTGGTCACATTGAAATAAATAAATAAATAAATAAATGGATAAAGTTAAATAAAATAATTCTTTTCTTTCTTTCTTTCTTTTTTTTTTTTTTGAGAGAGGATTTTGCTACAGGGCACGTGCACTCACCGGAAAGACAGAAAGATAATGAGAAATCACCCCCAAGAGGGAATGACCATGCTGCAATCCTTTCTCCTTCATTCTTCTCTCAAGATCTTGGACATGCTGGAAAATGAGGAGAGCTGGAAAATGTTGTACTGTAGACTAGGAGTCAACAAACTATGGCTCATTGGACAAATCTGTTTTGGTGCCCATTTTCATAAATAAAATTTTATTGTAATATGGCTACATATTCATTTGTAGTTTATCTATTGGTGCTTAGCCACTGTATTAACAGAGTTGAATTGCTGTGAAAGACAGGTGATGACCTTTAAAGCCTAAAGTATTTATTTATTTATTTTGAGAGTTTTTTGCTATAGGGCGTGTGTGCTTTCCAGAAAGACAGAGAGAGAGAGACAGAGAGACAGAAAGCCAGAAGCCCCCCCCTCCCCCCAGGGGAAGATGGCCACGCCACAATCCCCTCTCCTCCACTCTCAGGATCCTGGGCATGTACGCACACGTGCCCAGCCAAGTCCAAACCACTGGGCCTGAGACTTGAACTGCGGTTGACCACTGGGCCCGGGACTTGAACTGTGGTCGACCACATGGGAGTCCAGCGACACAGCCATTACACCAACTTCTGGTCCCAAAGCCTAAAGTATTTGCCATCTGAACTTGTACAGAAAAAGTTTGCTGGCCCCTGCCCCAAACGTCTGTTGTTAAACTTACAGTGTTTAATATTTGGCAGCAATGTGATAGGCAAATTATGTTTAGAAGTTGGTTACGTGATAAATAAATACTGAAAAACTGGAAATAGAACTACTAGCTTTTCAGGGCTGGCAGGTGGCGTGGTCGGTAAGGGCACTGGACTTCCACATGTCTGACCACAGTTCAAGTCCTGGACCTGGCAGCTTGGTTTCTCTGTCCCTCTCTGGTCAAATTAAAATAAATAAATACATAAATGAATAAAGTTAAATAAAATAATTCTTTAAAAAAAAAAAAGAACTAGCTTTTCAATCCTCTTGCAGAATTTCATTCACGTGTTCTCATGAGATCTATGACAAATAAAAAATGACCTTTGGTGTTTCTGCAGTAGTACCCCCTTGTCCATGCGGGATACGATCCAAGATTCAGTGAATTCCCGAAACTTCAAATAGTACGGAACCCTATATACACTGTTTCTTCCTATACAGATGACCTCTGACTTTTGATGATTTGACTTATGATTTTTTCAACTTTAGAATGTTGCAAAAGTTATATGCATTTAGTATAAACTGTATTTTAAATTTCAAGATATGCAGCATCTTATTATAAAATGAGGTATTTGAGATGTTAACGCCATACCAGTGATAAAGTTTAATTTATAAAGTAGGTACGATGAGAGATTAACAATAATAACATAATCAAATAGATCAATTACAGCAATATACTGTAATGAAAGTTATATGAATGTTGTCTTTCTTTTTAAAACTATCTTATTTACTATACTATGGGTAACTGAAACTATGGATTTGAAACAGTGGATGAGGGAAACTACTGTGCTGCGTTCCTGGGTAGGATGTAGACAGAGGTTGAATTTGGAGGACAGCTGACGGCAGGGTGGTTAGGCGGCTGTGCAGTTTAAGTCCCAGATCCTGCTACTTGAAAAACACACTGAGTGCATATACATGAGTGCCCAAAATCCTACGATGAGGACGAGAGAGAATAGACAGTGGTGTGACCAGCCCCCCTGGAAAGTGCTTTCTCACTTTCTCTGTGTGTGTGTGTGTGTGTCTCTTCTTTCTCTGGTGAGTACATTTCTCTCTGGTGAGTACATATGCCCTGAAGCTAATTAAAAAAAAGAAATGGAAAGTTTTGTTCATATTCAAAGAATGTAAAATGTATATATGTTTATTATTGTAATATAAAATAACAAAATTTAATGTTGAGCTGAGTATCAAGTGAAAGCTATCAGTATACAAAAACGCCAACTGTAGTAGTGCAAGTTGAGGAGCACTGCTGTGGAATACTGGAGCCACATGGAAGGCTGGGGTTTGTGTTCCTGATGGACCTGAATGTGCCTACATTTGCCAGCCCATGATTCTGTCTGCATGGGAGTCTGGGAGAAAGATTGCAGTATGGCAAGACCCTGTCAAGGGTACCTGCCTCTCTCTCTTTCTCAGTAAGTAAGATAAACTCTTAAAGCTGTTTTAAACTTTACAGAGAATAACTTAATATCAGTAATGTGATTTTATGAATTGTATTATTGGGGCTGGCAGGTGGCATGGTGGTTAAGGGTGCCGGACTCCCACATGGTCGACTGTGGTTCGAGTCCTGGACCTGGTGGCTTGCTTTCTCACTTTCTCTTTCTCTCACTCTGTTCCTCTCTGATCAAATTAAAAATAAATAATAAATAAAGTTAAATAAAAATAATTCTTAAAAAAAAAAAAAAAAAGAATTGTATTATTGAGGCCAGCAGGCTGACTGTGATTTAAGTCCTGGTTCTGGTGGTTTGAAAATCATGCTGGACTCATATACATGTGTGCCTAAAATGTTCATGGAAAATGAAATTAAAGTACAACTTTATTGTTGTGTAATAATTTTTTTAAAGAATTATTTTATTTAACTTTACTTATTTACTTTAATTTGACTAGAGAGGGACAGAATGAGAGAGAGAAAGCAAGTCACCAGGTCTGGGACTCGAACCAGGGTCAGCCATGTGGGAGTCCAGTGTCCTTAACCACATGGCACCTACTGGCCCGTGTACAATAAAATATTAATATCCGTGCATAATTTTCTCATAATATGCATTTTCCATGAACCCTTAAGATCCCTTGCGTTTCTAGGTTGTGAAATAATTAAGTAACAGTTTTGAAGGCATTGTTTCATTGACTGTGACCTGTGTCTTTTTATTTGCCATAGGGAGGGCACCACCATGCCCAGTCTCTCTCTTTTCTTTTAACATTTAAAAAAAACAATTATGGGACCAGCAGTTGGCATAATGGCTATGTCGTTGGACTCCCACTTAGTCGACTGTGGTTCAAGTCCTGGACCTGGTGGCTTAAATTCACGCCGGGCGCGTGTGTGTGCGTGCCCAAGATCTTGAGAGGAGAATGGAGGAGAAGGGATTGCAGTGTGGCCATTCCCCCTGGAGGGTGATTTCTCGCTTTCTGTCTCTCTGTCTTTTTTTTTTTTTGAGAGGTTTTCCCTACAGGGCGCGTGCACTCGCCAGACAGACAGAGAGATACATAGAGACAGAAGCGAGAAATCACCCCCCAGGGGGGATGGTCACGCCGCAATCCCCTCTCCTCCATTCTCCTCTTGGGATCTTGGGCACACACGCACACGCGCCCGGCGTGAGTTTTAAGCCACCGGGTCCGGGACGCAAACCGCGATCAACTATGTGGGAGTCCAGCGACATAGCCATTACGCTAACTGCTGGTTCCCTGTCTCTCTGTCTTTCTGGTGAGCACACATGCCCTGTAGCAAAAACCTCTCAGAAAAAATTAATTTATTATTATTATTTTTTAACTTGACCAGAGAGAAAGAGAGGGAAAGTGAGAAGGCAAGCCACCAGGTCTGAGACTTGACTCCGTCAGCTCTGTGGGAGTCTAGCTCCTTAACCACCATGCCACCTGCTGGCCCCTGACTGTGATCTTTTTTTTTTTTTAAAGAATTATTTTATTTAACTTTATTTATTATTACTATCATTATTATTTTCCAGTTTGATCAGAGAGAGACAGAGAGAGAGAGAGGAAGTGAGAAAGCAAGCCACCAGATCCGAGACTTGAACCGTGATCGGCCACGTGGGAGTCCAGCGCCTTTAACCACCATGCCACTTGTCGGCCCCTCTGACTGTGATCTTTTTGTGAAAGGTTTTTAGCATTTTCTCATTATCCTTTGTCTTACTGAATGCCATTGATGTGGGGCTTTATCTCATTATTGGACCACTATCGATGCTTTCAGTTTGGGGACTCATGACCTTTAGGTCTGGCAAAAGTTTTATTACTATAATACTTATATTATTTTCTTTTTTCCCTCTGCTTTCTTCCTAGCACTCTGATTTTTTAAATGTTAGGCCTTCTAGGCTAAATCCTCTAATTTTCTTTTCTTTTTTTCTATTTTCCATTACTTTTTTTTTCTATTATTTTATATACTTCCTCAACTTTATCTTTTAGCCTTTGAATTTTTCATTTGATCATGTTTTAGGTTTCAAGAGTTCATTTTTCCATACACAGTAAACTATGTTTAGCCAATCTTTTCTCTTTTTTTCAAACTTAATTGGTAAGTATACTAAAGTATACTAAGTATACTACACATAACTTCCTGCATTTGACTTTCTAAAGACTTATCCAGGGCCGGCAGGTGCCGTGTTGGTTAAGACATTGGACTCCCATTAGGCTGACCATGGTTCAAGTCTCAGACCTGGCGGCTTGGTTTCTCACCACCCACCCACCCCAGTCTCTATCTGGTTAAATAAAATAATAATAATAATAATTAATAAAATAAATAATTCTTTAAAAAATTATCCATCTGAGCCAACACCATAGTCTAGTTAAGGGAACTGGATCCCATATGGCAAGCCATGGTTCAGTCCGAGTAGAGGGGATTGCAACATGACCATGCCCCGTTGAGGAGTGTTTTTCCCCTCCTTCTCTCTCTCTGTCATGAGCGCATATGCCTTCTAGCAATTAAAAAATAAATATTATTTTGAAAAATTACCCATCTCGATTCTGATTGTTTTTTACATACTGTTCTTAAATACTAGGAATTTAGTCCATTTTTACCCAGCACTGGCAAATGCTCTTTTCAGAGGCATTTGATGAACATCACATTGCAAAGATATTTTTGGGTATGATTAAATGGAAGAGGTAAAATGTCCAATATCCCATTTAGCTATTAAAATTTTTTTTTTCTGGGCCAGCTAGTGGCATGGTGGTTTAGGTGTCTGGATCCTATATTACCAACTGTGCAGATCAAGTGTTGCACTCAACAACTTGATAAAAATGCTGGGGGCATGTAAATGTGTGCCCAAAATCCTAAGAAGAGAATGGAGGAGGATGGGATTGCGGCATGGCCATCCACCCTGGGGAGTGGTTTCTGACTTTCTTCTCTCTCTGGTAAGCACACATACGCTCTAGCACAACAAAAAACAAAAAACAATTTGGTATCAAGTTTGCCCAATAGTGATTTTCTTTTCTTGCCTTTTTTTTTTTAAAATCAAAGAATAGTTTTATTTATTTCTGTACTGAGATTTATCTTGTGAAATGTATTGAAAGAGACCTTCTTTAAGAATTTTGGGCACATAGGGAACCAGCAGTTAGCGTAATGGCTATGTTGCTGGACTCCCACGTAGTCGACTGCGGTTCACGTTCCGGACCCGGTGGCTTAGAACTCATGCCGGGCGTGTGTGCGTGTGTGCCCAAGATCCCGAGAGGAGAATGGAGGAGAAGGGATTGCGGCGTGACCATCCCCCCTCGGGGGGTGATTTCTCGCTTTCTGTCTCTATGTATCTCTCTGTCTGGCGAGCGCACCTCCCTGTAGTGAAAAAAAAAAAAATTTTGGGCACATATTCACACATGCCCATCATTGTTTCTCAAGCCACCAGCTCTGGGATGTGAACTGTGCAGTTTTCATTTGGAGTCTGGGTGCCATAACCACGAGGCCACAAAGCCAACTACAGCATAGTGTTTAATATTGAGCATTTTTTTGTCTTTGTAAGAGATTTTGCATGCATCCTATAATATAATAAGATTTTACTGTGTAAGATACTTTAAAAATCTATTGTTAAAGTCTCTTCACAAATGAAGAAAGATGTGTAATTTTTCCAGATACTTTAGAACCAATTTAAGAATGAACTTGGGACCAGCAGTTGGCATAATGGCTGTGTCGCTGGACTTCCATGTAGTTTACTCCAGTTCAAGTCCCAGACCCAGTGGCTTGAATACAGGCTGGGTGCGTGTGCATGCCCATGATCCTGAGAGGAGAATGGAGGAGAAGGGGTTGTGGCATGGCCATCTCCCCGGGGAGGTGATTTCTCGCTTTCTGTCTCTTTTTGTTGAGTGCACACGCCCTATGGCAAAAACCTCTCCAAAAAAAAAGATTGAACTTCACTCTTAGATGGTTTGGACAGCATTTATTTATAAGAAGTTAGCTTGATATAATATAAGGGTTGTGAAATATATGGTCTTACAGTGTTTAGGATACAAATAGAGACATAAAGTTTGACTTATTTGTCATACTTTCAGGTTTCGTTTATAATCTGTACGTTTTAACTGAAGTAGCAATTCTGTTTTTCTACTGTAGGTGGCAGTAGTATATTGACGTGCTAATGTACTGATAAATATGCTAGAAGCAAACATGTTTAAATGTTCTTTCTCTGGAATGTTCTAGTTCGGAAAGTGCTCAAAAATTGGCTACTCAACAATAAAAATTTCTTATCCAAAAAGAAGTCTAAATATTTGGCTTGATATTTTGAATTTAGAAATACCATTTTCTAGAAAATGTAAGCTTTGTCAACAGATTCCTTTTGCAATTGTCTAGTTCTTATATAACTAAATTTTGCTAATTTCATTTAACATTTTTGAGAATTTAGATGATAATGCATGAGTTGTATTTATAATTCAAGGATTGGAAAGTGACTCTTAACTTTTTTTTTGGATTTTGCCATAGGACGTGTGTGCTCCCTGGAGAAAGATGGAGAGAGACAAATAGATGGAAAGTGAGAAATTGCCCCTCAGGTTGGATGGCCACATCACAATCTCTTCTTCCCCATTCTACTCTATGATTTTGGGTGCGCACACACACCTGCTGTAATTTTTCAGGCCTCCAAGTCTGGGACTTGAACTGTGGTCGACCATGTGGGGGTCCATTGCCTTAACTAGCATGTCACCTACTGACCCTATGACTGTTGCTTTTTTTACATTACTTGTCATCTCATGATAAATAATTGCAGATTACCAGGCATGGTTTGGATTTTTTTTTTTTTTTTAATTCTTTATAATGCCTGTGTGTAGAAAAAGAGAGAGAAAAAAATTAAACACCTTCCACAGAATGTGGTCACACTGTGATCCTCTTCTTCCAGTCCTCTAGCACCACAGACCTTGGGTATTCATGTGTGTCTCTAGTGTGTTTTCAGGTTGACTGGTCTTGGGATATGAACCATAGTCACCATGTGGAATTCAGCTTCTCTAGAGCAGCACAATACCATTATGACATAGAGCCACCTCTGGTTTGCACAGTGTTCTAATACATAAAATGACATGTGGGATTTTTCTTTCTTTCTTAGTTTAGACAAAACCCTTATTCAACTTTTGGTTCTTCTTTTCTCAAAGCCACTATTCTGGGCTAGAAACTCGATTTAAGATGTGAGACCAGCAGATGGAGTAATGGTGTGTTGCTAAACTCCCACATGGCTAACTGCAGTTCAAGTTCTAGAACTGGTGACTTGAAACTAATGCTGGCCACATGTGCATGTGTGTCCAAAATCCTGAGAGGGGATTGGAGGAGAAGGGATTGCGGTGTGGCCATTCTCTCAGGAGATGATTTCTCACTTTCTGTCTTTCCCTGTCACTCTGGTGTGAGTGTACATACCCTATAGCAAAAATCTCTCTTTAAAAAAAAACAAAACAAAACAAAAAAACAACTTGATTTGAGTTGAAGGAGTATCTGAATAAGATTTTAAAGAAAATGTCTATTGTTGATTTACTAATCTCCTTATGAGCTATATATCCTACTCTGTATAGAAGGTGAATGTTATTCCCAGTCTCAGAGAATCTTTCATTATATGATAAGCACCTAAAAGAAGATATAAATGATACAATTTGGTAGGTAAGTCCTCATTTTAAACTGCAAAAAGTTTGAAACAAAACAAGGATTTTTCGTGTTTGTTTTAATAAAACATCCATTTTTTGGCTTTGTCTTAATATAGAATGTAGTTTAAAAAAAAATTATCATAGAATATGTATGCCTTCCAGAGAGACAGAAAGCACCTCCTGGTAGTGGGTGGTTACACCATAATCCTGTCTCCATTCTCCTCTCAGGATTTCAGGTGCACACATGTGCTCAGTGTTTTTTTCAAGCCTCTGTATCCAGTTGGCCACGTAGGATCCACCATGCAAGGGGCTGGCCCAGAATGTAATTTTTGTTTTGCTATTTTATAAATTTGGGCTTCCATTATGGTTCATTTTTGATAAAACTTACATTTCAACGAATTCCCTTTTTTAAAAAAATATGCTAGGGGCTGGCAGGTGGCGTGGTGGTTAAGGTACTGGACTCCCACAAGGCTGACCACGGTTCGAGTCCTGGATCTGGAAGCATGCTATCTCACTTTTCCTCTCTCTTTCTCTCTGCCTGTCTGGTCAAATTAAAAAGAAATGAATAGGGGCTGGCGGGTAGCATGGTAGTTAAGGATACTGGACTCCCACATGACCGACCATGGTTGGAGTCCTAGACCTGGCAGCTCGTGCTCTGTCTCTCTCATTCTGTCCCTCTCTGGTCAAATTAAAATAAATAAATAAATAGAATAATTCTTCTTTTTTTTTTTTTTTTTGAGAGGCTTTTGCTATAGGGCGCGTGCGCTCACCAGAAAGACAGAGAGACACAGAGAGACAGAAAGCGAGAAATCACTCCCCAGAGGGGATGGCCACACCACAATCCCTTCTCCTCCATTCTCCTCTCGGGATCTTGGGCATGCACACACACGCGCCTGGCGTGAGTTTAAGCCACCGGGTCTGGGACTCGAACCGCGGTCCACTACTTGGGAGTCCAGAGACATAACCATTATGCCAACTGCTGGTCCCAAGAATAAGTCTTTAAAAATAAATAAATAAATAAATCTGGTAAAATTAAAAAAAGATGTTTAAAAAAATGTGAAAAAATCCTGAATCATAGAAGTCTTGGTATAGTTTCTATCATGTATGCTTTATGGGTAAGATAACTTGGTGTTTTTTTAGAGGTTTTTGCCTTAGGGCACATGTGCTGGAGTGGGGTGAGGGAAAAGAGACAGACACAGTGAGAGGAAAGTAAAGAGTCACCCCCCGGGGGAATGGCCACACCACAGTCCGTTCTCCTCCATTCTCCTTCTGGGATCTTGGGCACGTATGTACATGCACCCGGCATGATTTTCAAGTCATTGAGTCTGGGACTTGAACCACGGTTGACCATGTGGGAGTCCAGTGATGCAAACGCTATGCCATCTGCTAGTCCTGTAAGATGAACTATTATATGATATCTTTACATGTCAGTATAGGGTAATTTCTGAAAGATATGTTCTAGACATTAGTCTCTGTCATGACATACTATAGTGGTACAGCTCTTTTCCCCAATTTTTTACAGATTTTTTTTTTTTTTTTTTGGGTTGCTAGAAGGTGCATGTGCTTGGCAGAGAGACAGAGGGAGAGGGAAAAAGCACCCCTCCAATGGGGCACGGCCATGCTACAACCCCTTTTCCTCTACCTCTCCATCTAGTCAGGACCTTGGGCACACAGGCACATGTACTAAGCATATTTTTCAAGCTGTCAGGGCTAGGATTCAAACCTTGGTTGGCCATGTGGGATCTGACTCCCTTAATCACTGAGCCATAGGGCGAACCCTGCAGGTCTGTTTCTAAACAAAGAAGCTACCATTTATGAAATCCTTAGATTCCCATTATGTTTGTTGTGAGTATATGTTTTTCTGAAGAAATAACCAGGCGTCAGCAGGTGGCATAGTGGTTAAGGCACTGGGCTCCTGCATGGCTGATCAGGGCTTGAGTCCCTGTTCCTGGTGGCTTGAAAAATCACACTGGGTGTGTGTGTGTGTGTGTGTGTGCACGTCCAAAATGCCGAGAAGAGAGTGTAAGAAAGGGGATTGTGGTGTGCCCATCCTCCCGGGACGTGATTTCTCACTTTCTCTCTATCTCTCAGTCTCTCTCAGGTGAGTGCACATGCCCTATGGCAAAAACCTAAAAAACAAACAAACAAATCCCAAATCAACTTAACATTTATTTAAAATTATTCATTTATTCAAATGAGCATTGAGTATCTGCTACTTGCCACGCCATGGAAAGATCAGTAAACCAGACACAACTTCCCTGACTCCTGGACCTGAGTATCCTGGAGGGAATGGGTATGGGATATCCTGACAGTAAACAAGAATATACACATTAAGAAATGAAATGTATTCAGTTTTTTAAAAAATAATTATGTAACTTTATTTATCTATGTATTATTTATTTATTTTAATTTGACCAGAGAGGGACAGAGCTAGAGAGAGAGAAAGTGAGGAACCAAGCCACCAGGTCTGTGACTTAAATGGTGGTTGGCCATGTGGGAGTTCAGCGTCCCCAACGACCATGCTCCCTGCCAGCCCCTGAAATATATGCAATTTTACTTTTTCCCGTCCTTTCTTCAACTTTAATAATGCTTTTTTATCTCATAAAGTCAATGACAGACACTTTCATATCTGGTTTCTTTCACTCAACATTATGTTTATGAGATTCAGCATTATTGCATTTGTAGATTGCAATTATAGGTCATTCAGTCTCATTGCTGTAGAGCAGGAGTCAGTAAATTATGACTCACTGACTAAATCTGCTCTCCTGTGTGTTTTTGTACAACCAGTGAAAATTTTTAATTTTTAAAATTTATTTTTAGAGATATTTTTACTATAGGACATGGGTGCTCGCTGGAAAGAGACAGAAATAGAGAGACAGAAAGTGAGAATTCACCTCCCCAGGGGAATGGCCACGCTGCACTCCCTTCTTTTCCATTCTCCTCTTGGGATTCTGGGCACTCATGCACATGTGCCCAGCATGAGTTTCCTGGTCCTTGCCCAAGAGGACTGTGTGTGTGTGTGTGTGTGTGTGATTTTTTAAAAGAATTTTTTGCCTTAGGGCATGTGCACTCACCAGGAAAAGAGAGAAAGAGTGAGAAATCACTCCCCCAGGGTGATGGCCACATCACAGTCTTTTCTCCATTCTCCTCCTGGGATCTTGGGCATGCACGGACAGGCACCTGATGTGACTTTCAAGCCACCGAGTCTGGGACTCAAACCATGGTCAGCCATGTGGGAGTCCAGCAGTGTAACCGCTACGCCATCTACTGGCCCCCGGACCATATTTTTATCCTTAAAATTAGTTTCTGCCATAGTAGAGAACCATTTTTTAAAGGTTTTTGCCATAGGGTGCATGAGCTTGCCAGAGGGAGACAGAGAGAGGGAATGTGAGAAATCATCCCCCTGGGGGTTGGCTACTCAGCAGTCCCTTCTCCTCCCTTCTCCTCTCACGATCTTGGGCTCGCATGCACATGAGTCCAGTGTGATTTTCAAGCAGCGAGGTCTGGAGCTCGAACTGTGGTCAGACATGTGGGAGTCCAGCTCCCTTAATTGCCACGCCACCTGCTGACCCTGAGAACCACTTTTTACACATTTTTATTTGGCTGCTTTGTCCTTACAAATAATTGAGGTAGAAATCTATGTCTTCAGTTTTATTTTATTTTTTTTTTGGAGAGGTTTTTGCTGTAGGGCGCATGCACTCGCCAGACAGACAGACAGAGACAGAGAGATAGGAAGCTAGAAATCACCCCCCTGGGGGGATGGTCACGCCGCAATCCCTTCTCCTCCATTCTCCTCTCGGGATCTTGGGCACGCACGCACACGCGCCCAAGGTGAGTTTTAAGCCACTGGGTCCGGGACGCGAACCGCAGTTGACTACGTGGGAGTCCAGTGACATAGCCATTACGCTAACTGCTGGTTCCCAGTTTTATTTCTTTTGAACTTGTAACAGAAATTACTTTCTTTGAAGTTGCATAACAGATAATTGAGTACACTTGTATATTCTTCTCCCCAGGTTTTATACCTCTCCTGTTTCTCGTTATACATTTTACAGCTGCTTTTGTAGTTCTTTAATGGTTATATTAACTAGAACAGCTAGTGCAATATTTGTCTTTTCATTTCTTATTTTTCTTTATTAAGTTTCCCCCCCACACACACACATGGGGGGAGGGCTTAGTTCTTTCCAGCAGCTGCTTTCCTCATGGCTTCCAGGATGATGCTCATCTCTTCACTTCCTCTTGATGGAGATATGTGTCTTTCCTTTTCTTGACTGTGTATATATGTCTCTATATTTTCAAAGTTTCTATGTTTCTTTCTTCCATGAATGAGAAAAATGGTATGAGAAGAGAGGGAGGGAGAGAGGAAGCGGACACCCCAACTGGGTCCTCACACCAAAGTCAACTCTAACCCTGATCGTGGGCATGGGCATGCACATTCCTGGGACGTTCAGGGAGGTCTTCAGATATGATCCTGGAACCTCCCCACCATTGTGTTACTGCTCCACTACTGTTCAGCCCCTGCCACCCTTTTCTTGACTTGAGGGCTGCTTGTCTTGAAGACCTTGAGCAGCTATGCCATGCCACCCATAAGGGGAAAAACCACACAACTTCTGGGATCATGTCCTGCACAAACTTAGTATGCTTGGAGAGGTGTCTATAGCAGCACCAGTGCTTTCACGTTACTCGCATTCTTGGTCACCTTGTCTTTATCAGGACCATGCTCATTGGGTAGCACTGTTGCGGCTGCTACTCTTCAATGGCTACTGCAGCAGAACGCTGTTACTAAGTCATTTAAATGTCCTCAGGCTCATTGCTCTCTTATTAAACATCTAAAAACATCTGCTAGTAGTAGGGTTCTGGTTATAATAGATGACATCTAAACTGTTTTTTTTTTTTTTTTTTAAGGTTTTTCCCATAGGGCATGTGCTTGCCAGAGAGGGAAAAATGAGAACTATCTCCCAAGGGGGATGGCCATGCCTCCATTCTCTTCTTGGGGGTTTTGGGCATGTACACACATATGCCCATGTGATTTTCAAGATTTCAAAGTTTTTTTGTTTTTGGAGAGGTTTTTGCTATAGGGCGCGTGCGCTCGCCAGACAGACAGAGACAGAGAGACAGAAAGCGAGAAATCACCCCCCAGGGGGGATGGCCATGCTACAATCCCTTCCCCTCCATTCTCCTCTCGGGATCTTGGGCACGCACACACACGCGCCCAGTGTAAGTTTAAGCCACCGGGTCTGGGACACGAACTGCGGTCGACTACATGGGAGTTCAGCGACATAGCCATTACGCTCACTGCTGGTCCCAAGATTTCAAAGTTTCAAGGTTTCAAAGTCTAGGACTCGAACTGCATAGTCTACTACACGTGATTCAGCACACACCATGTGCTAGCCCTAACTTGTAAGCAATTCTGATTCGTGAACAATTTGTATATATTTACATATATGTTCAGGTGGGCTGTCAGTATATTAATAGTACTACAGAAATAGCAGTTCCAAAACAAAGGAGAAATAAATAAATAAAAAGTTAAATAAAATAATTCTTTAAAAAAAGAGGGGCCAGCAGGTAGTGTGGTGTTTAAGGGCGCTAGACTCCCACATGGCTGACTGTGGTTTGAGTCCTGGACCTGGTGGCTTGCCTTCTCTCTGATCCTCTCTGGTCTAATTAAAAAAATAAATAAATAAAAAGTTAAAACAATTTTTTTTTTTTTTTTTTTTTGCTATAGGGCGCATGTGCTCGCCAGCCAGAGACAGAGAGGCAGAAAGCTAGAAATCACCCCTGGGGGGATGACCACGCCGCAATCCCTTCTCCTCTGTTCTCTTCTCGGGATCTTGGGCACGCATGTACACACGCCTGGCATGAGTCTTAAGCGACCGGGTCCGGGACTCAAACCGTGGTCGACTACATGGGAGTCCAGCAACATAGCCATTATGCCAGCTGCTGGTCCTGAATAAAACAATTCTTAAAAAAACAACAACAACAAAGGGGAGAGGGCTGGCTCATGCCCCATGGTTAGGGCACCTAGATCTCACATACCTAACTTTGGTTTGAGTCTTGGACCTGGTGGCTTGAGAAACACACTGGGTGCATATGCGTGTCCAAAATCTAGGAAGGAGGGAGAGATGGAGAAGGGATTACAGCATTACCATCCCCCATGGGGACTTGCTTCCTCCTCTCCCACTCTCTCTGTCTGTAGCTGTTAAACTGCAAAAGCCCTCTAGGAAAAAAGAAAAAAAAAAAGGAAGGAAAGAAAATGCTTTATTTTTTCCCCTTTAAACTTTGTAATTACTTCTGGAGACTTTCCCAAACTTAGATCTCTGAACTGGCCAGAAATTTTCTTTTAGAAAAGACTAAATTCTTTCCCCATGAAGTTAGAGGCTAATTTGTTACTCAGTGTTTAATAGGAGGGAAAAATATTTATTATGCTTCATTATATATGTTTTTGCCATTTGCTGATAAAGACAGGATTCCAACACAGAAATGTAAGAACATAGATGGCAAGTAAATTACTGAGTTAAAAGTAACCTGGCAGAATGAAAGCCAGTTAGTGATAGTTACTGCTACTAAAGAGTGTAATTTAGAGGGGCCAGCAGGCGGCATGGTGGTTAGGTGCACTGGACCCCCACATAGGTGACCACAGTTCAAGTCCTGGACCTGGCGGCTTTCTTTCTTTCTCTCTCTCTCACTCTGTCCCTTCTGGTAAAATATAAATAAATAAGTACATATATACATAAAGTTAAATAAAATAATTTTTTTTAAAAAAGAGTGTAATTTAGAAACATCTTACCATAATAAATGGTAACAAATTTAATTTTCAAGCCCGGAATGCTCTAGAGAAAAATTAAATAAGATACTTCTAAATTACATGGGTAGTGCTCTCCTTGTGTCATAAATAGCCACTTCACACCAGATCCAAATCACTTTTTAAATTTCCTTATGAGTATGGAGGAGGTCTAAGCCTAAAAGACATTTACTTGAGAAAATCCTGGATTTACTAAACAGTATGCTCCTGATCTTTAATTGTAGTATTATAGAAGTAACCATTTATCATAACTTTAAAAAGATTAAATGATTGAATTTAATCATTTATAGAAATATTTAAATGTTATCTAAATATGTCCTGTTGGTGGTGGTTTTAGAAAATTAGACCAAACCAGCATAATTTTGAGGTAAGGAGTGATTGACAACTTTGCTTTTTCTCCCTCCCTTCCTTCCTTTGTTAAGCATATTGATTTATTTCATGAGAGTGAGAGACAGACAGGAAAACAGATACCCTCAACAGGCTCTCATGCTGCAGTCTCTCCCAGCCTTCTCAGTCAGCTGGATTGTGGGCGTGTATGCAGGCCTGTACAGGTCAGCCCGGGAACCAAACCTGCAGTCTTCTGAATGGATCCAGCGTTGCTTGAGCAATGTGTTACTGTTGTGTCACCCAGCCAGCTGTGATGTTATTTTTTTTTTACCTGCCTGTTTAAATACAGGAACTTTATTTATTGAGAGATTTTTGCTATAGGGCATGCGCGCTCACCAGAGAGACTGAGAGACAGAAAGCAATAAATCACCCCCCGCCCCCCCCCCCCGGGGGGGGATGGCTACGTCATCCTCTTCATTATTTTCCATTTTCCTCTCGGGATCTTGGGCATGCATGCACATGCACCTGGTGTGTTTTAAGCCACTGGGTCCAGGACTCAAACCACGGTCAACTCCGTGGGCGTCCAGTGACATAAGCAGTACACCATATGCTGATCCCAAATACAGGAGCTTTTAAAAAAATTTTGTTTTTTATTATTAATCTTTTTATTTGACCAGAAAGAGAGAGAGGGAAAGTGAGAAAACAAGTCCCAAGTCTGGGACTTGAACCATGATTGGCCATGTGGGAATCCAACACATTAATCACCACTCTACTTGCTGGCCTCTGCATAAATTTTTTAAAATCTCAATCTTTAAGAAATAGTTAGTATGTTGAGAGACCAAGTTTGCTTGAGCTGTTTCTTTATTTGCCAGAGAGCACATGTTCTTGCTGAGAGAGAGAGAGGGAGAGGGAGAGGGAGAAAGCACCCAACAACAGGGCATAGTCATGCTGCATTCTTCCTCTACTTCTGCATCCTGTTGGGTTTGGGCATGCATACACATGGGCCCGGCTAATGCTGCCAAAATCAGGATTTGAACTGCTGTTAGTCATGTAGTATTCAGGTTCCTTACTTATTAGTTTATGGGGACGGACTTCTTTGATTATTAAATTATTATATATATTTATTTTTTTGAAATATTTTTGCTATAGGGCACGTGCGCTTGCTGGAAAGATAGAGACAGAGAAACAGAAAGCGAGAGATCACCCCCCAGGGGGGATGGCCGCGCCGCAGTCCCTTCTCCTACATTCTCCTCTCAGGATCTTGGACACGCACGCACATGTGCCCGGTGTGAGTTTAAGCCACCGGGTCCGAGACTCAAATCCTGGTCAGCTACATGGGAGTCCAGTGATATAGTCATTACACCAATTGCTGGTCTCAATTTATTATATTTTTTAAACTATATAGGTATAAACTGAAAAAATTGGGTTTTTGAACCCTTATTTAACTTTTTTTTTAAATAATTATTTAATTTTATTTATTCATTCATTTATTTTCATTTGACCAGAAAGTCACACACACACACACACAGAAAGAGAGAGAGAGAGAGAGAGAGAGAGAGGAGAAGCGGGACTCAAACCATGGTCAGCTATGTGGGAGTATCCAGCGCCTTAACCACCATGACACCTGCTGGTCCCCATCCTTATTTAACTTTTTAAAAAGAATTATTTAATCTTATTTATTCATCATTTATTTTAATTTGACCAGAAAGAGAGACACAGAGAAAGAGAGATGGTGAGAAAGCAAACCACAAGGTCCAGGGCTCAAACCATGGTTGGCTATGTGGGAATGTCCAGAACCTTAACCACCCCACCACCTACTGGTCCCATTGAACCCTTATTTAACTTTACATTTGTGGTTTTTGTTGTTGTTTTGTTTGTTTGCTTGTTTTTCTTGGTTTTGTTATAGGGCATGCGTACTCACCAGAGAAAAAGAGAGACAGAGAAATCTGCATCTGGGGGCCAGCAGTTAGCGTAATGGCTATGTTGCTGGACTCCCATGTAGTCAACCGCGGTTCACGTCCCGGACCTGGTGGTTTAAAACTCATGCCGGGCACATGTGCGTGCGTGCCCAAGATCCCGAGAGGAGAATGGAGGAGAAGGGATTGCGGCGTGCCCATCCCCCTGGGGGATGATTTCTCCCTTTCTGTCTCTCTGTCTCTCTCCGTCTGTCTGGTGAGTGCACGTGCCCTGTAGCAAAAAAACCTCTCCAAAAAAAAAAAGAAATCAGCATCTGGGGGGTAACCATGCCACAATCCCTTCTCCTCCATTCTCCTTTAAGGATCTTGGGCACAAACACACATGCGCCCATCCTGTTTCTAAAGCCTCAGGTCCAGACTGAAACTGCGAAGCTGGCCATGTGGGATCCAGCCTCCTTAACTACCATGCCACCAACTGACCTTCCAATTTTCCTTTTAAATTATTCTTTAGAGTATTTTGGGCTTGAAAGTTAATATTTTTACCATTTTATTATAATGGGCTACACAAGAGAAAGTATAGAAAACAATAACTAGTTTTATAGCCCTTTTTATGCAGAAAATAACTAGGTCTTGGTTTTATAGTTTCGCATTATGACTTTAGAAAACTTGGTGATTTTTGACATTTAACTGTTATGTGAGGTTACTTCTGGGACAAATCTGAGCCAAATACAGGAAGCTTTCTAAAGATTTACCCTGAAAAGGGGCTGGCAGGTACCATGGTGGTTGAGGATGCTGGACTTCTACATGGCCCACTACGGTTCAAGTCTTGGACCTGGCGGCTTGCTTTCTCATTTTCTCTCTCTTTCTGTCCCTCTCTGGTCAAATTAAAAAAAAAAGTAAATAAATAAAGTCAAATAAAATAATTCTTTAAAAAGAAAAGATTTACCCTGAAGACGGAGTTTTAAATTCTTAGTCTGGTTTTAAAGATTCTGTTCTCATCAAATTTTTTTTTTTTTTAATAGAGAGGTTTTTGCTATAGAGCACTCGCCAGAGACACAGAGAGACAGAAAGCGAGGAATTACCCCCCAGTGGGGATGACCACAGCGCAATCCTTCTCCATTCTCTTGGGATTTTGTGTGCACATGCACTGACGCCCAGGGTGAGTTTTAAGCCGTGGGTCCAGAACTCAAACTGTGGTCGACTACATGGAAGTCCAGCGAGGTAACAGTTACGCCATCCTCTGGTTACCTCCATCACATTTTTTTTTTACATGTCTTATTTAGATAACATTCTGATCACACATGGTCCAAGCACATTCAAATAATATAAATCAAGTATATAATCAGCTGTTAAAAGACTGGTTTTCTTTTTTTCTGGAGAGGTTTTTGCTACAGGGTGCGTGCACTCACCAGAAAGACTGAAAGAGACAGAGAGACAGAAAGCAAGAAATCACCCCCCAGGGGAAATGGCCATGCTGCAATCCCTTCTCCTCCATTCTTCTCTCGGGATCTTGGGCATGCACGCACATGTGTCTGGCGTGAGTTTAAGCCACTGGGTCTGGGACTCGAACTGCGGTTGACTACATGGGAGTTCAGTGACATAGCCATTACGTTAACTGTTGATCCCAAAAGACTGGTTTTTAAACATTATAGCCAATGATGCCATACATTCCTATGATCTCGCCAACGTAAGACCACATCCACACCTCGGTGGCCACTAAACCATTCAGCAGAGCTTCCTTAACCGTGAGCTGTTTGAAGCTACCAGTTTGAGCACTACAGACTATTTTTTTCAGGCTCTGAATAGCTGCGGGGATCTCAGCAGGGGTTGGAGGAACCAGCTCCATCTTGGTGTAGTGCCAAAATGTGGCCAATTGAGGCTTCAAGTAAGTCACAGCAGCATTCACCAGTGCCGGAGCCTTCTCTGCGAGGTTACGGACAAACTGGGCCATGGCCCTAGGAGGAGAAGTCCGTTGCCCTGAACAGCTGGCTGAATGTCACCCCCAGAAAGACCTGCCTCCATCACATTTTTATAGGACTGGCTGTTTTATGAAAAAGTTTGGAAAGTATAGTTTGTTTTCCTGTTTTGTAGCTTGATGCAGTTTGAAATCAATTAAAATAAATGTAGAGTATTTCCAGAGATGCTATTAGTTATAATTACTTTAAAAGACCGTATGTAGGAGTCTGGCCAAAGAAGTGTATATTACCTATGTAGGAGAAGGATAATGTGGGGCTAAACACCAGGAGGAAGACAAGATCAAATTCAAGGAATTCCCACTGACTTTGCTTTTGGAAAGAAAAGGTCATGGCCAACACTCGTATAACAAAAGATAGATCATCAAGAGAAAAGTGTAACAGATTTATTTACTTAAGGTCAAAGTTTTGGGTTTTTGCCATTTGGCCTGTGTGCGCACCAGAGAGAGATGGAGACAGAGAGAGACAGTGAGAGGGACAGTGAGAAATCACCCCGCCCCCCAAGGAGAAATAACCACACCACAATCCCTTGCCTTCTATTCTCCTCCTAGGATTTTAGGGCATGTACGCACACATGCCTGACAGGACTCTCAAGCTACCAGGTTTGGAACTTGAACCATAGTTGGCCATGTGGGAGTCTACTGCCATAACCACAATGCTACTTGTTCACTCCTTTATTCAAAATCTTATGTGACATGGGAGCTGTTGGAAAGGAAAATCCTAAGATCCAGGGGAGACCATTTTTGTCTATTTTTATTATTTGGTATAATGAAGAAGGGCCAGGATTATAGAATTGTGATTGAACAAACAATAAGATCTATGGGAATAGACTGAAATGGTTGAAGGCGGAGGGGTTCCCAGTATGCCTGTCTGTCCAGATTTTTCTTGCATTCTCCGTGTAGCATTCCTTCCTTCCAGTGTAGGGCAGGACACTCCTAGACTGAGAGTCTTCAAAGGAGACAGGAAAGATGATCTTTCTTTGGAGAAGAAGTGGCTTGTTTTGTAGAGGAATGGTTCTAGTTTCTGTAACTTGCCTTGGGAAAGGAGAGAAAGAGGGTGTAAGATGGGAAGAAGAAAAAGAGAGACCTAGCTTCTGAGGCCTTCAGTTCAAAGTACTCAAAATGACAGAGTCCCATGTTTTGAGGGACCATGTTCTGAGTTTTGGCACATTATTTCTGGGTTAGCTTGTGACTTGTAACTGTCACTGAATACCACTTATTGGGTAGTTTATGAAGAGTTAAGGTCTATTCAGCTCATGATTTTAGAGATACCAGGTGAAGAGGCTCCACCTGGTAAGAACCTCCTTGTTGTGGGGGCTCTCAGCAGAGTTCTGAGGTTATACAAGACCTTCCCTGGTGAGAGGGCAAGAGTGTGTGTCAGCTCTGGTCTCTCCCTTTTCTTTAAAAACCATTAGTGTTCACTCCTGGGCGCCACACCCTGATGACCTTATCCAGTCCTAGTTTTCTACTGAAGGCTTCCTCTCAATGTCATGGTCAGATTAAATTTTTATCCTCTTAATACCACCACTGTAGCAACCAGGTTCCAATACAAGAATTTCATATGGACACATTCAAATCATAGTAGCATGTAAATTTGTTCTGGAGTGACTAAATGCATAGATCTTTTTGTTGAATAATAGTGTAATTTAATATAATCCTAATGTAATTTTCTGTAATTAGATTTATGTAAGGTAGCAAATTACTTTCAAGATATCTGGCCTCAAGAGATTTTCCTGAAGCAGCTACTAAACTGTTCTTTTAGGCATTCAGAATATTAAGATTTCAAAGCTGGCTTCATTAGTGGACTTGAAACCACCATGTTTTATAGAACATCTGTCAAGATTTTTTTTATTACTATTAAATCGAAAACCCTTTTAATACTCTATTAAGTTAGGCATGATCATTAATTTTGTCTGTGTAGGTAGATAAACTAAAAGATGGATGATTCTGAATTGAATATTCCTTTTCATCTTTTTAAAAATTATTAATTTGCTAGAGAGTGCACGCACTTACTGGAGAGAGACAGAGAGAAAGAGAGGGGAGATAAGGACCCGCCACCACATACACACACACACACACACACACACACACACACCCCAATGGAGAATGGTCATGTTGTAATCCCATTTCTCCCTCCTTTCAGGATTTTAGGCGTATACACATGTGTCTGGCATGTTTCTCAAGCCACCAGCTCCTGGACTCTAACCATGCTGTTAGCCATGTGGAATCTAGCTGCCTTAACCACCACAGCATGGCTTGGCCCTGAGTGTTCTTTTTAATCAGCTGGTAAATTAAGTATGGAGTCTTTCATTCATTCCTATATACATTAAATTATGTACAAAATATTGAGCTAACTATTGGAGGGAATATAAAGTTGAGTAAGACACTGTGTATTTCATAGGAAGCCTATGTTTACTAGAGGAGATGAATATGTATGTAAATAATAATTATTGGAAGCAAAATAAAAAGCTCAGGGTCAGCAGATGGCATGGAACTTAAGACAGCTAGATCCCACATGGCTGGCTGTGTGGTTTGAGTCCTGAACCTGGCGGCTTGGAAAACAGACTGGGCATGTTTACACCCAAAATCCTGAGAGGAGAAAGAATTGCAGAGTAGCCATTCCCCTCTGGGGGCTGATTTTTGCACTTTCCCTCTTCCTGTCTCTGGCAAGCGCACACACCCTGTGGCAAAAACCTAAAAAAAGTGCAGATGAAAATGAAACAAAAATAATAACAACAAAAGAAAGAAATACCAGTCAATTGTGTGTTAAATCTAGTAATGAGATAGGACCAGCAGTTAGCGTAATGGCTATGTCGCTGGACTCCCACGTAGTCGACCGCGGTTCGCATCCTGGACCTGGTGGCTTAAAACTCACACCAGGCGCGTGTGCACGCGTGCCCAGGATCCTGAGAAGAGAACAGAGGAGAAGGGATTGCGGCATGGCCATCCCCCCTGGGGGGTGATTTCTCGCTTTCTATCTCTCTGTCTCTCTCTGGCGAGTGCACGCACCCTGTAGCAAAAACCTCTCCAAAAAAAAAAAAAAAATCTAGTAATGAGAAATATGAATTTGCCTTTAAAGTGTGATTTTATTATCCTGTTTCTTTTTTTATTTTAAGAATTATTTAATTTTATTCATTTATTCATTCATTCATTTTAATTGACCAGAGAGAGAGAGGGAGAAGCGCGAAAGCAAGCCACCAGTCTGGGACTCGAACCATGGTCAGCCATGTGGGAGTGTCCAGTGCCTTAACCACATACCACCTGCTGGTTCCAATTATTCCTGTTTTTTAAATTTTTTTTTTTATTTTTTGGAGAGGATTTTGCTATAGGGCACATGTGCTCACCAGAAAGACAGACAGACAGAGACAGAAAGCGAGAGATCACCTCCTGGGGGGATGGCCACACCACAATTCCTTCTACTCCATTTTTCTCTTGGGATCTTGGGCACGCATGTACATGTGCCTGGTGTGAGTTTAAGCCACTGGGTCCGGGACTTAAACCGTGGTCGACTACGTGGGAATCCAGTGATGTAGCCATCATGCCAACTGCTGGTCCCAATTATTCCTGTTTTTAACTGTGGCAAATGAAACAAGATTAGACTTTGTGTGTATAATGACTCCAGTAATGTCCCAGGAAATGGAGACATCAGATAAGTAGAAAATTTATTATTTTATCCCAGATGGCAGAAACAAATAGTTCCACAGATTTGTGAGGAATTAAGTTATCTATCCACTCTGTGTATAGCTCTTTATTGTTCCTATCTTTTCTTAAATTTCTAATTGTTAAATTGTGTAAGTTAAGAAATTCTAAAAGGTTAATATTTTTTTCCTGTAAGAATAGCCAGGCATGCACAACAGTAGTATTTTTCCTGAAGAATTATTTATTTAATTTTATTTATTAGTAGCAGTATTTTTAAAATTTGTTATAGGGCACATGCACTCACCAGAGCAAGAAAGAGAGCAAGCAAGTGAGAGAGAGAGAAAGTGAAAAAGCAAACCACCAGGTCCAGGACTCGAACAGTGGTTAGTCATGTGAGAGTCCAGTGCCTTAACCACCATGCCACCTGCTGGGCCCTCACAGCAATCATTTTTAAAGATTTGCTGTCAATTTGAAATATTTTCCTTTTTCTTCAATGAAGAATAACAACATATTTTCCTTTCTTATTTTTAGTTTTTTTTCTCTCTGATTTGTCCATAGCCAGCACCTTATTTTCTTCTTGCTGTCCTTTACCTTTGTTCAAATGTAACAAGGATTTTATTACAGTGGAAACGGGGGCAATTAGCTAGTGGTTGATGAAGTCTGATATGAGTATTTTTACTCTCAAATGGAGCAGACCTAAATTACAGAAGTAACAGAACCTCCCAGTCTGGCTATTCTCAAGAATTTCATTTCATAAGTATTTGTTAAGACCAATCAGTTTTTTTATGTGTATTTTCTTAATTTTTTTTAGAGGTTTTTGTTATAGGGCACATGTGCTTGCCAGAAAGACAGACAGAGACAGAGAGACAGAAAGCGAGAAATCACCCCCCAAGGGGGATGGTCACGCCGCAATCCCTTCTCCTCCATTCTCCTCTCGGGATCTTGGGCATGCACGCACATGCGCCCGGCGTGAGTTTTAAGCCACCGGGTCCGGGACGCGAGCTGCGGTCGACTACGTGGGAGTCCAGCGACATAGCCATTACGCTAACTGCTGGTTCCCAACGCCGCAATTCTTTCTCCTCCATTCTTCTCCCGGGATCTTGGGCACGCACGCACACGTGTCTGGTGTGAGTTTAAGCCACCGGGTCCGGGACTCGAACCGTGGTCGGCTACATGGGAGTACAGCAACATAGCCATTACGCTAACTGTTGGTCCCTGTATTTTCTTAATTTTAAAAAATTTCTCACCAAAAATACATTCATGTGTAAACTCCTGTTATTTTATTACTAGTTTAATTGACATAAAAATACTGTCGCATTGCCACAAAAGTTTTCATTGTTGTTTTTTGTTTTTATTTTTTGGAGAGCTTTTTGCTATAGGCGTGTGTGCTCGCCAGAAAGTCAGAGACAGAGAAACAGAAAGTGAGAAATCCCCCCTGGGAGATGGCCATGCCGCAATCCCTTCTCCTCTATTCTTCTCTCAGGATCTTGGGCACGCATGCACACACGCCCAGCGTGAGTTTAAGTCACCAGGTCTGGGACTCAAACCATGGTCGACTACATGGGAATCCAGCGACATAGCCATTACGCCAACTCCTGATCCCAGCCACAAAAGTTTTTAAATGTTCTCTCAGTTTCTGCAGTCACCTCATAGTGGGCCGTGATGCAGTGTTTAGGCTGGCACTGATCCGCAGACTGCATTTTGGTAAATTTTCTAGCAAATGGGGAAAGCCACAGATAGTACTGAGCTTTTGGTTACAGGACAGATTGAAAGTTCTTCAAAGGCAGGTCCATATGTTAATCATTTTCTTTTGTAAGAGCTTGGGACAGGGTCTAGTACACTTAATAAGCTGGTGGTGAAAACTATACCTTATGACATGGATTATAAGGTGATAACAAATGGGTCGTAAAGTTGAATGGACTAGCATGTATTCTGCAGATATTTAAAACTACCAATTATGAAATAGTAATTTAGGATGATTTCCATACCAGAATATATATGTATATATTTTTTGAGAGGTTTTTGCTGTAGAGCATGTGCACTCGCCAGAAAGACAGAGAGAGACAGAGAGATAGAAAGCGAGAAATCACCCCCCAGGGGGGATGGCCACGCTGCAATCCCTTCTCCATTCTCCTCTCGGGATCTTGAGCATGCACGCACACGTGCCCGGCATGAGTTTTAAGCCACCAGGTCCGGGACGCGAACCACAGTCGATTCCATGGGAGTCCAGCGACATAGCCATTATGCTAACTGCTGGTTCCCCCCTCTGCTTAATTTTAATGAAACTGAAGCTCAGAGAAATATCTTTGGAATAATTTCATAATTAACTGTAAGGTAAGTCAGATTTCACTGATGTACTAAAGGTGGAAACAAAGGACAACTGAATTGCTTTTCTTTTGGACTGGTTCTATTTAAGTCTTAGACCATTTTCTACTTAAAATAATGGGACCAACAATTTCAAGGGAAATACTTAGTCTTTTTAAAACAAGAAAATGTTCAAGCGCTTTAGAAAACATTAATTTGCATAAACTGTTTTCTGACAATTTAACTTGATTTAGCTCATATAATTTTGTTCCTGGAAACTACAGAATGCAACTAAGTTTTTTTTTTTTTTTAAAACCTGTTATTTGGTTGTTAGTTATATACGTTTATATTTCTCACTGAAGAAACTGATGAAATAGAGTAGGAGGAATAAAACATTCTTTTAAAAACCTTTTACTAACAA